>CM044435.1:26890005-26914742 GCA_024363595.1 Xenopus borealis | reverse complement strand
CAAAAGAATAAGAAATCAGGAAGGGGGCAAATAGTTTTTCACACCACTGTATATACCTATTTTATTGGCAGAATGTATTTTCTACTTGATGTTTCCTCACTGAATTTCCCGGGTAAGCCATTGTTACTGAGGCTGCATTGGAGACATTACTGCGAGGTAATGTGTCCACCAATATCAGTTACTTTTCCACCCCAAAAAACCCCAAATCTGTATTTTCACAGGTCAATAGAAGAAAGTTTTAATATGTCAGACGACAGCTGTGGACCTAATCTGGGAATTGCTCGAAAAAAGAAAATTGCCATTGGGGTTATATTTTCACTGTCAAAAGATGAGGATGAAAACAACAAGTTCCACGAGTTCTTCTTCTCCCATTTTCCACTTTTTGAGAGTCACATGAACAAACTCAAATGTGCAATAGAGCAGGTACCTCTAAGTATTATTATTTGTAAACCAGACCTGTGAATGCTACATGCATAATTTCCTAATAAATCCATATATCTTCTACTAAATAGTGGGGTATAACTATAGAAAAAGCATACCCTGCAACTGCTGAGGAAGCTGTGGACTGATAAGGGCCCTTTGAGCAATTAAGTAATTTCCACTATAATATGCCATTTTACGTCTGAAATATGTAGGTTGTTCTCACTATCCTGATATTTCAAGGTGTATTAATTCAACTTACATTTTTATTTAAAGGCCATGAAAATGAGCCGCAGATCTGCAGATCCGAGTCAGCGAAGCTTAGCGTACAACAAAATCGTAGATGCCCTAAATGATTTCAGGTGAGTTTTGGGACTTTCGCTCTCATTTATTTCAAGAATCCTGGTCAGCATAAACACTTGTAGATATTAAACTATTCTTATCTTGCAGTTGCTTTTACCCTTTTTACATTAAACACCCAGATATAGTTCTTGGAAAATGTTTGTGTTTTTCTAGTTTGCATAAACTTAAGTGGTTAAAGAGGTTTCTGATACAGATAACCTTTGTAACTCAGTCTTGTCATCTACTTCTACTGCACCACCCACCATCTGTAATCACTTTACAGTGAAGCTGTGAAGCTGTGGAGTTCTCTCACTGAATCAGTTGTACAGGCTGATACATTATATAGCTTTATATTGAAAAAAATTAATGCCGCAATGGATATCCGTTTCCTAAAATACTTTCGGAAAACAGATATATTTAATATTTTGCTGAATTGAATATTTAAAAAAAAAAGGAAGGACTTTTTAGACTGGAAGACGTTTAATTTTCAGTGTGTGCTAAAAAAATTTTCTAAAGTCAAAGCCTTGTAATAGGGAATAATATTTCCCTATTCATATTTATTCTGCCATTGACAGTCATATGATCCTTTATAAGTGAGTAGCTTTTTTGATTCATTTTGCTTCAGTGGCAGAAATTTTAGTGTATGGCTAAATCATGAGATCAAGTCATTTTTGCAATGTAAGTCACTTTTTCACGGCATGTGATACTGAATCATTTCTTCCTTGCGACCTCCTGCCTTGCATTTCTGTACAGTTTTCATATTTGTTATTCTTTATTGAAGCATGGCAAAAGCAGAAATCATTGACTGGCATAGTCTTTATCTACAGTATGTGATGTCAACATTAAGGGGGTTAATTATCAAAGGTCGAATTTTAGAGCTTTTTTTACAACTCGAATGAACTCAGAACTCAAATGTTTTCCTCATAAAGAAAAAATTAGAACAACTCGAAATCCCAAATAAAATTTTTGGCAAAAAGAAACTCAAAATGCTCAAATTGATTGAGTTTTCAGGCAAAACCCTCCAAAGAAAACTTGAACATCATGAAGGCTATCTTCAAATGGTTCAAGAGGCATCTGTTATTGATTCCTACGTGACTTCGACAGGTGACCTCAACAGCTTGGTTTCCAGGGTTGGGGTATAATAAATCTCGAAAAGTTTTTTTAACCAGAAAAATAGATTTGTGACCAAAAAAATAACCTTTAAAACTCACATTTTTGTGGAAAAAAACAACTCAATACTTAGGGGCAAATTTATCATTATTCATGAATTCGAGGGCTTTTAGAACTTTGAAATATTCACGTGAATTTTGTAAATCTGACCCATTATATATAGCCCATAAGTCCCATACCGCTGAGATCCTATCAGTGGAAATAGTATAGTACATAAGTACACAAAAACAAGATCAGTGAAGAGCAAATCATCTCCTCTAAATTGAACTTATTAGCTCTACTATACACAAGTTTTTGGGAGGCTGTTGTATTGATGAATTCTCAGTCTTTGGGGTGAATATATTTGGCCCCCCTTGTTCGGATAAACTGAAGAATCTCGTTGCAATACTGCACCCTCCTGAGGATACTAATGTTATGATTATTGAAGGGCTCAGCATAAAAAGTTTTGTCATTTTCTTGAAATGTAGGAATCTACCACTTGTGCTTAGTGCAGTGCCGGGATTTTTGTCATTCCAACCTTTGCAGAGTGGTACTTCTCTGTTATGATTATTGGTGGGCCAGCAGGCTCAGCATAAAAAGTTGTTCCGTTCTCTTGAAATGTAGGAATCTACCGCTTAGTGCAGTGCCAGGATAAAATAAATGCTTCCCAGCTGCCAAAGATATCATAGTTGGTTGATGCATTGCAGAAGGAAATGATTTCTGATGCTTATTGTGCATATATATATATATATATATATATATATATATATATATATAAAACTTCAGTAGTTAATGATTGGGATGTTTAGCTGGACAGATACTGTGTTCTGTGCATCACATTTAAAGCAACTGGTATTGTATGGTTATCTAATTTACATGTTCACAGATTTTACATTGTAACATAGCAAGTTAGGTTGCAAAAAAGACACAAGTTCTACCTTAAATCTGTATATAACCTGCCTAACTGCTATTTGATCCAACCGAAGGGAAAAAAAAACACAATTAGAAGCCTCTACGTCTACAATTTGCTTCAGAGGGGGGGATATACCTTCCTGACTCCAAGACCTGACCAGTCAGACCAGTCCCTGGATCAACTTGTATAATGAGCTATCTTCCATAACCCTGTATTCCCTCACTTGCTAAAAAGCCATCCAAACCCTTCTTAAAGTTATCTAATGTATCAGCCTGTACAACTGATTCAGGGAGATAATTCCGCATCTTCACAGCTTTTGCTATAAAAAAAAAAAACCCTTTCGAATATTTAGGCGTAACCTCCTTCTAATCGGAACATTCGCAAAATGCCATTTTAAACATCGCTTGAGATTTTAATTGAAATTGCCATTCACATGGTCCCTTCCTCAGTGGAGCTTACAGTGTATAATTTTAAAGAATTATTAGCAGTCCACCTGGACACTTTTAGATATGTTAATCAAGTATATGTTTTAAACAGAATAAAAGCAAACAAAAACATGGTTCATTTAGACCCTTTTGATTCTCCTAGCTACAAAATGCTTTTGTGTACATTTCAATAAAGTCAGCTTTTTGCCATCGGTGTTCTGGTGTGTCTAGTTGTGACCACTGTTTTATACCAATATGGGATCCGTTATCCAGAAACCCATTATCCAGAAAGCTCTGAATTACGGGAGGGCCGTCTCCCATAGACTCGATTTTAATCAATTCCAATTTTTAAAAATGTATTTACCCAACTGAGATATAACTAATCTTTCCTGGAAGCAAAACCAGCCTATTGGGTTTATTTAAAGTTTACATGGTTTTCTACTAAGACTTAAGGTGTGAAGATCCAAATTAGATCCGTTATTCATTCTGGATAACATGTCCCATACCTGTAGTTAAAAGTCTGGACACTGACAATGAACTGGAGCACCTAAGTTCCCTTTACATTATCTTTTAATTACATTTTTGAATAGACTATTTATCGTTTGGTCAGTGGTAGTTTTTACTGACTAAAACTAATGTCACACCTGGCAGTTTCTACAGCAGAAATCCACCAGTGGGATATATAGCAATTTGGTAGGTTTTATCTGCAGAACTGTTATATCGATTTTTTTTTTTTTTAAAGGGCCAGTACTTCCACAATTGAATTTTGGGCTATTCGATAGTCGAATAAGCCCAAAATAAAAAATTTTAATTCGAATTTGATTCGAATTTGATTCGAATTTTCACTTCGAATCAATTCGAACCTTAGTAAATCTGCCCCTTAATGTATAGACAGTAGGCATGGGTGGTTTGGAGCATATTCCCACCAGCGCAGGAAACCTCAGCTGAACATGAGCATTAGAAAAATACATAGCATTAGAGTATAGTATAATAAAAGTAATTTTCAAATTGAACATGAAATCCACATTTTTTTATCAAAGCATTCATAGCTGTTTTAAACTCATTTCAACATCTCAGCTGTCAATCAAATGTGCACCCATTAATACTTTATTTTAATTCAAGTCATAAAAGAGGAGTAACTTGCTCCCATTAATACTGTATTTTTATTCAAGTCATAGAAGAGCGTTTCAGACTTGCCCATGAGTAACTTGCTCCCATTAATATTGTAAAAGGCCTTTTATGTCTGAACAATTCTGTTCTGAAAGGATGAAAAACAAATGTGGTGATGCAGTGTGAGTGGAGCAGGTGCTCAAAGTCCACTGCTTAACTTTAACATTCATATGTGTTGGCAAGTGACAGGCCAGGGGGGTCCTGTTTCTTCTAATCTCCCACTAAATTTAAACCACATTCATTTATGAACCACTGCAAAAAAAAAAAAAAAAAAAACAGTAATCTCATGCTACCTTCATTGCTTTGGCTGGTATCCTTCTGTAAGGTCAAATGCAGCTGGCCCAGATATTATGCACGCCAAGAAATGCCCTTAACAGGCGATAGGTGGATGCCAGAATTCTGCCAGTATTCTACCTTGGCAATCATCTGTCCACATGGTGTTTACCAGTAATAGTGTCTCTCACGAGGGGCATGAATGCAGGCAGGTGGTCCTTTAACTACCTGGGAAATACCAAAGGGACCATTTATCTCTTATGAGTAATATTAATAATATAATATTGCTGATGTAGCAGGGCAGTGACCATTTGCATTTCATACTCCATTTATAGGAGAAATGTCCCTTCTGGACTGCATCAGCATGTTCTCATAAGTGGCACTTTCAGATCTGCTCATTGGCTCAGGAAGGGAAGCAACCCCTAATAACCTTTTTTTATGGAGTCATTTATTGCTTTTTTTAACTACAGTGGAACAGTTCTAAATTCTTACAAGCTTTGCTTTCATGAAACCTTTTGTTAGTAAACCGTAGGTAACCGCACCTCTCATAATGCATATTTCCCTCTCATACATTTTCATTGATGTATTTCCGACGTTAAATAAATCACAATCGTCTAGCACTCACCTACGTACGAACCAGGCATCATAAATGAACATGTGTGCTTAATTAAACATGTGTCGTTTGACTGAAGAACAAACAGGCAATTTACTGACACTGGTTTGTAATTGGCTTGGTTCAGCCGAGGAAGAAACATTTAAAAGCAAAAATATAATTTGTTACTGGGGTTACAGTTATTTGTGTGGCTGGAATCTCTTAAGTGCCTTCATATTCTCTCGTTGTTCTGAAGCACAAAACAATATACAGGTTTGGGGTCTCATCCAGGAGTCTTTCTTTAATTTGGATCTTAAATGTACTAGAAAAATCATATAAACATTAAATGCAATAGGTTGGTTTTGCCTCCAATAAGGATTAATTCTCTCTCCGTTTGGAATAAACTGTTTTATGATTACCAAGAAAAATGAAAGAAGAAAAATTTGGATTAAAGTCTATGGGAGATGGACTTTTTGCAATTCAGAGCTTTCTGGATAATGGGTTTCCGGATAACATAACATGTAGAAGCCTACGGATTACAGAGCTGGAGGAGAACGTAATTCTGCCATATTGTTTCAAGAAAAATGAGTACAGACTCAAACTTTAATATTTTCGTTTTTTTCTTCTTCAGCAGCAGACTTTGGAATGATTCTGTCCTCTTGACTTGATAAAGGCAGTGATTACTGATAGTACTCGAGAGCTGTACTAAATATCCAGCCCAGAATGAGTAATAATTATCCTGAGATCACTGTATTCCTACAGTAGGAATAAAACCATTCTAAAATGAAGGTTTTTCCCATGTCTAGAATGTAATAAAATGCCGTGCTTCGTGCTGTTTAGTTCTATATAGCATCAGGCATTTAATCAGCTGACTGTGTGTGATAAGAAGCCAGAGGAGCAGGGTGTTAGCCTGTGTACACGTAGCCTCTGTGCCCTGCCCTTGCACCATTTATACACTCCCTACTGCTATGGAGGGTTCCCTTTATTGCAGTCACATGTCTGCTGGAGAGCAGCCAGCGCAATCTGATCTCGCTTGGAGGAAACACTATCGGGCTCAGATTCAGCCAGGGCTTACCAGAATAGTAAATAATTTGTCACAAGACTCACAAACATATTTTAGCACCTTCGGACAACAAGGGCCTCTTGATCTGCTAAAGCAGTGCCTGTGAAATCTGCTAGCTGAATTAAAAGCAACATATCTTTATACTTCTGCAGCCATCTGCAAAGGAAATATGCCATGCAAGTGTTTCTAAATTCAAGCCCTGATTACATTTTTTCAGTTATAATCTTGGTTAATATCAGTAAATGTGTATACATTTAAAATGTTATCTCTGTTGTTTGCTATTTAAATCAGTATCTGTCTGTACCTTTGTATTTTTTGCACTGCTGCTTCTTAAAGGGGATCTATAGCGAAAATGTACATGTAATATTGGCTTCAACATACTGAAACAAGAAACATTCTAAATACAATCGATTAAAAATTCTGTACCGTTTCTGAAATAATCAAGTTTATCTTCACTATCCCTCCCTCAGCATCTTCATTCAGGAGTTGGGTGTCAGATGAATGATCCAGTATATCTTAGAGGGGCTCCTTTTGCCTAGAATAATGACAATGAAGAGAAACCAATGCTGAAAGATGAATAGTGACTATAAACTTGATTACGGTATTTAAGAAACAATGCAGAATATTTGTTTTTAGAACGTTTCTTACTTCAGTATGAGGAAGCTTGTATTACATCTTGATTTTCATGATAGTTCCACTATAATCACAAAACTACGCAGTAGAAGCCAGTTTATAAACAGACCAGGAGGAGAACCAACTTCTTCCACATTCAGAAAACTGAATAGAAGTGAAACTCAGACTTTTTACCTTTTAGCACAATTTTTTTTTTAATCAGAATACTTTGAATTTTTTTGTTTGCCTTCTTGGTCTATGTAAAGAACATGATGGTCATTTGCAGGAAGGGGAGATTGGTGGGGCCCTGGAGGTAAGGACCTCTGGTAGGTTCATGGGTCTCCAGTCCATTGCCTTGAAGCATCTCCAGTAACAAACCTCCACTCTAGGAAGCCCTCTCATCTAGTTAGATGATCCTTTATTAACACTGGGCTCTGGTGGCAGAGCCCTTTGCAGGTGTTTTCTAGTATTGTGTCAAGAATATAGCACTCAAACTATATTTTAATGTGAGTCTACGTTTTCTTAAGTACAGCGTGAGTTGACCCATATTCTAATGAAGCCATAAATATAGATGTACAGTGGCTATGCATTACGTGCTAAGTAACCTATTTTGTTGCACAACAGCCCATTAATACAGATCTGTGTGTGTGTTCTTCTATTGTCCAGAACAACAATATGTAATCTGTACACAATGCCAAGGATCCCAGAGCCTGTCTGGTTAACCATGATGTCTGGGGTGCCAGAGAAAAACCACCTTTGCCAGCGCTTCATGAAGGAATTTGTCTTCCTGATGGAACACGCTTCAAAAAACCAGTAAGGAATAGTTACTTTTTTTTTTTTTTATATATTTCTTCACATATCTATGGCTTACTGATACTAATTCATGTGTAAACATGGACAGTGCTACATAAGTAGCATGGCCAGTTCCAAAAAAAAAATCAAGATTAAAAAAAAAAATAGGTTTACCAGCTGTATTTCACCTAAAACATGTGCTCTTAGAAGAACAGTTGCTGGGAAAGTTTCCTTTCTTTAAGTTTCATTTGCTACAAGGATGTCAGGCCGACAAGCTACTGCTTTGTCAAGGTCCTTGACTTTTACTTTTTCAGCTGGAGGGTCATTCCAACCTTGGGAGAATCCATTTTAATCAAGGAATTATGTGTTCTTCCTTAGCGCAGCGGCAAGTTTAAAAGGGAGATAAAATTAGGCACTATGTTTAGCATGGTTGAGACTCACCAATGGAAAATACTCCTACCCCCTATAAGGCTGTAGAACTTCTTATCTAAACATAGGAATTGGTGTAGCCATGTTCTCTTGCTGTCACAATGTTTTTTTTTCTTTCATACCATATTTGCTGCATTTATCTTTTTAGGATTAAAGAAAAATGAAGGCTTAATACCAGATGTTGTAAAATTCATTCAATAAATTAGGAGCTAGGAGTAAATAAAAAAAAACAAACATGTTTTTTGCCACAGTGAAAATACCCGTTCTTCCTTCGTGCCTGGATCTTTCAGGCACAACTTTACATCTCTGAAATGGAGTAAAAATTCCTAATTTAAACATTAATTAAAACCGATAGACTGTTTTTGCCCCAATATGGATTATTTATATTATAATTAGGATCATGTACAAAGTACTGTTTTATTACTACTATTACAGAGAAAAAAAAAAATAATTTTAAAAAATTTTAATAAATGAATTCAAATGGAGTATATGGGAGACGGCCTTCCCGTAATTTGGAGCTTAAAGGGGGTTGTTCATAAATGAGTTAACTTTAAGTATGACGTAGAGAGTGATATTCTGAGAAAATTTGCAAGTAGTTTCCATTTTTTTATATTTATGGTTTTTGAGTTGTTTAGATTTTTACTACGCAGTTCTCCAATTTGCGATTTCAGCAATCTGGTTGCTAGGATCCACATTACCCTAGCAACCATGTATTGATTTGAATAAGAGGCTGGAATATGAATAGGAGAGGGCCTGAAAAGAAAGATGAGTAATAAAAAGAAGATACAACAATACTTTTGTAGCTTTACAGAGCATTTGTTTTTTAGATGGATTCAGTGACCCCCCCCCCCCCATTTGAACGCTGGAAAGAATAGGCAAATTATTTAAAAACTATATAAAAAAAGGAAGACCAACTGAAAAGTTGCTACAAATTGGCCATTCTATAACATACTGAAATATAACTTAAAGGTGAACCACCCCAGTTTTCGTTGCGAATGTAAATTATCTTCTTTAAACAAACCTAATCTATTTCTATATCATAAATCCTCTTTAAAATAGCGAGTTCACATAAGCTGGCGATTTATAATAGCGGCAGAATGGAGCTCACTGGGCATCACATGAACCCATGAAGGATTCTGCTTGAGACATAAAATAATCTCAGCCCCTTTGTTGTATCACTTCTGTCTGCATTACTGTCATTGTTGCCCTGTTTAGATGCCTGTGAATGCTTTAAATAGTATCTGAACCTACTTATTTGTTTCAAATTAATTATATAGTTCAGCAAACTGACCCGATTATGTAATTGGGGGACTTAAAATGGCAGAGAAAGATTGAATTCCATCGACGAAATATCAGCACTAATATTCCAAGTCTTATACCAATGTTTTTGTCTTTGCTTTAACTCACTTTGAAGCCACTTCACACATAACGAAGGTTAAAAATACAGTAAAGCAACTTTCATTTGAAGAGTGCAAAACATAGGGGCATATATTCAAAGACACCCTCTCAAGTAAGGTTGCAGCAATGCCATAAGGTTCAAAAGTAAAAACTTGTATAGTTGAACTTTTTTCTGCTATTCCCATCCATGTCATTTTTCACAGCAACTTTCAAGCTGTAACGCTGCACAATTAGCACTACTAAATACTACTGAATATAGCCTAGGGTGTCTCTTGGCTAAATATTGACAAATTCTGAGTTAAGGCCTGCCTTTAAGAACCAAATAATAAAAAAAGGAATGGGAAGCAGCTACAATTTGATCTTAAAGTGGTATTACATAGGTATTTGCTGTACAAATACGTTTAGCGGGAAGCTTAAATTAAAAAAATATGTTCAGTAGCAGGTCTTTATTTTATCTTAAAGGGGCACTCTGCCCAAATAAAGAAAAATAATAGAACAATGCCATTCTAAAACCACCAGATCTTAACTGTTATTTGTGAATCTTATTATTAGAATACATCTCAAGAGTCAAGTGAAGCAGAAAAGAGAAAAGGGCAGAAAAATGTCAGTACAGGTGTGGGATAAGTTATCAGGAAACCCTTTATGCAGAAAGCTTTGAATTCCAGAAAAGCCATCTCCCATAGACTCCATTTTGTCCAAATAATCCAGTTTTTAAAAAAAAATGATTTGCTTTTTCTCTGTAATAATAAAACAGTACCTTGTATTTGTACATTCTTTGAATGTGCAGTCTCCGTTATTTAGGTGAAGGTCCCCATTGGGAGACAAATAAATCAAGATATGCCGGTTCAAGATAAGGTTCGGGGGTTCACAATTGCATCCCTTTGTACTTCACTATTTGCTTAACCTAAAATAAAAGCTAGATAATTGTATATACAGTAACATGGCTGTTCCAATTGGACACGAAATCTCTTCAATTTAGTGTGGTGCACAACATCAGTATTCATACAAATATTGACACTGTATAGGTAGAATACAAATCAAGCATAACTTGGGTTAAATACCGTACTGCACAATCAGCAGAAAGCAGCAGTACTTTTTCTATGTACTGCAAAGAAGAATAAGAATAAAAAGGCTGATATATAAATATATACTTTTTTTAATTGCACCATGAAAGGCAGAGGTAATATGTCCATGTGTTATTTATTATTTCAGGTTTCTGCCAGCTCTGCTCACGGCTGTCCTCACAAACCATCTGGCTTGGGTCCCTACTGTCATGCCTAATGGTCAGCCACCCATAAAGATTTTTCTTGAGAAGCATTCATCTCAGAGTGTGGACATGCTGGCAAAGACTCACCCATATAACCCTTTATGGGCGCAACTAGGTAAGCTGGAAAAGAAATGCTTATGGCCTAAGGGGCAGTTTAGAATTTCTTATCAGTGCTTTGATTACATTCTGGTTGAATTCTGCACTATGCGACTCTACTAAATTAATATTCAGCATGTGGCCATAGTTGACAATGGGCCTCCTCTTATTGAATTACATCATGTCGGAACATACCCAACCCTATTTACAAGCATATGTAACAAATTTGCACCAGTGCAGTAACCCATAGCAGCAAACTGCATTCATTTTCTTTTACCTAGAAGAACACAGGCAAATGTCTGATTGCTCTGGGTTTCTACACAGAGGCATTGATACAAATCTCAGAACTTTTATGTGACTACAACTTGTCAAACATTTTCAGACGAATGGGTGGTGGTGATAGCACTAAAAAACTATGCTCTGTGTGCCATTGCCCAAAGTTTTGAATGAGTTAAGTCGTATTTGACATCTTCATTCAAGAACCATTTGTAACAAATGTATGTGGTTAAAGTCACATTTAATCTCAGTTATACAACAGGTGACCATGAAGCTCTTATAATAAATACTACAACTCCCATTAGTGTTGGCAATCCATGCCTTCCTCTTTACAGAAAGTATGTTTAGCTCTATTGTTGTCATGGTTATCTTTTACTATGTGTGTGTGTGCATTAAATCCAATACAACTGTCATCTTTTTAAGTGTAATAAAATCTCATAAGACTACACTCTAGGCAGGTCTGGACTGGGAGTCAAAATAGGCCCTGGCA
This sequence comes from Xenopus borealis, assembly GCA_024363595.1. Classification (NCBI taxonomy): domain Eukaryota; kingdom Metazoa; phylum Chordata; class Amphibia; order Anura; family Pipidae; genus Xenopus; species Xenopus borealis. The sequence continues at coordinate 26,903,035 of CM044435.1, read as the reverse complement.
TTACAAGTACACAGAGGCTCAAATAGTCCTCCACCAGCCCATTAAATAGTGACTGTCTATGGGACCTTACCGCATCCCCTTTGGCATTTGTCAGACCTCACAGATTGCCAGTCTAGGCCTGAATCTAGGTATTGCTCTGCAAAGAAAATATTCCTAAACATAAACCCTGCCTGACCCTCCCTACCAAACTTGGAGGATACTACTTTAGCATTCAATGTCACTATCTTTTTAGCAGAGCCTGTAATGCTCCTGTTATTTAGAAGTTTATCCACTGGGTGTGGTGGATTGTTTCAATGATTGAGCTATGCTGCCCTCTGGTGTTGGATGGCAACTGTGAAAGCATGAAATTTCAGGTTTACGAGTAACACTTTTTTTCCAATGTATTTTTATTCCATAAACTACACAGAATTTGTCTTTGTCAACATTATTCATTAAAAAAATACTGTAACCATGTCTTTAGCTGTTTCCTTTTGTTGTCTCAAAACCTTAAACCTTCTTATGGTACACACGAATTGTATGTATTAGAAAGTCTACTCAATGCTGAGCATGATCTATTCTCTGAATATGTATTCTGTTGGGCCCATTTCACAGTGTTATTTATTTACATGCACAGGTTTTATATGTCTATATTAAGCAGCAGCATCATTTTTTTTGCAGGAGACTTATATGGAGCTATAGGATCTCCGGTTCGGCTTTCTCGGACTGTGGTTATTGGAAAGCGACAAGAGCTTGTACAGAGGTTGCTCTATTTCCTCACATACTTTATCAGGTGCTCTGAACTTCAGGAGACTCATCTTTTGGAAAGTGGAGAGGATGAGGCTATCGTCATGCCTGGTACAGTCATTACTACCATGCTAGAGAAAGGAGAGGTGGAGGAATCAGATTATGTCCTGATTACAATGCACAAAAACAAGGGCTGCTTGTTAACTTCAGATCCAGATGAATCCAAACCACTTGGAAATAGGTGCCAGTGCTGCCAGGCTCCTCTTACTGACCAGCAAAATAATAATGATGAAGCCACTCAAGAAAACAAGGATGCCCATTGCGCAAACAAAGATATAAAGGAAGCTGCTTTAAAAGGGAGCCATTCCGTTCCTGCAGCCACTTGCCGGGAAGAAAGTGCTTATGCTAACCTGTACAAAGATAAATCACTTACTCGCTTAGATACTAAGATAGAGACCGTAATTAACACAGGATCAGCTGCCCTAGATAAAACTGCTCTGGCAGTAACAGGCATTGAGCCAGAGTGTAAAGTGGAGAAGAGTGAGGAATGTATGGACTCTGAAAGCTTGTCAGTCAAAGGAATACAGACGAATGAAATTTCTGTAGAGAAAAAGCCTCCAGACAAGACCCAGTCAGCAGCAGTTCCTTGCAGTTCTGGCCATCCATTGAACAAGGTGACATTTTTGATTGGTGATTCCATGTCACCTGACTCCGATATAGAAATGAAGAGCCAAACTGTAGCTGATCAGATTAGCAAGCACCACCTTAAACCAGGGCAGGAGGACAGGACAATTGAAAGGAAACAGTCAGTTGAGGACCAAAAAAGTGCATCCAGTGAAAACCTCCCCAGAGCAGCAGGCAAAACTCAGAACTGGAAATGTTTTCATCCAGAGATGTTTGATGAGTATTTTCCTGAGGATGGCTCTATTGAAGCAAAGATTATTGATGATATTCCAAGTGAGGCGATTAAAGACAGAACTGACAGTGACAGTAGTATAGGAATTCCTAACAGCCTTTGTAAGGAGGAGAACACAGACTGTAATTTACTGACTTCTGTTCATGTGAATTTGTGTAAAAAGTGCTCTGCTGAGCAGGACCAAAGAGACAAAGTCTCTGTATCTGTCCCCCATGGGGATAAAGACTCTGAAAATAAAGCTGCATCTGGCATTGACTGGGACATTCCAAGGAATGAGAGTTCAGACAGTGCTTTGGGTGATAGTGAGAGTGAAGACACAGGCCATGAGCTTCTCAGGCCCACTATTCATTATTATGGGCCAGATCAAGAAGATTGGATGGAAGAAGAAGAGATGGCTTTTCCGGGGTAAGTAGTCTAAATAGTGTGGCCTCTTGACAGGAAAGCTTTGTTGGATGGGTATTTCAAACAGTGTTTTATGTTGTTTATTTCAAAGCTATAGTTTGGAAAGGAAGACACAAATGGGAGTTATTGAATAGAAAGATGAGCAGCTTTGGCTGTGGCTTTTGTCCTGCATTATGGGATACAAACACAACAGAGCTTTGCAGGCAAGAAGAGCTGTGGTTGGTCCACTTTTGCAGTTTTGGGCATCCGTGTGCCTGCACTAAAGCAAAACTTTACTTTTCAGCACCAATTAAAGGAGCAAAGTCGCTTCTCCCGGCATACAAATAATCTGCAGTAAGCTGAGCCAACGCTCAAAGATCAGGTTTTAGAATATTTTTCAGTATGATCTGTATGGGTTTAGGTTTTTTTCCCACCATGCTTCCCCTGGCACTAATATTGATCCATCTGCACTTCTACATGGTTCTCAGAAGCAACACAACAATTATACCTAGGTGCTGCTGGGGAAAAATAAATTTCCATGTATCATCATCATCATCATCATCATCCCAAAGGTTGGAAGATAAAGGGTCCATGAAAGAACTCTAGACACTGTCATGTAGGTCAGGGTTTGAACAAGAGGTAACTGGTGTACATACCTATTATCAATGTAAAATAAATATAAAATTATTCATGTTTGTATAAAAATTAAACTATGTGAATGTTTAATAGTTGTTTTTACAAGCTGTTTAACATGTCTTGTTCTGTAGGTCAAAATTGGTAGAAGTCAATTCTGTGAAACCCAACATTGCCAATTTTGGAAGGTCCTTGCTAGCTGGCTACTGCTCATCCTATGTACCAGACTTTGTTCTGCAAGGGATATCAAATGAAGAGAAGCTAAGGCAGTGTCTGGTGTCAGATCTATCACATGCTGTACAGGTAGGTAGACCCCCCCTGTGAATATAATAAATAGCTGACCCTGGATCAGTTCATCTCTTCATGAAAAAATTCACCAGCCTAAGTTGCTTTAACTCTGTCAGGCCCTGCCCTTTATCGTTGATTGATATGACATGTCTACATGTAAACTAACCTTTTACATTGTGTTGCTCTTTTCAGCATCCAGTTTTGGATGAGCCCATTGCAGAGGCTGTCTGCATTCTTGCAGATGTTGATAAATGGACAGTACAAGTGGCCAGTAGCCAGAGAAGGACGACTGATAACAAACTGGGCAAGGAGGTGCTGGTATCCAGCCTGGTCTCCAGTTTGCTTCATTCCACCGTCCAACTGTACAAACACCACTTGTCTGCAAACTTTGTACGTAATGGAAATATTTTATTCACTTATTTTCTATTAACTATGCAGTGAATTAGCACAAAGGTACAAACCCGTGCACAATTATTCAAACTTATCTTTAAACTAAATCTCTGTAGATCAAAATATACGGCATGGAATATACACATGCAATGTAGTAGTGAAATGCTGCATTTGTCTCAGTTTCAATCTTGATAATCCCTCCGCTAAATAAAGCAACATTTTGTATCGTGTGTAAGATCCATCACCATTGTCTGTCTTGTCATTTTTAGTGTATCATGCACCTGGAAGATCGACTGCAGGAACTCTACTTCAAAAGCAAAATGTTGTCTGAATATCTGAAAGGTCAGACAAGAGTTCATGTTAAGGAACTGAGCTTGGTGCTGGGGTAAGGCTAACAGAGATCTATATTTTCATTTCAAAGTAATATGCTACTGCAAAATGGTCACTTTTACAAATCAGTCATTAGCAGTCTGTTATAACGTAGTTTTTCCCAGAAGTCATTATAGCCTGGTAAAATTTGTTAAAATTTAAGGGGCACATTATCTTTTTTAAAACGTATACAGCAATTTGGAAGGTTTAAGGTCACGTATAGTCGAATTTGAGTCCAAAAGGGCCAAACTCTAACTCGAATTGAATCAAAATTCAAATTTGAGAGTTTCGACCAAAAAAAATTTGAATTTCAATCAAGTACAAGGCCCTGTTTTATTATTACAGAGAAAAAGGAAATTATTTGGGCAAATAAGAATTATTTACTTAAAATGGAGTCTTTGGGAGATAGCGAAATCGGATCAGAAATTGGATTTAATCTGATTGCGAAAAGCTCAATAAAATCAAACGAAAACGTGAATGGTGCTAATTTTTATTTTTTCCCCCCGAACTGCTCAAAAACTAAACCCAGCATGGACCACAATAACCTGATAGGTGTCTCTCCCATTGACGTCGGCAGGTCTGAGATGGCGGATTTTCCGATTCAGGCTTTTTGCAGCATCGGGGTATAATAGATTTTGGAAAAAAAATGATGTTTTTTTTCCCTCTAAAAATTTGAGTTTTATAGAAAAAAAAAAATAACGCAAAATGTTTTGAGGTTTCAGAACTCGATGTTTAATAAATAACCCCAGTGAGTCAATGGCCCAGTTAGATTTTTTTTTTGATTGAAATAAAGGCTGCGGCATATTAGTCAGTGGAGTGGAATTAACACGTGATTCATCTGTAAATCCCACAGACCTAGATATCAGTTTTGTGGGTTTTTTTTGTTAAACAGTTTGAAGACTAACTTTTCCTTTTTTCTGTCGTTTTGTCAGAATTGAATCCAGTGATCTTCCATTGTTGGCAGCTATCGCTAGCACCCACTCTCCGTATGTTGCACAGATACTTCTTTAAAGGAAATACATTGGCAGCGGGGAGGACGGAGTTCACGCTCACAGTTTAGTCTCGGTTTTCTAAATGAAATCAAGCCACCAATCTACAGACTTGCAATCAGAAGGGAGGAGGACACGCCTCTCACAGTCGGAATCATGCTTTTCTCTCACCAGTATGCGGATAGGAATTTATTTTTAATAGAGTGAACTCGATAAGCAAAGTACTCTTGTTTTCCTAAAACCGGCGAACGATTACTGTTTTTATTCTCATTTCGCAGACTATTTTTCTGTCTCCCGAAATTATTTGGATACAGTTTTTTAAAATAACTTAAAAAAAAGGTAATCTGTAAATAATTGTATAGAGAAAGACGAACAAATGTTAATAGACATGTTTTGCATATTGATTGGTGAATTAGTTACATGAAAGCCTTTATTTCTATTCCTGTAAATAAATACCCCCTCCCCCCCACAGAAAAAAGTTTAAATATAACTACTAAAATACTTAAGAACAACTAGATTGCTAGAGAGATTCAAAGCTTACCTTTAATGCTGCTAAGGTTCTAGCTGTACAAGCAATAGGGATTACTTTAACCAAAGAATCTGCTGTTAAAATGAACAAAAATCACTTCCTCGCTGGCAAATTGAGGGTGTAAATTCCGTCCCGGTGTAAAAGCTGTTAGGGAAGCTGTTAAATCTGTTTTATCTCTTTGCATCTCTGATGCATCTATAGTTATTCAAAGCGTCCTACAGCAATGCAGCTTTTTATATATGAAGGAAGGAAGGAACAGCCACATGACTTCAAGAATATAGGCACAGAGTAAATGAACTCTAACACTGCTTTTGGCTTTAAGCAAAAATATTTACTCTGTATCTCTAGGATAGGAAAGGAGGTTGAAGAGAAGAGTCTTTCAAAATAAGGCATTATAATCACTGGAGGGGTAACATTTTGGAATCTCCCAGTGATTATTGTTAACACATCCATCTCTTTCTCTCTCTAGCATTCATCTATCAGCTATCTTTCTATCCCTCTCTTTGTCATTCATCTATCCCTCTGTCATCTATTTTTCTATCTACTGTATATTTTTCTATCTATCTATCTATCTATCTATCTACCTACCTACCTACCTATCTATCTATCTATCTATCTATCTATCTATCTATCTATCTATCTATCTATGTAGTTAAGAGAATTTGTTTACAGCTCCTTAATATGCTTCTATCTATATTGTAGCAGCAGAGTCAAATAAAATCAATATTATTAGACCTCTAACACCCACACCGCTAAGCACTTTGTACTGTTTTTCTATCCCTTTCCCACTAGGGTTGTCACCTGTTTGGTTTTTCTAAGGCCTGTTCGGGTCTCAGCTTTCTGTTCAGTTTTCAGCCTTGTGACAATAATCTGGCCAAATGAAAACCAATTAAATACCAAGATACTCACCTTGACATGGCTTAGTTATTATGAATTGCAATTAATTTCGTGTTGTTAAAGAAACAGAAATGAGCAAATCAATAGTTTTTCTACAAAAGCATTGCTGTATTTTAGAGTTTTCGGGATAACTGATTTCTGTATGTTTGATCCCACAGCTGTAGTTAAAGAATTGGTCTTACTCATCAGGCAGAATAGATAGAGGTAGGGTTTCCAGCCATGTGGGTTTCAACTGGACATCTCAGTTTGTCAAAGAGCTGGCTGTTCAAAACTTTCTGTCCCATTTAATCATTGCACAAACTGGACAGAAATCCAGCCATTTGTATTTAAGTGATGTAATAACCCTGAGCCAGCATCATAACTCCAAGACATCATGATGCACGCACTTCGCCTTTGGAAAAAAAAATTGATTATTCCTCCTGCCATGGAGTACAGCAAATATACAACCTTTGTTAATGATGTTGCATATTTTCCCTTCTACCTATTATTTGTGCCTGCAGAATAGGCCATGCATATTACACACTATACTGCCCATTTCCAACTCTAGCAGTGACTCCATTATTATTAAAGCACTGTGTAGCCTGTCGGCACTATATAAATAAATATGAAAATGATGGTGCTTCTATTTCCTCAGTGCAGAAGTTCTCCTTATCTCTGTTTCTTTCCCTTTGGTTACAGACTAGCAGTACGTCAATATACAAACATGCATTTAGAAGCCGCCTATAAATACGCAAGGATGCCCTTGGCTCCTGGGCTGTCCCCTTTTATTTGCATGCAGTTTACAGGCCACTAATAATACATTTGTGCAGCTGATGAAGAAAAGCTTTATTTGTATTTGTTTATAGGCAGTTCTTTGGTTTAAAACTGTACATACTGTACATTCGTGATGACGTGATATGAACGACAAGAATAGGCTCTGCTACCCACAATACTGGGCCCCTGGGCCTTTCCAGACTACAGAGAATATGGGAAGTATCCGTGCTGTATCTCAGAGCTTTCTAGAGACGTTTCTGGATAATTTATTCCTACGCATGTACTACACAAAAGGTTTCCGGAGATGGTGTAAGCTATGTACATAATAATAATAATAACTTTGCAAGAATAGTAGTAGTTGTCAATATTTTATATGTTTCTAGAGCAACCGTTACTGGGTAGTTGTGTCCCATTGGCTGCTCCACCTGAGCATCACAAGGCTGCCTCCTATAACCACTGACAGCTGTGTGCGCTAAGGGCTTTTTTTTTAAAAATCCGCCTATTCCCGTGTCCTATTAAAAAAAACAAACAACACTGTGGTGATATTTATTCTGCTTCAGTACAAAATTCTATTTTCATAAATCCATTGAAGTATCTGCTTGTAAGGATTAGACTTTCTCCTCCCGCCTCCCATGTGGATTAACAAAGCACAGAAGGGCCCTAGTTAGGAGGAGCCGGTGCTGTTCATTTCATGCGCGCGTGTGTGCAAATGTCACTTTTCTAACTGGCGCCTAATATTATTTATTATGACTTTTACAGTAGAAAGCATTGTGTACTTGACCAAATTGGTGGTAATCAGTTTTATTTTTGTTATGTCTTAATGATCTAGCTAAAATATTAACTTGTCCTTTGTTTGTTTTATGCCTTTTTTGGATTGAAAATAGCTTTTTTTTTTTGTTTGTTTGTTTGCTTTCTTCTAAATTATTTAGGGAAATTGTATCATGTACAGAGCTGTCTTCCTTTGTAAATTTTTCCAGTAAAGTGCACTGTATTATATTAACCATACCCAATTTTATGGGCATCTTTTGTGCAATAAATACAGGCTGTCAATACACTCATTGCCCCAATGTTCTTCTATCATTCAGAATAATGGCAGAATGTGTGGAATGGATGTTTGCAGTAAAGGTAACTTGTATTTGAAGCATTTTCCCATCACAGAACAAGAAACACAAGTATGTATGGGATCTGTTATCCAGAACATGGGGTTTTCGAGATAATGGATCTTGCCATAATTTGGATCTCTATAATTCTAATAAAAAAATATTATAAACATAAATGTAAACACAATAGGCTGGTATTGCTTCCAGTAACATTCAATTGTATCTGGATAAAGTACAAGGGACTGTTTTATTATTACAGACATAAAGGAAATCATTTTAAAAAATTTGGATTATTTGAATAAGATGGAGTCCATGGGAGACGGCCTTTCTGTGATTTGGAGCTGTCTGGATAACAGGTCCCATACCTGCACCATATAACTTGAAATTTATTGGAAAATACATGAACAGCTCTTGAGGTTTGTCTTCAGACTTGCAGTTTGGCCCCCTTAATTGTGGATCTTTGAGATATAAGGAGGGGTTCACACCTGATGCTGTGGATGTGGCTGGTTTAAATATTAAATTTAGATACGTTAAGTTATATATTAGAATATCACCAGTGATCCCCAACCAGTAGCTCGCGAGCAACATGTTGCTCTCCAACCCCTTGGATGTTGCTCCCAGTGGCCTCAAAGCAGGTGCTTATTTTTGAATTACTGGCTTAGAGGCAAGTTTTGGTTGCATAAAAACCAAGTGTTCTGCCAAATATTCTCTCCTGTAGGCTGCCAGTCCATATAGGGGTTACCAAAAAGCCAATCAGAGCTCTTATTTGACATCCACATGGACTTTTCCATGCTTGTGTTGCTCTCCAACTCTTTTTTAAATTTAAATGTGGCTCACGAGCAGAAAAGGTTGGGGACCCCTGATTTACATGATGGATGTTTTAGTCTTAATTTTAGTTTATTTTTTAGAAAAAGGTCCCATATTCAAACCCAAATCACCCCTTACTGCAGCAACCCTAAATAGGTATATAATATATATGTCAGTTAGGATATGTTTGGGTTTGGTGGTATCGATGACTACAACCCTTGCAAACTTGCCAGCTTTTATTATATAACTCTCTATTTTTCTTGAGTCTCTAACAGCATTGGAAATTGATAGCTTAAAAGGGGTGGTTAACGTTTAATATGTTATAGAATGGCCAATATTAAGAACATTTTTATTTGCCTTCTTATGTAGCTTTCAAACGGGAATCACTGACCCCATCTAAAAAAACAAAACAAAAAAAAACAAATGCTCTGTAGGCTACAAATGTATTGCTACTTTTTATGACAAATCTTTCTATTCAGGCCTCTCCTATGCATATTCCAGTCTCCTAGTCCAATCAGAGCATGGTTTCTAGGGTAATTTGTACCCTGGAAACAGGAAGGCTGAAATTGCAAACCGTAGAACTGCTGAATAAAAATGTAAATAACTCAAAAACCTTCAGTGATACAAAATGAAAACAAATTGCAAAATGTCTCAGAATGTCATTCACTACATCATACTACATCATACAAAAAGTTAACTCACAGGTGGACAACTCCTTTAATAGAAGGGTAAATGTTTACACATGGCTGCGGACACAGTTTTCAGTAGCGAGTATCGCAGATTCTCTCATGGAGCGAACGTCCTAGAGACTGTTTTATCCCAATCAACAATGAATTCACTGCTTTTCTCAAAGATTTTCTCCCTAAGGAAGCAGTGGATTGGCCCAAAAAAGCCCTTGGCACCCCTTACATTTCCCACTATTGGAAAACCAGGCCTAATTCTGCATTCCAATTCTAGTATAGGTATGGGACCTGTTATCCAGAATGCTTGGGACCTGGGATTGCCTGTATATAATAAAAACATACTTTTTCTGTCCCAAATCCATCAATTTAGATGTTTCCTGGGGAACACTTTTCATCTATAGTAAGATGACTTTATTCTTGCCAACCCACTGGGGGGGGGTATTAGTATGCACACATCCTGAACCATTCTATTTCCTCTTCCTATTTTAAGGGACACTAGAGTAGTAATAAGCACATCAGCAAGTCTTAAGAAACATTGGAAAACTTTATTATTTTACGATGCTCTTTCTATCGCACAGCAAACCACAGGATTCATAATGCTATACCACTGTAATACCACAAGAGGGCAGCATCACAATAATCTTAAAGGTGGTTTGTGAAAAGGAGCAGCATTCAGTAATCCTCATCCACATTGGGGATAGTTGCTAAAAATCCAGGATGAACTGAAATCAATGAACGTTACTAATAAAGGCACATCTTGTGTTTAGGAAACTTTTCCAAACAGAACCAATTTCCCATCAAATGAATGACCTATTACATTTTATTGGCTAAAGTGTACATTACTGCCAATGAGCATAAATGTATGAGGAAATCTCCTTTTTCAGTGGAACAAACCTCACAGTTGTCTTAAAGAGAAAATACAATCACATCTTTTCTGCTGAGAAGACTGGCTAGTCTTTCTATAAATACATTATGATAGTTGCTGGCCCAAATAAGTGCCGACTGGTCAGTAGTCTTACTTAGCAGCAGGGTAGACCTATAATAGCTCTATTGCAATGGACAGGGTGGGGTAGTGGCCCTATTGAATTGTATTTGTTGCCAAGTAGGAAAAATGTTAAGTAGGTTTATATTAATCCTGGAAACCTAAGGTTCTCTCAGTGAAGGCCCGGATTTGTGGCGAGACCACAAAGGCAGGGGCCAAGGGCAGCAAAAAATTAGGGGCAGCATACCGACCAGCTGCAATATGGGGACTTGTGTGTCCCCATTTAATGGTGCCTTTTGCCGAAATTGGAAATCTGGCCCTGGCAGGTCATGTGCAGGACTGGAAGCTAGGAGTAGGCAGTTTAGGCACTTGCCTAGGGTGCAAAGCTGGGGGGCAACAGGCATTTACCTTCTCTGCCTCATACCTAGTTTAGTCCCCTCTTGCCCCTCTCTGGCTGGTGAGCTCCAATACCAGTAAACTCAGACACATCTCATTTAGGCCCACCAAGCTTCATTCATGTTTCAGCCTTCAGGGGCAATCCACCCTTGTAGTGCATAAGTGGACATCACTCATATGCTCGGCAACTGCAACTTTCTAGGAAGGAATGCTTTTAGCTAATTTGAAAAGCTCCCCAAACCTCTCTGTTTGTAAGTTCCAAGGAAGCCATTTACTTACCGTATGTTCCTTGTTCCAGAGTTTTGCTCCAAGCACACACACATTGCACTAACAATCTCAAGGCTGTAGGATGAATCAAATGAGCCCCACCAATTCAAACCTGTGGCCTTTCACACGTTACTAATCCCTGTATTCAGCAGCAGTCAAAGGTAATTTCATTGACAGCGGGGGACTCGTATAAGAAGGGGAAAGTAAAAGTTTTACCTACTAAAGATTGCAGTCTATTTATACACACAGTCAATAATGATATCCTTCATGTGGTATCTGCTTATACTTAGCTGCTCAAGTCCATTTCCCTTAAAGTTGAAGCCCTGTTTAATGAGCCTAAGATCAATCACCACTGCATGTTACCTGTATTAATTTGCAATGGAACAGGGAATCGATATCTGTTTTAGCTCTCCAGATGATTCCTTCATTTGGGACTATTGTGAATCTATCTATATATCAAGCTTAACAAAATACACAGCTTTAATATCTTTGTGCATAGAGTAGTAAAAATATAATATTTGTTTCATTTCAACGCTGATGTCAGATATTTTGGTTTTCTTTGCCTGGGTATTATCTTCTCTGACACTGTTAACGATGATCAATGCTCCTGCACTATTTTATGCTGAGCAATCAGCAAACACATTCCTGCCCTCTGCATCCTCATCACAGAATGGTTATTATCACTGCTAGAGGCCCAGGATCATCTGTAACAACTGTACATTTCTTTATTAATCGACACAGTTGGGGATAATCTGAGATCTGAAAAGTAGGTTTATGTTCACATTATAGCGTGGCTATACAACTGAGAAAATCTATTTTCAGAAATAAGAAAAAAAAAAACTTATTGGGATTTTCCTCCCATGCAAGGGAAGATATAATGAAGGAATCTGTGGAGGAGCAAAGAGAGACATGCCATCATAATCTGCTAACATACTAATGGCTAAGTGCTATGTTACAGATTTTGGGCATGTAACGTACATATATTGTCTGCGCAGTGACAGGTCCTGGTCAGTTGCTGATCACATGGGATGGTAGCAGGCTCTATAGGTGGTTTCTCCATGAGTCACAGCCCTTAGACTAGGGTTCCTCAACCCTTTATACCCATGAGACACATTCCAGTGTCAAAATAGTTGGGGAGCAACACACACACACATAAAAAATGTCCCTGGGGGTGCCAAATTAGGTCTGTGATTGGCTAATTAGTAGCCCTATGTGGACTGGCAACCTAAAGGATGCTTTGTTTGGCAGTGCACCTGACTTTTACTAGTACCAAAACATGCCTTCAAGTCAGGAATTGAAAAATAAGCACCTGCTTTAAGGCCACTGGGAGGAACATATTACTTTTATTACACTCCTCATATTGCTAATGATCTCCTAGTGATCTATAATATCATTAGAGGAGGACAGGGCCAGAACTAGCGGTAGGCGTTTTGCACCTGCCTAGGGTGCAAAACGGGGGAAGGGGAAGGGCACCTCTAGTCCAATCCCCTCTCCCCGCTCTGGCCGACGAGTGTGTCCTTTTTGTGAACATGAGTGTGTCCTTTTTGTTAACATGAGTGCGTCCTCGCCTATTGGGTGATAGAACTGGCCAGGTTGCCTAGGGTGCCTGTTTAGCCTGGCCCAGTACTGGAGGAGGATGTCAGATCTACTCTCTTCAACCATATCTTATGCAACTTACTACCATGACCCTTGACCCTGAAGAGAGTAAAATTTGTGCCCTGTGTTCTCAAGCCAAAGGACTTGATAAATTACATATGAAATAATTTACCTAAACTAGTAAAATTTAAAAAGTTTCTTTTGGAAAATTTGGCCAAACCATTTGATTTCCTCGCATTTTTTTCAGGGGTGGTTCACCCTGAAGTTAAGTTTTAGGGGGGAATTCACAAAAGTGTCGGTAAAATAAGTAACCCAGAAGTGGCGGTCGACA
>CM044435.1:26840911-26871040 GCA_024363595.1 Xenopus borealis | reverse complement strand
GCGAACAGTTCGCGCCATCCCTACCTATTGGGTTTATTTAATGTTTAAATCATTTTCGTATGAAGATCCTGTACCTATTTACATATTATTAAACTAAGCTGTTATTTAGAGCAATATGCCTGAGCTCTGTGCAGTCTGCTGAAGGTGCAAAGCCTTTAAATAAATAATAAAGTCTTTGTTTCTCTGTTGTTTTATTTTGTGAAGTTTCCATAATAAGCAGCAATACAGTTTGGGCATAATCTGTTTGGGAAAATGTAATAGAAAAGCTTGCTTGTATTAGAATTCTCTTATATCAGACACAAGCGCTGTGTATTAATGTGTTATCTCCTAGAAACGACTCTTTCCCCGCACTCAGTGAATACATAAAGGGACATTTCAGGTGCCCTGTATAAAAAGAAAATATGATATTTCATTCAGTGACCTTTTGAAAGCAGCTTATAGTCAGCAATTTAGACAGCACATCTATCCATTAACATAAAGCCCATAAGGGCGTCAGGGAAAGATGATTCACTGCTGCTCGGGTGCATCACAAGAGCCGACATATTAGCAAAGACATCAAGGCATATGCTGTTTTTATATCCAGTATCATTAAACTGCCATATAAACTTTCATGCTAATCAACATATTTCTAGAAAAGCTACTGTTGTTTCAGGACACAAGTTCTTTAGAGGCCTTATTGAGAAGCCCAGCATTTCCAGTGATGAGCGACATTTTTCGCCAGGTTTTTCCCACAAAAAAATAAAATAAAAGGGCCATAGACTGCATTTTCATGAATTTTCAGTGAAGTGAAATGGGTTAGAATCTATCCTTTGGCAAGAGAGGGTTCAGTCTTACTTGAAACAATCTTGTATAAAATGTGTTGTAACTGGTATATTTAGAAAAATGCATTGGAGAATTTGTACGCTTTTTGGATGAATATATACATTTTTGGAATTTGATTGGAATTGTGCTCTTCAGGCAGGTGAGGGTTTATCAGTCAAGAGCAGGGTATTCTATAAAAGGGATTATGTAATAAAAGGTGCACAGATTGCTACACAGGGCTGAGAGTGGTCAGTGGGGCACCAGAAAAAACCTGGTTGGCCTTGTCGACCTAGACCTTATCCCCACCTGCCCTCAAGCATCACTCCCCTGCTGTCCTCTGTCCCCCGATTGTGGTTGAATTAAGTTAAGGTGCGTGTGGGAGCAGGGGCTGGAAGGGACTGCCTGTGTGAGCGGGTGGGTCACTGGGTAGGAGCCTCAGTGGGCCTGTCACACCCCAATCAGACCCTGTTGCAGGTTTAGTCACCTTTAGCAACCAATCAACAGGAAGCATTTACTGGTCACCTAAGCAAGGTTAAAAAGCAGAAAAAGGTTAAAAAGCAAGAAATGTTGTTTCTTTTTCTGGCTGTTCAGTGCAGAACTTTTTAGTACAAATGAGGGACTGCAGGTTGAGTGGTCAAGAAAAATGGGACAGTTGGGAGGTATGTACAGTATGTGTGTATTAGGAGCTGCACTGAGCTGTACTTTCAGACATTTATTCCTATCACCATGCTGTTTGCAATGCAGACAATATGGTTCTTTGAGAAATCAATTCTTCTTGTCTGCCCTATGAAATAAACAGTCTCCCTGGATTCTCCTGCTTATCCAGTTTAGGACTGGAAAGGCGGGGTCTGGGCCCTCAGAGCTGCCACATCAGGTCTCCACAACCCCACCCCAGCTGCAACCCCCTGCACCTTCTCCCCCCACCCCCTCCAGTGCCTACCTGCTTGTTACTTCTGGTGGGTGTGGAAATCAGTGAGCCAGTCTCTCAAGTGGCCATGGGGATCAAGTCTGGGCCAGTGGGGCCCACTAGGGTCACAGCCCACCTGTTTTTTTCCAGGTGTCCCGTCCAACCATCTGTGGCAATACATTTGGTCCTGTCATTTCCCTAAACCTATGTCAGGCTGCAAAACTCTTCCCTATCTTTCTCATTTCTGGGAATAAATGAAAGACAAATAGAACCTGGAAAAGAAACAAGTTAATGCTCTGTTATCCAGAAAAGGGCCCATTAAAGTGAGGGTCCACCAGGAAAAGTCCTGGTACCACAGCAGGTCAGTCTGACACTGATTGTTTTCCATTACTTTATTTCCAGTTTCTATTTTCCAGCTCTAAATACATTACAAGGAAAGTGTAAGATGCATTGATGATGGCATTTGTCAGTTAACCTAAGTGTGTGGGTGTGGGTGTGGCTCAAGTCAAAGTTGATTGAGTAAAATTTACTTTTATCTAGGGACCCTAAGTATCTGTGTTTTTCTCTGACCATAACCTTGAGCAGTTGCCCAAGGACCAAACCTGCTGTCAGGCTCTAAAGCACTTGAAGCAGGAAAAACAATTCCAGAAACTGCTTGGAACAGATAAAGAATTTTTTAGCAGCGCATCTTGAAGATGCTTAAAAGTTGAATAGTGGTCATGTAAAAAGAATAATTAATGTGTCGGAAAATCTTTATCTGTTTCCACGGCAACCGATACTTGAGATCATTTCAATAAAAAAAAACACATTTCCTCTTTAATTGTGACCTACATTTTTTAAACTAGTAATTAAAACAGATCATTGTTTTACACGTATCAAAGATTTATGTAAAGGAACAGATGATAATTCAGCCCAGAATAATTGCCGACGCCTGCACCGCATGATTTTTACATTTCTCTAATGCCTGTGTCTGTTTCCAGCCTCACCTCTCGTCAGCAGTGCAGCCACTTGAAATTAATTCTGTCACTATTATGCCAAGAAACAGGCAATCAGAGCACTTGCAAATAAGCCAAGTTGGTTCTTATGATTAAATACAGCACATTTATATTATATGCATCGGGTCTGTGGCAGGGAGCTGACAACTTACAGTATATGCTTTAGCACTGGGTAAACAGATTTTGGGATGAATGGTGCATCTGCTGCGGGGAGAAATATAAAGTTTCATAAACACCCTGTTGAACATATTCATATTTATAATGGTAAAGAACACCGCAACAGGTTTTCCTTCTATGAAGATTTACTTAATGGCAAATAATACAAAGTATTAAAGTGCTGCCACATAGTCAAAACTGTTATCCGTTATCCCGAAAGCTCCAAATGACAGGAAGACTCATAGGGGTAGATTCATCAAAGAGTGAAGTTCCACCACTAGAGGGAAATTCCGCAGCTCTCAGTTAATTTCTATGGGATTTTGAAAGGCCTATTTATCAATGGGTGAAGTGAAAGTTCACCCTTTGATAAATACGCCTTTCAAAATCCCATAGAAATGAATGGAGAGCTGTGGAATTTCCCTCTAGTGGGGGAACTTCACTCTTCACTTCACTCTTTGATGAATCTACCCCCTAGGGGATGAATTCACAAAAGTGGTGATATTGAGGCAAAATAAAAATGGAGATAAAAATGTCGGATTTCCCACCAAATTCACAAGCCTCTATCTCCACTGTGATTTTGTCTTTTAAACATACAGTTTTCAGATTTTGTCTTTCGCACGACATTTGAATGATGTTTTTTTTCTGAATTTGTCTTTAGCTCTTAATAAACCTGTCAGTCAGCCATTAAATTGGAATTTCTGGGGGAGGGTCTAAATACAAAAAAATACTACTTTGCAAAATATAAGGGATTTCTACACAGGCACAAGTGTCTGCTAAAACTAAAAAAAATGGCTGGGAGGCTTTACTTTTCCTTTAGATTTTTATAATATATTCACTCGAGTTGCTAATTCATAAAACTAGTAAAATAACGCAACTGTAATTTAAAATGATAAAAATAAAACTTTTTTGTTTAATCAGTGTTTTACTTGCACTTTAGGCAGATTCGGGGAGATTTAGTCGCTTGGCGATTAATCGTGAGGTGACAATCTGTACTGACTCATGGCTCTGTCTCCTCCTTGGAACTATAGCCAAAATGAAAGCAGCCAAAACTCTTTCTACACTTGACAATGGGGAAAAACACAAGTATGGGATCAGGACTGGACTGAGAATTAAAATAGGCCCTGGCATTTCAGGTACACAGAGGCCCATCAACCCACATAGAGGCCCAAACAGTCCCCACCAGCCCACTAAATACTGACTTTCTGTGGGACCTTATAGCAGCCCATCTGGCATTTGCCCTAACCCACAAATGGCCAGTCCGGGCCTGTATGGGATCCATTATCCCAAACTCATTATCCATAAGGTGGAAAACTATGAAGGGTTCTATGAAAGCCAAGTGACTACTCCCATCACTAGGATGGTGGGAAGTAAAGGGGACCTTATGCAGAGAGCTTGCATACAGCTGGTACTGGTAATTAAGCCCAGAATGTAGTAATTCAAGGAAATTAAATCAGAAACAGTCATTAATATATAGTCCCCTTTGGCCAAAGTCAATATTTTATGCTGTAATTACTGAACATAAAAGTTGCCCAGGTTTTTTTTCTGCCTATAAAGGGAAACTGGAGATGGCTCAGATGTTTTCCCCTTCCCCTGAATCAGCCAGAAGCTCTACAGGTTTCACTCAGATAAAAGGTTCAGCTTTTTTGTTCCAAATTGCCTGACTGTAGAGACATGCAATTATCACTGTGATGGCGAGCATTACTAAGTCATAATCACTTGACCCATGAGCACCTGTAATCATTAATTGCTGATGCAAGCCTAAAAATAGAAAACAGGACAGAAAATTATACTTTTACATGTAATTGCAAATATTCGACTGTAAAGCTGTTTGTTTAAATACCCAGATTTAAGGTGGAGCACAGATACTGGAATTGTGATGAAAGGAAACATTTTGTTTTATAAGCCAAAAAGAGATTTATTTCAAATGATTCAGGAAACGTGTTACTGTCTAACAGAGATGATTTAACATCAAATATATGGAAGTATTCAGGGCCCTTTACACAGCTTGATAAAGCATAGGAGGAAGAAAGGAGAAGTGTGTAATGGGGAAGTTACAAAAATATATGTCCAAAAAGGCTGAATTGAAGGTTGATTAGTAACGAATATTAAGTCATATATGTTCTTGCAAATTTAGCAGTGACATTTAGAATTTGCAGAAATGCTTTAGTAAATATTTTTTTTCTGCCATCCAAGTTGTGCTGTAACTAGAACGCAGGCTGTGCACATAAATATTCTCAATTTGCCATATTTAAAAAGCTCTTAAAGGGATACTGTCATGGGAAAACATGTTAATAGTGCTGCTCCAGTAAACTTATGCACTGTATTTCCCAGTTGCCCCCAGTCATGTGACTTGTGCCAGCACTTTAGGAGGGAACTGCTTTCTGTCAGGCTGTTGTATTTCCTTCTCAACGTAACTGAATAGTATGCAGTTGGACATGGGTTTTTACCATTGAGTGCTGTTCTTAGATCTACCAGGCAGCTGTTATCTTGTGTTAGGGAGCTGTTATCTGGTTACCTTCCCATTGTTCTGTTGTTAGGCTGCTGAGGGGGGAGGGAGGGGTGATATCACTCCAACTTGCAGTACAGCAGTAAAGTGTGACTGACGTTTATCAGAGTACCAGTCACATGACTTGGGGCAGCTGGGAAATTGACAATATGTCTAGCCCCATGTCAGATTTCAAAATGAAATATAAAAAAATCTGTTTGCTCTTTTGAGAAATGGATTTCAATGCAGAATTCTTCTGGAGCAGCACTATTGATGCATTTAGAAAAAAATATGTTTTCCCATGACAGTATCCCTTTAAAGACAGCAAGAATAAAAATGTGCTATTATGTTTATGTTTGCACAATAATCACATCATCATTACCCCGCAACCGCCTGCCTGTTGTTAATCCAACAGATGGAAACCACCTTTTAAAAAAATATAAAAAAATTTACCGTCAGAAAAACCAAGTCCTGAATTTAACATCAAGGCAAAAGTCTAAAGAATGAAATACAAAGTTAAAAAGATAAAACAATTCATTACATTATTTTGTATATATTTTGTGTATTCAGTGTATATTTCTGTCAAACTTTTTTTAAACACACTGAAAAATGTGTTTTTTAAAGAATAACATTAAGGAGAACAAATGAGTCACGGCAATGATTCATTGTGCTTTATTTCGTTGCTAGAAGTAAAATTGCCCTTATAAATAAGAATACACACTCCTACTAAAATATCTCATTAGGAGGAACTTACTGTATGAAATCATTTGGACAGATCATTGCAATAAGTCTCAGCATCTTGCAAAGTTTTTACATTTCAGACCCAATGTAGCTCTGGTCCTGAGCTTTCTGACAGACAAGACTAATTAACCATTGACACAAAAATGTATTTATGCTAATTAACCTCTAATCCAGAAATATGTATGGGCAAACCAAAATGAAATATATTTATTAGAACTGACATACCTACTATTTCTAGTCTGTCTATTGTGTTCAATGGAATTGTCAATCATATAGCATTCTGGGTAACAAGAACCTCTGAAATATCCTTGCATACATGGATCAGGCAATTGTTGCATGTTGCCAAAGTTATCAATGTATTGTATTGTATTTCAGTGTTGGATTCATATTGCCAGTACATTGGCATCTTCCCCTAGCAGTGGCCATTTTGCCTAATGTTTGTAAAGAAAAATTGCCATTTTTCTTAAAGCAATGCGCATTTGGATTGGAAGTGTGACAGCAACAGATTTGAATGATCTGGCATTGTCATTATCCACAGGTTGGAGAGCCGTTTGTGTAAACAGAACCCTTCAGGCAAATCTATAAATCAAAAAGCAAGTCACATTTTCTCATAAATCTAAGAACTCACTCCTTAAAAAGAGCAACACGGTGATATTAATTACATGATACAACCAATCTCAATGGCAGGGGCTGGATTGATGGAAGTTGCTGGCAGTATCTCACCTGTTGTTATAATAAAGAAGCCTCATCTAATGAAGAAGTCTCATTAGAACTGTCAAACCATGCTCATCTTTTAGTAACTTATAAATGATTCCACTTCTGTTCTAAATTCTGTTCTACTAAAATGATTTTATTTTGAAATAGCTAAACACCGCAATGCATGTAAGCTCTGAATTACATTGGGCATCTATCTTGCCCTAGGTATAAAGGTGTTGTAACAAGCTGTACACATACTTTTTGGTTGAACTTAGCAATGGTAGGCAGGTTTAGCAGAGGATCAGGAGTTAAAATACAGAGCATGCATTCACAACTTTTCCCCTCTTTTAGGGGCTCTAACAATTCACACTTTCACCATCTAATATTATATATATATGTTTTTTTAAACCTAATGAGCCAGATTCAATTCAGTGATGGTTTATCACGTGAAAACTCATGGATGATATTCAATTCGAGGAGGAAAAAAACATTTCTCCTAATTCAGCTCCAGTTTTCTTCCATAGACTTCACGTGGCAAAAAGTGAGAAATGTTTTTTCTGAATTGCATCTCAAATTGAATCTTGTCCATGGCTTTTCATGTGATAAAACTTTTTCTCACTGAATTGAATCTGGCCCAATATGTCTTAAAGTGGACCCGTCACCCAGACATAAAAATCTGTATAATAAAAGTCCTTAATAAAACATGAAATCCAATTTCAATTTTTTATTAAAGCATTCATAGCTGTTTTAAGCTAATTTAAATCTCAGCTGTCAATCAAATTTTGTCTGCCACTCCTCTATGCCTTAGGCATAGAGGCGGGGCAGATAATAACTTTCACTTTCCATTCAGCACTTCCTAGATGTCACTGCTCCCCACACATTCCCCCAGTTCTCTTAACCATTTCATTGTGTAGCCAGGACATGGGGATAGACATTGGGTCCCCCATTCTGGTGCACAAACAAGATTCTGAGATGATGCAAGGCTTGTCTTAATAACAGTGTTACTGTTACTGTACCTTCTAGTCTTTAGGGGACTGTTTTGGATGCTCTAGCTCTGCGTTTATGGGCTACTAAAACATACAGCTGAAAATGCTTGAATTAAACAACAATGCTTGAATTAAACAACAATATACCCTCATTTACCATGTGTTTTTTCATACAGGGAGTTTACTCCACCAGATTTTTTTCAGCAAGATAAGAAAGGTTTAGGGTAATTGTACATGGGCTATCAGTTGTTGTTATGAATGGTCTCTTTTGGTACATGTACTTTTCTTCCTGCGGTTGTTTGCTTATACTCTATAGTTTATTCCTTTGACCTTTATGCAGTAATCCCCAATCAGAGACTCATGAGTTATAGTAATAATGAGTCTGAGATGATAACTCATAACCACATAATAACCATATAAAGGAAGAAGCCCAGGTGCACCGCCCTGAGCCCTCAGTGCGGGGAGCCGATAACCAGACTTCTACCAGGCAATTCATTCAAAATGAAAAGCTTATTGTGTTCTCTGACTTACATGTTTTGTGTTACAAGAAACTTAATCATAGGCTCTATGAGCTTTTTTCAGTGGCTTATGAGCAACATTACTCACCAACCCCTTGGGTGCTGCTCCCATCAAAGCAGTTGCTTATTTTTCAATTACTGGTTTGGTGGCAACGTTGGTTGCATAAAAATAAGGTTTAGGACCAAGTAGAGCCTCCACTCCACATAGGGGCTAACAAATAGTCAATCACAAGCCTTATTTGGCACCCCAAGCACTTTTTACGCTTTTGTTGCTCCCCAACCCTTTTTATATTTGAATGTGGCTCAAGAGTAAAAAAAGTCTGCCTTAATGAGTAGACTTTTATTCCTTTTTGCCCATATGGGCCCTTTATAATTTGTCTCTTATCTACTGGCAGGCATTATCATTCCAACACAGGCCTGTAAAATTTAGATGTGAAATATCAGATTTTCCAGGATGAGCTGATGCCCGAGTTTCAGTATAGTTTATTCCCGTCCCTATATATGATTCTTATTGAAAACTTCAAAAAAAATATAATTTACATAATGACCTAAATTCACTTCCCCCGGACTACTGTCCTGATGAAGACCTTGGAAAATGGGCAAAAACAGTCTCATGGCGATAATAAGTCTCTGTGTCATGGATTTCTGTAGGCTTAGGGAAGGGTATATTACACTCACAGTTCTACCTGTGACACTTTTGGGAAAACCTTATCTACTGGGCCTATTTTGTGAACAGGACCTTCCCACATGTAAATGAGTCTTTGCTCTGGGATTGTGCTCCTCACAGAGGGGGAAATTCACTAAAGAGCGAAGCGTCTAACGCTAGTGCTAATTGGCCAGCATGACATCAAATCGTAACTTCGCAAATTCACTAACACCGACTCTGGCGATTTTTCACTAGCGAAGTACTGTTGCGCACTGACGAAGTATCGTAATTACGCAAATTCACTAAGATGACCATTTTACTGAACGTGACCACTTATGCTAGACGTTACTTCGCCAGGTCAGACCTGGCAAAGTTCAATACAAAAGATAGGAGTTTGAAAAAAACGCTGGCGTGTTTTAACTTTCTAGGGTTATATTCTGAAAAAGAGCAAAATTTTTTGGGGGTTCCCCTCATTCCCCCCTACATTTCCTTACATATGGCAACTCAACTATACAGGGCGCACATGTTTAGGGCAATAGGACAACTTTATTTTATTTATTAAAGGTTTCCTGGGCTTGTGTAGTGCAATGTAGTGGCTGTAACATATACTTCTATTATACTTTGTAATTCATGCCGTATGGAAATTAGGCATCGTTAGCGTAAATGCGCTTTGCCTGGCAAAGTAACACTAGCGCAACTACGCTACCGTTCGCCGACCTAGCATAACTTCGCACTTTAGTGAATTTGTGTAGCGCTGGAGAAAATTCGCCTGGCGAAGTGCTGCGAATGTTAGCGATGGCAACGCTAGCTTGTGAATTTGCCCCAGAGAGCGTGCCCTTATTCTTTTTATGTTAGAAGCAAAAAAAACACATTTTCAAAAACAAATTATAATGTGAAATATGTTGTGAATTTCAAAAAGGTTCTATACTACCTTCAAATATGCATTTTCTGGATTCAATTAAAGCTGTCAAAATTCCTGTAAAAAAATAAAATTCCAGGCTAGGTGGCAACCCTAACTTCAACACATTTTCCCAGTAGAACCTCAACAGTGGTGATGCAGGAATAAACCATTTGCTTTAAACAGTGACTTACTTCGGCTCTGTCCCTCCACAAAGATTGTGCACATATTTTATTTTCATGTATTTATTGTTGGATGAGCTAGGTTTGTTTGCAACCTGGAAATGTCTGATCTATTTATAGTTGGCAGGTTTGGTTTTGTCCTTACATTTGTTTATCCAATTTGTACACCTGTAGGCCCCTTCAGTGTTGGCAGGTTTGCTGCTGTATATTTAATTCTGCGGGTGGTTCCACTGAGGCTCCTTGCTAGTGTTCTTTTTTTCTGGAGCTGCAGTGTAACGGCATGACATGTTATTTTGGTTTTCTGCAGTTGGGATATCTGACAGACTTCCAGTTTCCATGTAGCTAGGTGTACTGATTAGGAACTGAGGAACGAGAGCAATTTGCATTTCTAGCAGACCCACCTGCAGCTCAGGGCAAAATGGCACAATAACCTACAGACTCCTCAGAATGAGTGAATGGTCTTATCTAATCAATGACATCCAGAGTGCCTAATAATTAATCACTGTCACTGGCCAAGGCAGCAGAAGACACTCCACCACCTGGGAGTTTAGGAGGATTATGGGAAATGAGTGCAAGAAGACCTGGAATATAATTCAGCTAATAAAGTGTAAAAACATGGTTCCAAGTGCAATTAACTAAAATTAGGAAACATTTGTTTTCGGTGTGCGTATAAATAATTTGCATTATGCAAGCTTTGGAGAGATTACATAGTTAAAAGAAAAGAGCATGTCAGTCTTGGCTTCATACACAGTAGGGTAAATCGGATTATCTGCCGCAGCCACAAATTCGCTGAGTAACGCACCGTTCCGTAAAGCTACTTAGATCTGCCAGAAAATTTTCAGCTGCTTACTCATTACTTTTGTTAAAGGGCAAGGAAAGGCAAAGAAATAAAATCCCATTTTTACTTTCTTTAATGAAAAAGAAATCTATCTCCAATATACTTTAATTAAAAAATGTGTACCGTTTTTATAAGAAACCTGACTGTATGCAGTGAAATTCTCCCTTCATTTAGTGCTGTGGGTAGGAATTTGAAGACAGTCCCTAACTTCTAGCAGGGAAACAATCATACTTATGAACAGCAGGGGGAGCCCCCGCCTTACTTACCAGCCATGCAGAACTCAAGCAGCTTTGTTTTTTTATCTTTTATGACAATCCCTAAGAAGCCCAGACCACACTGAGCATGTGCGAGTCTTGATATTGCAGAGATGCCTAACAAAGTTACAAGATGACAGCCCCCTGAGGCCAACTTTGAAAGCATAAATCATTTGTTTGATTAGGCTTGTGGTGCAGTAAGTTCATGTTTATGTTTAGTATACAAAATACACCATTTCTAGCCTTATTCTATTTTACACTTTACTTGCCCTTTAAGCTATCAGCAAATATTCATTTTAGCAAGTTTCAGTTAAGTGATAAGTAAATATTCATTTGAGCTAAGTTAGACGTTAAGTGGGTTCAGATAATATAAACACTCATGTGGGTAAATGTGTGAAAGAATTTTCATTTTTTTTTTTTATTCAAAAGTAAATTGAAAAAAATAAATTGTTGAATAAAAACTTGACCATTTTTTCTCCTGACCAATGACAGCTTCCAGAAGGGTTCAAGTAAAGAAAGACAAATATAGTGATATTAGTTTACCAGCACCCTGACATTTATTAGAGGTAATTATGACCATAGTACAGGCACACAAAAATCCCTATGCGTTAAAGGTAATTATGTCACAAGGTACTCCTTATGTATAGTTGTGTTCGGCACCATTACCTTCCTCCTAATCTTCTGTTCCAAATTGTGTATCATTGCACCAATTGACGTTGGGGAACCCTGGAGCAATTGTCACCTCTGAACCAGCAGTTGACAATGTGGTTTGCAGGAATATCGGTTGCATCAAAAGGGTTGGCAGCAAACATCATTCACGCCCCAAATGGAAATGATTTTTAACACATTTTTGTCCAATTTGCATCGAAGTGCATTCACAAAATGTGTTCATCTTAATGGATTGCCTGCAACTGCATCAGGCAGTCATCTGGGAAAATCTGATGCTTTGTGGGTAAAAAGCAGCACTTAGAAATAGTACTTTGCTCACTGAACTTGTTGTAAATGAGCCCTATTGTATACATTAAAGGAAAAGTAAAAAAGACAAGGGTCCTCGTACATAGACATTTTAAATTGTGCCTATTTAAATGCACGCTGAATACTTTGAAATTCATGTATGGTGTGCGTTTTTGTCTAACATTTTATCTAATAATCATGTCCCCTCGCAAGCACCTTTTTTTCCAGAGAAAACAACCCCAACCTGGACAGTCTCCCCTCATAATTTAAGTCTTCCATTCCTCTAACCAGAGGTATAATTATGTTTTCATCCCTTGAGTTTATGCCCTTTTTTATGCAAGACAATGTTTTAGATGTTTTTGAAACCATAACTAAAACTCACTTTCTAGAAAACCACAAATGTCCTCCAAACTGAAAAAGCATGAATGGGAAAAGTTGCAAAAAAGTTGTAAAAACTGCAACTTTTTCATATTGTTGCACGAAATACAGTGTCAAAAATACCCGAAAACCTCTAAACTCAACCTACAAATCAAAGAAAGATCTTGCAAGTTGTAAAAGGGGCATCTGCCATTGATTTATACATGATCTCAAAAGATTTTACCTGGAGTATTTTCGTATTCGGAATTGTCACATAATAAATCCTGATTTTTTTCCCCCCCCACAACCTCTTCTGATTTTTGGTGTCAAAAAGCCTGACCTGCAAAAGTGACGGCTTAATAAACTGACCCCTTAGTGTTTATGCTTTACAACACTTACCCCTGCTGTGGTGGGAAGAGGGCTAGGGGTTTGAGGAGAATTATGGAAGCTACAGATCAATGATTCACGTGTGCTTAATTTTATAAACCAATCAGAAGATTTGCACATTACAAATAACTTTTTTTTGTGATTTCAAGCAAAAATGTGCTGTGCTCAGAGTGCTGTGTTTATTTGGCAACTTGGCTTCATATTTCAAAGCTGCTTTCTATGGCAGACAGAACTTCTCTATCATCACACCTTTAAAGGCTATTAATATCTTGAGAACTAAACTTTTCCCAGAGAGACATTCAAGGGGCACAGCCCACACATATTCCCTTAAATGGTGCATTGAAATGGGCTAGAGAGCTGTGTAAGTCCTATGTAGCCTCCAGGCTAGCAGGAGAAATAGGAGTTTTTTAGTTCAATGTACATGAAGGGGCTTTAGCATATGTGCCAGGGCTATATTCTGCCTACTCCATTTATTCTGCTTGATAGGGGATGTGTTTACTAATTATACACCATGTCCTTGCAGGTTTTAACCCAACTACAATTCAGATATCTATAGTGCAGTGCTAGTAGGCCTAATTTCAATTAATTCTACAATCTAGATCTTTATATTTTCTTTTAAACCATTGCTTTGCCTTATGGAGAGTAGCAGGCACAACATCTACCTGCAATACACATCTACCTGTACATAGTTATTAAGTATGAAAAGTCCAGTATACTACAGCCTTGCGGTAGCAGATACAAGCCAATCTTCATTAGGATGTTTGATTTTAACATTGTGTTAATGCAGAGTTCAGGGGGATTCACGCTATTCAAATAAGCGAAGTATTAAGATACAGTTGGGATTCACATCAGAGCACTTTTTTCATGGATTTGGCCAAATCACTAGTATTCAACTGGACCCGATCCATCCAAATGACATAGTAAAAGAAGGGAAAGGGCAATATTTACTAATAGTTGTATGCTGACTTGATACAATTCTATAATAGGCCACTTAAATGAATGTATTTGTTAAGTATTCCTTCTGAAGCTGTAAATTTGTATAATCTGATGGCTCAACTGAGCAACTGAGGGTCAAACAAAGATGTTATTGGGAGACATTGTTCACATGCAAATAGGAGTTTCAGTTCTGTTCAGAGAGTACAGTATTCCAATAAGTCAAAATATATGAGTTTGGTGCATTCTCAGCATTTTAGTCACATACAACTCACTGTCATGCTGTTGAGGTTTTGGCCATATCAATTTTCTCTTAAATACCTTCTTTGTTTTCCCCTTGCTTAAGTTTTCGGGTCAGAGCTTGCATGGGCCCCATTCACTAATTCTAGTAATATATTGCTATATTCATTTATGAGCTAGATTTTTGCATTTAATGGAAACCATCAGTCATAACCATCAGTTATGAATTTTAAGGAGGGCCTCTATTAACTATATTGCTAACATTAACGTGTTTCTACGGTCCATCCTATTGTAATGGTCATTGTTATATAAAAGTGGAATAATGTCCACTATTCATGTTAAAGTAATACTGAAGAAGCCTCTATAGAATGATCCACAAGCTTGACAGATGACAAGGTTTAGCCCTACACCCAGAAAGGAAATTCCATAGTAGTCTGTGAGCATGAATTTTATCAAAATTTTTAACATGTAATTGGGCCTCCTGTGGCTGATGAACCCCAATTCCAAGATATTGCTGTTGCATTAGGCATGAATGTTGCAAAGAATAAACAGGATTTTGCAGTCAACTAAACTGTTGCACTAATAATAACTTCATTTCATAGCCACCCTCCTCTCACTAATTCCAGCTAACCAACCGCGTGTAAAATAAAGTTGAGTTCAACTGTATCCGCAGTACTTAATATAGGTCCCCACCTCCCTCTCCATCATCTGGATTAGACTTCACACTCAGTCGCTAACTTTGACTCCTCACTGTGTCTCTAACCCCACTAAAGTCTCATTTGACACTGGGCAGTCTGCCCATTTTTCACCTTGTGACAGTCACTGTGGAGTGAACAAAAGAGGCTTTTCTCCTGTGCCACACCCCTTTTATTTGGCCCTAATCCTTTGATCCTCCATTTTATAGGTGTTTCCTGGTGGAAAGACATAACAAAGCCCAACTTTGGGGGTTGATATTGCCTACTGCCTCTAAAGTACAAGCTACACTATTTTCCATAAAATGACCTCCTTACAAAAATATCCTTTTGACTTCAGCCAAGCTAAGTGAAAAAATGGAATTGCCCACTACTAAATTTTGGTTTAAGGATTTCTTGGTTTTCACATTATTTTCATGATAAAATATGACATATAAGTATTGATGGTGCCCAAGGCAGAGCTTCTGTACTAACATAAGCTCAATTGAAGTGAGAAGGTGAGATGTTTGGGTTATGCCATGTAGATCTATCCCTCAATCATTTTGAGAACATAAAGACAATAAATATTTCATAGCACAACAAAGCTAGAATAAAGGGGTCAATCCTATGGTAAACAATCACCATGAAGCTATTTACCATTATACACTAGTGGGTGACAGATTGGGGACAGGTAACAAGTTCATTTCATGTCTTTCAGCGATTCCCTTCTCTGTTATGTTGCTGGGTGAGTAGAGATTAAAGTATCCTGGTGCCAAGCAAATGGAGCTCAGATTGGCTTTAAATGCATATCTGCAAATGTCCTTAATCTCTCTGCTCAGCTTTCATTTTTGCTTAGTAATAGTGATTGCTCTGCTCTGCTTTCATTTTTTCAGAGTAATAGTAATTGCCGAGCAATCACTTTAACAAGGCACAATTGAAAGCCGGGCAAAGAAAGTAAGTACACTTACAGATACCAGATAAAGCCAATCTTGCTAGTACTTTATAATTGTTATTTACTTGCTTTATACTATATGTACTTAATAATTGTTATTTACTTGCTATATACTATATGTACTTTATAGATGCTGAATTGGTATGTATAGATGAGAGTCACTCCTCTTGGGCTACAATCTGTGTGAACAGGTGGATTTTAAAAGGCCAAGCTTCCCTAAACCAACACCAATGCACAGGAAAAGCATTTTGTATACATGGAATTGGAACTGGGTTTGTCCTGCCATGAGTTCAGGGAGCATTATACATGTACTGTAATTATATTTCTCATCTTGTGCTCTAAATGGAAGAGGTAATGTATCTGCCATGTGTTTTTAAAACACATTTATCCTACCATGCATTCTGGGATGTTATAGATAAAAAAAAAATGAAAAATGCATTTAATTAGCCTCCCCAATCACAAAATCACCCTCTGCTTATTAAGACCTCAAAAAAAATGTTGTAAGGAAAATGCCTTACCCTGGTGGTCTAGTGGTGCAGCGGGGACACCCGACGTGCAGCTCCTCTCCTGTGCCGGTCTATTCTTAGTGTGCTCGCGGCGCACACTTCCGCAATTTATAGGCACATGTGTGCTGGCATGAAATTTAAAAGTATTTAAAGGGGACTGTTTTTATCATTGCCCGTGATAGGAATTAGTTCCTGGTGCTTTGACCTGTGCTGTAAAGCTTCGTTTGTTATTAATTTCCTGTGTTTGACCCTGCCTGGCTTATTGACTACTCTGACCTCTAAAACCTGACCCATGCCTGAAACCGACTTCAATCCTGCTTGACCCTATCTGATTGATTACCTGGTTTTGACCCTTGCCTGCCTGATGTTCCTAGCTATCTGCCTGCCTCGACCCAGCCTGTCTGAACACAAATCTGCCTACTCCTGCCTGTACCGTGACCTTTGGCCTTACTGACAACAGTCATGCCCCCTCTGCTTATCCAGAACCTTTTCCTTGCACCTCTCGTTTAAGTCCATCTGAGTTGCTGAGGGCTCCTCCCGAAGCCAAAGGCGGTCACACTACTGGTGAAGCACGTCCCTAGACCAGGGTGCTTAGTATTGGTTCTGGTGTTGGGTGCCGACCGTGTCAAATGTGGTGTATTCTACCATTTGGTTGGACCAGGTTTTTTTTTCAAGTAAATTAATGCAGATTGAATGTGTAAAAAGTTCAGTTGGACTGAGGATTCCAGACCACCACATCAGGGGTTCCCCACAGCCACCCCCCCCTTCCTTCAACTCCAGTGCCCCTTGCTCCAGCTGCAACCCTTCTTCATCTGCCATTGGTCAGGGAGAGATTCAGGCAGGCTGGGGGGGGGGGGGGGGGGGGGCGGGTCTGGTCAGT
Organism: Xenopus borealis; assembly: GCA_024363595.1. Classification (NCBI taxonomy): domain Eukaryota; kingdom Metazoa; phylum Chordata; class Amphibia; order Anura; family Pipidae; genus Xenopus; species Xenopus borealis. The sequence continues at coordinate 26,854,057 of CM044435.1, read as the reverse complement.
GGGGTCCACTGGGTTATTTCCTGGTGTCCCGCTTTCCCTGATGATATTTACCAAAGTGGTTATATTAAATATGAGCTCCATTTGGTGACTGATATGCTATTTATACTTTTAGTGGTGCATCATAAAGCTTTTCTTAATTAATTTTTTTTGACTTAGGTTAACTATCAACCAAGAGGCTTTATTTATATTATAAGCAGTACCCTATCAGTTAATAAAGTGCCCTTTTGTATTTTTAGCTTACACTATTGATCTCCTGTAAGGAAACTTGTTGGCCTAGTGGGGAGGCAAGGTTGCCCGCATCTCCTGTGAAGTGAACCTTGGCATTTGTTCTGGGTTTGGGATACTGGATGTGACATTGCATTGGGCCAGACATGGACACTGAAGGAGCAGCTGCTTCCCCTGCCTCCAAAGAAGCAATCCTGGAAAGAACATGGTCTGGGTGGAACAGGGGTGTTTCTAGGATGCACCCAGTTAGCACCCAGTTAGCATTCTGACATTTTCACTGGTAGTCCAGTAGGTTGAATCCAGTTGAATAAAGTTTTGTGAACTGAGGAAAAAGTTATCTTCTTCTTTCTAGATGCACATTTCACAATAAGTCTAAAACATGGCTGCCCTGGCATCCTTACATCAAATGATATTTTAAAGAAGTGATGGGTGTTATTGTTTTGCAAGATCTATGGCACAGCAGGTTGCCTATCCCTGATCTAGACTGATGCATTAACATCTCATTTGGCTTTTGATGGCAGTTTTTTGTGAATGCAAAGTAAGTAAGTTCTGTTTTATCAACTTCATTTTAAGCAGAAGGAACTGCACAATTCTTCATTTTCAGGATAATGCTTCAATGTATTAAATGTTGCAATAAAAGAAATAAAATGGCTGCAAAGGTTTGCCTTCTCTACAGTATCATGCTCTGGGCACATGTCAGAGTTTGACACATTATCTGCCTTTGTACCTCATTTATTGCTGCACCACTGTGACTGATAATACATTTTACTCCAATAAATGGGATAGAGTTTTTATCCCGTGACCTCTCCAATTCATCACAGAACACCGTAGGCTAATTTCAGTCAGATTTTAACATATAACAGTTATATTGCATTGAAATAATATGCTTGAAGCTACGGAGTAAAGTGCATCAATAAATAGGTGATCTGGGAGGACTGTTGTAGCTTATGAGTTTTCATTGATTTTTTTTTACCCCATCCAACATCTTAAGCATGGATTGGAAAAACATGTACATTCCCTGTGCCCCTGTCTCCAAAGTAAGTTTGCAAAACAGGGGTTTTTAGTTACAAAGTTATGATTATAAAGTTGAAAAGCCACCATACCACGTCAAGGTAAACCCCACATGGCGGACCCTAACATATTTACCTTTTTGTCATAGTATAAAGAGTCTCTTAACTTTATGATCATAACTTTGTAAATAAAAACCCCTGTTTTGCAAACGTACTTTGGAGACAGGGGCACAGGGAATGTGCATTAAAACTAGCACTTCCATTATACTTAAATACACTATAACTTTGCCTTTAGAGTGCTTCCACATACCCCCTATGTTTAACAGGGTCCAGTAGGGTTGTAATAGTAGTACAAAGTCTAATGAATCATTTTCCATATACCCCATTGATACAGAGAATATCTGGCTGAACTGAAGGCACATGCACATCAAAAGGATAGCAGTCTGTGCAAATAAAATGTTATTCTTTAAGTAACTTGTTAATATCAATTCAATATTTGAAATAGTTGTTTGTAAGTGTAATTGTTAGCAACATTTTTCTTGTTGTATCTGTCCTTTGTATAATGTCCAGCCTACTGCTTGCCTTCACTCTCAGCTGCACTGTAATGCCAAAATCCAATACAAGTATGGGATCCATTATCTGGAAACCCATTCTGACTTACAGAAAGGCCAGCTCCTGTCGACTCCACAATAATAAAGATTTTTAAAAAGCAGTTTTAGTAATATTAGAGCTTTTTGAAACCAAGATTAAACTCATTTTCTCTCCCGGGGGGAGGGGTTCAGCACACGATGGGTAGACTTCTCCTTTAAGGAACCATGAGAAAAATGCACTAAAAAGCTTGGATCAGATTAACAATTTCCCAGAACAGCCCCTTTATTTATGGAGATCCAATTTACAGAAATAGCCCTTATCTGGAAAACCCCAGGTCACAAGCATTCTGGATAATAGATCTCAAAGCTACCTTTGAATATGACTAACATAACCACAAACCTAAAATATATCTGGACATCTCATTTATGCTTTAATATCTAATGTCCACAGGTACCCTCCTTCATTAGATGAGACCACACATTACATGCTTTCCTTCATAATGCCACCTGTGCAAGACCTTGTTCGTCCTTTCCAGCTAGCTCAGAACATGTTTACTCTCTCTTTCAGAAGCCTTAGGATTCACTATCTATCAGTATAAAATGAATAAAATTAGAGAAATTGTTTGAGCAGCTTGTAGGGTTTGTAGGCAGTGCAATAAGCTGTGGGTTGACTTACAGAGATTCTCAGAGAGCCCACTCTCTACAAGAGAACAGCAAGTGAGAACCCATATCGGGAGGGGGCAGGATGACTACTAGTCCTTGCAGATAACAGATATAAAAGCAAATTAATAAAATGACAGTAGTACCATAAAAAAAACTGTGTTCAAGGGAAACATTTTCTTGCACAAAGAGAAAGCCGAAAAAAACACATTTGTTTTAATGTTAACTGACGATCTCTGAGCATTCTACAAAAGCTACCAGAACGGAACAAAATTCATCTTTTTGCTGATAATTCAAAATCCTGTCAAGTTGAACATTCGGAGCCGCGGATAATTTCTCTGCAGAAAGACTTTGATGTATTGGGCATGGGCAGATGAGTGTCAGATTAATTTTAATACAGAGGAATGTAAAGGTGTGTGGTTGGATAACAGGAACACATTCACTACTAACAAATGTAATGGGACACATCATTCCAGATGGCAGTGCAGTATATTTCTACAAAGATTGCGTGTAACAGGGCTTAGCAAAAAAAGGACTTTGTAGTCCTTGCTCCTTGGCAATTTTCCCAATATCAGAAAACATGGCAACCCAAGGCAAAAGATAGCCTCAATAAGGTGTTTACCTTGACATTGCAATGGTGCTCTAGCATCCTCAAAGACTTTTTTTTCTATGCTGAAAGTTATTCAGATTTAGAATTCATTTATTCTGCTATTAAATCATTTCCAGAGACACTGTTTTGTTGGTCTTTTGTTCTATAGGAGAATGGGGGTCACCCATAACTGGCATTTTCCCAGTCTTTGCACCCACTGGGCCTTTAAGTTGAATAAAGCATGTCATTGCGATGAACCAAGTCAAATATTTGTTTAGCAGCTTCTCACATGTTCACATGGGCAAACTGGAGTCACTGATGACCATGAATGTATTAATTTTAATGACTTATTCACATACACATCTTAGGAGATCCTCTCACCATCCGTCTATCACATACACTCTCACAGGCATGTCTTCCCCTTCAGGACCCCTGGTCATGTAGAAGGACACTGACAGAGTGCCATTAACAATTAAAGGGGGGCTCCTCTCCCCCTTCTTCTCTGCTGTATCTATATACAGTGTTCAAGCTCTCTCAAAGCTTCCTAAAAGCCATCTACCACAACATCACCACTAGGCTGTCACTAACTAGTCCCTACATGCTCCTCTTCCCTGTCTGGTTGCACAATCGCCCAGAGCAGTACCCTAAATACTAACTCTATGTTGGGATGCAGGCTGTCTTTTCTAGCTATCCTAACTAACTCTAACTACTAGAGCAAGCTACTCACACTTAATTTCTATCTACCCTAGCAAGGATCAGGTCCTGATGTTAGGCAAAAGAGGACATGCAGAGCTACAGTATTTCCTTAAATAAGCTTCTGAAGGGGGACTCTCCAAGGCTGGAATGGAGCCTTGGGGGCCCACCGGGCTGCAAAACAAAGGGACCTCCAGGCAGTCCCTGGGGGCCCCCAACCTGACCACCAAAGTCTAGCCTTGGCAGGAGCATGCACAAGAGATTCATGAATATGCTAACAATGTGCAAATGTGCGCACAACATGCAGAGCTCATGCACAAATGACACGCAGCTCTCATGCGTGATCGCCACCATAGTACAGGAACAGGTGTTTATGGGGCAGCAGGTCTGGTCCCAGTCTGACCCAACTCTCCTCTTCGGGCCAATCTTATTGACTGGTGCCAACTGCTGGCCAAACAGCACAGTACCTAAACTATTTACATAAATAAAATACATTATATCTCCTTACACGTGTGCTAGGAGAGAGCACACAGCACTACACATTTAAATCACATAACTATTACAATTATTACTCAACTGTAGGTTATACAGAGAGTTAAAATACAATGATTTCTGCTTATACTGTATAAGGACCGGAATTATTTTTTGCAGAATAATCTATTTTAAAAAATAAGGACTTTTGCACTTTGGACATTACATTCGGTTGATCCATATGCCCTGTCCATGATGTCCCTTTGCCTGCCAAACATGTAACTGTACTGACAGGCAAAGTCATTTGCTAACAGATATGGCTACTGGAGACAGCTGGAACAATCCTAACAGCCATGCACTCACACACTTGCTACTATACATACATGTACACTTTTGCAACTATAGCAAATGTACAGCACAAACACAATACCTAGCTTGCAGAGGATGCTTTATTTATATTGTGCAGTGACAGTAGCCACTAGAAAGTGGATAAAATATGAGAGCAAAGTGATTGAAGGTTAGCAGCAATTTTCTATTTATCAGATGTTTTCGATTTAGGGCCTCTGCTATTTCTCTTTCAGCCTGTTATTCAGACTGGCTGGAAGTCCCAAGATAATGGCTACTGAAGCGGTTTTAATCTCAGACTGAAGATGAGAAAAAAAATGTTAAATCATGTAAGAAGCCAAAGCAATAGAAAAAATGGTGACTCATAACAAAAAAATTACATTTTCATGAGCAAGTCCCATTTAATATCTCTAATCATGTCCCAATTTCCTCTGCTGCCTCCAGACACCTCTCTAATACCATAGTGTATTCCCTCAATCACCAGCCTGCATTTGGTTTCCAGTCTAAACCACTTTTGTGTTTTCCCAATAACTTTTAACCTCTCCAATCCTTATGCTCCTCTTTTTCTTGCCAAAGCCTAATTGTATGCAATCAAACTGAAACTCTAGCAACAAGTGTTGTGTTTTGATAGCCAAGGATGCGCAGAGTATAGGAGGGAGACACTTGCTTAGGCCTGATGCTGTTACTGAAAGTATGCAGGTGTTTTACAAGAAACCAGACCACATGCTCTTCTGTGGGCTGGAATAACTCCTTTGTGTTTAGTGATTGCATCTTTTGGTACTTTTCAAGAGGGTAGTGATGAAGCCATAGCTCTACAAATAATTGCAGTAAGGTCTTTGTAAGGTCATATTTCCTGTGCTGCAAGGTTGGCATTCAACGTATTGGTGACAAATGTGACTCTTTAAAAGACTTGTGTGAGGTGAACAAAATTGATTGGGATCTGGGGGCTGGTGAGGGTACAGCCCCTCCTGTGTTTGGCGAATGGGGAGGTGGGGCATTCCATTCAACAGGCAGGAACCATTTCAGGTACTTGTCCACCAAAATGTAATATGCAATGTCTGCAGTGCTAAAGTGAAGACCTTGGGGATAACTCCTTTGTTTAAGGAGGCAGAAGGCAAAGTGGAACATGAAGTATTCAAAGGAATTCAAAGCAAGATTAAAGCTGACCCCTCCTGAGGCTGGGAAATGGATCTTGTTATGATACAAGCGGCATTCAGGGAGCACTTACTCTTGTATTGATGCTCTGACTGGGCCTGAAATGAAGGAGACAGGAAAATCATATCTGTATTCTTCAGCCTGCAGCTTATAAACCTAATTCATAATTGCTCCACTTGATTCAAAAATTCCAAGGCAGTATGAAATTCCAGTGGATACGCTCATGTAAGCCATGGAGATTCTTCCATTATCGGTTCCAGCCTCCCACCACACAAGGTGAAGAGTTTATGCATCGCCGTGAAAAATTTTGGAGAGTATTTACAACAGAGTTCCCACATAACTACAGAGCAACATGCCACGCAACAACCCAAGCATCTCCAGCTGAATTACTACATGATGCGCACTAAGTTACATGTTGCAGACATCAAACTTCCACCAAGTACTGTTCCTACCAACTCATCTACTGCTGACATTGTCAAATGTCAACAAGCCAAATGCAAGGCTTATACTGACAGAAAACGTGGTGCAAGAGAAGTGCACTTTCAGCCTGGATCTTTAGTCATAATTAAGAAACCAGGAATGATGAAACAAGGACAATCTAAATTTGCTACACCAGCGAGGACCATACACATATGAACTGTCTGATGGACGCATATGGAATGCAAGTCTTCTTGCGCCTGCTAGATATGATATTTTCCTAATCCTGATGCCAAATGCAATAGGCCTGAATTAAGTTAACCTACTGTATAAGGTGTACTTAGAGATTCAGAAAACTACCTGCATGGACCAAGGACTATGTCATGTCAAGAATGTATATTATTGCTTTAAGATGCATTGTTGTTACTTTTGTCCAAATTCTTTCCTACGATAGGGGGAATATGGTGGTGTTTATACAAATGGCCTGTAGATGTCACTGTGCACATGAGTTATACTGTGCATACACAGTACTGTATATACTGTACTGTATATACTGTACTGGTGCTAGAGCTTATGTTACTGTTGTGTAATGGCTGCATGAACCTGCTAATAAAGCACTGTTATACTCTGCTCATCCTTGGCTATCATATCACAACAAAAATCTCTTGGCCACTGTATAATCCCCTGTTTGTGTCCCTGCCAGCTGTCTATGATGTAACACTCATATCTACTCTTGACAACATAGCACTTTCCATTTTCTTTCAATGATTCTGATGACAGACTAAATAAAAGTGTGCCAATCAGGCACCATGTACTTACAGTAGTTTTTAGTGATGCTTCTAGCAACTGGATAGGATTTGGCTTGGGAGTAGCCAAGGAAGTGCACAGTTTAGCATAATTTTCAGTTTGTACTTTTTTTATTCTGATTTTTTAATAAAGCATATGACATTTGTAGTTTTAGGGGCAGATTTACTAAGGGTCGCATTTCAAATTTTTATCGAATTTAAACCCCTCAAATTCGAATTCGAGGGGTTTTAACACAATTCAATTTTTTGAAGATCGAATATAAAAAATTTGATCGATCGATAAAATCCTTCGAATCGATCGATTTGAATGATTTTAAGCATTCGATCGAATTTTTTTTTATTCAATCAAAAAGAAGTTGTAAAAATCCTATGGGAGCTTCCCATAGGCCTATATAGTAATTCCATAGGTTTAATCTGGCGAAGTAGACCATCGAATAGTAGAATGATTGAATAGCTTTTTATTAAATCTATTCGAATCTTCGTTTCAATCGAATTTTGTAAATTTGATGGTCGAACTGGCCAAAAAAAATATTAGAAAATTCGTATTTTTGAAATTCGGTCGAAATTCTAATCCTTCACATGAATTTAGTAAATCTGCCCCTTAGAGTTTGTGAGTATAGTAATAGTTTCAAAAACCTGTACAACCACTAAAATCAGACCTTGGATAAATAAGCCTCCATATGTTTCCTAAAACCTAAATTTCCTTTTTGGTACCATCAATCGCTTTTGGTTTCAGAACAATGAAAAAACAAGCATTTAATTCTATTTTCAATTACTTCTAATTTTTGAAGCCTCTGATTACACAGAAGTGCAAACCAAACAGTAATTATTTTCTTAAAAGAAATACATAAGAATACACAATGCAATGAGATGCAAGTTAATTGTTTTTCTGGGCAAATTTTTGGCTCCTATTACTGTTAATTAACAGAAAATAAAATGAGTTCCAGCATTTTGTTTTCAGTGATAGTTTGCGTGGGCATTGCAGATTTATATAACATATCATTAGAGAGTGCAGGGGCTGCCAAGAGAGGTGCAACAAACACAGATTGGGGGAGATTTCTCTATTGAATAAGCATGCATTTCTCTCTTTCAGCTCAGTGATGGCTATGATTTTACTAAACTGCAATTACAAATGTCATTTTAAAAGTTGTTGAAATAAACAAAGGAATCATGGGAGCTCATTTTAAAAAATGTTATGGCTCTGTATGAGTGGGGTACATTTTTACTATGTATAAGAGAAATGAACAGAAATAATTTAGTACAGGTTTGGGATCAGTTATCCAGAAACTCAGTATCCAGTCTCACATATGCTTCATGTTATCCAAATAATCCAATATTTTAAAATGATTTACTTTCTCTTTAATACAACAGTAGATTGTACTCGATCCAAACTAAGATATAATTAATCCTTACTGGAAGCAAAACCAGCGTATTGGGTTTATTTAATGTTTATAAGATAGTTTAGTAGACTATGGGGTTATTTACTAAACCTTGATTTTTTCTGGTCGAGGTTTTTTTGGGCAAAAACATTCATTTTTAAAGGAAAATTTTATTATAACCCGAAGCTGCTAAAAGTCTGAATCCAAAAACTATCCAGCACTTGAACCTGGCTGGAGGGGACCTGCACGGAGGGATAAGTAGCGACTTAGGGGCATTTGCTGCGGGGGAGAGGTAGGCCAGGGGGAGGAGGGTGTGGGCCTACGGGGGGGTTCTGGGTTTAGCACCAGAGGGGTTGAATTCCCCTTTAAAGGTTATAGGAGATCCCCCGTAGGCTAAAATAGTTTTAAGGTGGCAAAGGGTCAAAACAGACTTCGAAATAAAAAAAAATTTAATTCGAATTTTCACTTTGACCCTTGATAAATCTGCCCCCAATGTATAAAGACCCAAATTACAGAAAGATCTGTTATCCGGAAAACTCCAGGTATGAAACCCTCTGGATAACAGGTTCCATGCCTGTAGTACTAATGAGACTAATGAGAAATGTAATGTACATGTGGACACAAGATGTATTAAGGTGCTAGTTGTGTTTTCCTCAAAAATTAGTTTTTTTGGTCACAAATCACATTTTTGGGTAAAAAAAAACCCTCAAATGTTTCGAGATTACACCCCCACCCCAGAAATAGCTTGACTCCAAACCCTGTCAAGGTCCTGTAGAAGACACTAGCAGAGATCTGTGGAACCATTTAAAGATGTTAATAGCATTCATGCCCCCATATGTAATTAAAGGCACTAAGTTTGCCCAAGGACAGTAACCCATAGCAACCAATAAGATGCTTGCTTTTAAACAGGTGACCAGTAAATGCTACCTGCTCATTGGTTGTTATGGGTTATTGCCCCTGGGCAAACTTACTGCCTTTTATTACATTACCCCGTCGATGTTTGAGTTTTTATAGAGGGTTTTGTCCTAATGAGTCAAGTAATTGGAGGTTTTTTTTGCCCAAAACTTGATCAATTCATGTTTTCAGGTTGTGGGACTTGAACTCACAGAATCAGGTTTGAGTTTTTTTCTTAAATAAGATACCATTCGAGTTTAGAGTAATATAATGAGGCGTTATTATTCTGAAGTGAAAACATGCCATGCCCACTTTTGATCAGAGAGATACAGTAAAATAATTGCAAATATATTCAAATTATTTGGTTTAATCCCCTAGAATCCATAATTAGGAGCAGTATCCTATAGTAACCAATCAGCAGGCAGCATTCACCTACAAATGTGTGCCTTTTATTACATATGGGGGCCTGGGTTTTCTCATAGGCTACAGAGATATAATAAAAATTATAAAGCATACTAATTCTCCTATGCAAATAATATACTGAAAAATCTGGGCCCCATAATCATAAGAGTCAATAGAGAGCCCACTACAATAATCACTGAAAATTCTCCTTACTAGCAATAACATGTTTGTGTGAATGCAGAATGACCAGAGATGAGATTTGTTTATTATGCAGGTCAGGGAGCAGAAGAAACATGGCATTGTACAGAACATATTGTACAGAACATTTTGTCCAGAGAAGCCAGCATTGCTCCTGTGCGTGTGCTGTTAGTTAACAGAAATGCAGAATACATGCTTATTAAAAAAAAGGTATCTATAAGTATTTGATAACAGCCAACAAAGGAGCAGACAGTTGTACTCTAGAGATTCTCACATGAACCAACCATTTCACATAGAAAATATTCACATACCTTCAAACAAACTTCAAACTAAATTGTGTTGTGGTTGTGGTGTTTCTTTTGTTGTAGAATTCTTATATATCGTAAAGTGCAACTACTGTGATGTTTACACAAATGAATTTCACACTTTGTGCATCTTGCATATGGTATACCACAGCTCCGAAATATGGGAAGGCTGTCTCCCATAGACTCCATTTTAATTAAGTAATACAAATTTTTAAAATTGATTTCCCTTTTCTCTGTAATAAATAATAAAAACAGTACCTAGTACTTGGTTAGAATAACACAATAATAAATAATCCTTTTGGGTTAATTTAATGTTTAAATCAGTTCTAAGTAGACTAAATGGGTTATTTCCTAAAGCTCGAATTGGCTCGGGCTTTTTGGGGCAAAAACTCAAAATTTTCGAGATTTATTATACCCAGGTGCTGCAAACAGCCAAAATCTGAAAATCTGCTATCTCAGACCTGTCAAAGGGAGAGACACCTAGGCAAAAAAGAGTGATTCAGGGTTTTCACTCAATTTCATTGAGTTTTTCTTTGATCTGATAATTTTTGGTTATATTATTAATAAATAAGGTCAAATTGAGCATCACATAAAATATGAAATAAATTCATACTTTAGTAGGTTCTGTTTAAGTGTGTTCCTACGTTGTTATTATTAGTTATACTGGTCATCTGGTTTGACCCCTGGCCTATTACATAGTTTAAGTGGGTTGAAAAAAGACAAAGTCCATCAAGTTCAACTCCTCAAAATGAAGACCCAGCCTTTGATATTATGTCTGTCCAAGAAATCATCCAATCCCGTTACACAAACTTGTTTTGCCTACTGCCTGCCAAGACCTTTTGCCTGTTACACAGACTTGTTACTGCCTGCCTCGATCATTAGCCTGTTGCGTGGACTTTCTTATTACACCTTGTGATGTATACCCAATTGTATTCTTTATTTGTACTCTTTAAATCATTCTGCTTCCACTGCAGTTTGTTTCCCATATTTGTCTAACTTTTAGCATGCATCCATAAGGTTACACAAAATACAAGGCTTCTACCAGTCAGTTCTACACCTACAGTATATCCGGACTGTAGGTAATAAACTATGAATGAAAAATAATGGACCCTAATGGAGCCAATACTGGAGATGTATCTACTGGAGACAAGAAGCAAACACTGGCTAGGATCAGTTATTCTGCTAGAATAAACAGTTAAATGAGCTGAACTAATACGCAGGAGAAAAAGAAAACACTTTCTGCTATGCACACACAAAAATGTATAAACAGAAGCAACGGAAACTCTGGCAAAACAAAACAATAATATGAATATTAAAAGAAACATTTAACAAGAGTGAAGATATTCCACAACACTTTAAAAACAGAAAAATTATTGGATAAACAGAATAAAACAAATGAAATACATGTCTCCCTAGACCCAGACAATGCTCATGCACGCAAAACCTTAATAAAGTAAACCTGTTACAGTGGCCAGTGAGGGGCAAGTATAGTACCAAGCAGAGCCTCCTGTAGGCTGCCAGTCCCAAAGGGGCTACCAAATAGCCAATCACAGCCCTTATTTGGCAACCCCAAGGACTTTTTCATATTTGAGTTGCTCCCCAACTCTTTTTACATTTGAATGTGGCTCACGGGTAAAAAAAGGTTGGGGACCCCTGCTCTAAGGCTTAATTATTTATATTGCTTGCAAATGAACTAATGATTCTATTTTATCACACAACTGAACCTGGGGCAGAATATGATCTTTGAGGTTTTTGTGAGGCTCTTGTTGGTTTTAATGTTCACTAATGAATCAGATGTTTTATATTAAAAGATGCAGAAAGTTACTCCAAAAACCATCTGTGTATTGCACCTCCCTGCTATCTTTAACATCACTGTACTTCTCCTCGGATATACTCATTAAGCAACTGATGGCTGGTGCACTGTATTTGTTTTATTTTTATAACATTATGTTCCTCAACATTGTGCTCAACTGGGAAGTCCTGGAACAAAAATAGCAGAACATCAAAAATATTATTTTTCGTTGGAACAAAAATAGCAGAACATCTGGGCACAGCAAAACTTTTAAAGCTACAATTTTATAGAACCAATTTCTGATTTTATCATAACTTTCTTTTTTAACCCTAGTGCGCTTTTTTCTCTTTATTGATTGAAGCACTGAAGGGTCCTTTCTCCCTTTTAGAATCCGGGACGGCTGGTTATCCGGTGGGGTTCCCATTGAAACCGGAGTGGCATAAGATTTCATTATCCTCTCTCCTTCTAATATTCCTAAAGGATACTGGATTTGTGGTCTTATCATTTAGAGAGCTCCTCATGAGTTAGTTTAAAATAATAGCACAACCACATACTTTGACTGCTTTATCGTTGTGGTTAGCAAAAACTAAAATAAGGTTCTTGGGACAGCTCCACCATCTCCACCATTTTCCTTTTCTATCTATTTTAATGAACTCAAGCCCTCTATTAATTTAATTGGGAATCCATTATTTGAGTATCAATTCATTTGATTTGCACAAATCTAATCAACTGTAGGATCATTTGAATCAATTAATTGAAACACCTGGCACTAATTAGAAATTAATTTCAGGGGTAGATCAATTCTCCATTGAACACCTTGCAATTATTTTAGGTAGTATTAATATATTTAATACTGCTATTTATTTAATATCTTTTATTTTACCATACAACATGTTGATTCAAAGAATGTGGTAATAATAATTTATGATGCACTAAGCACTTTATTTTTTAAGTTTAAGAAAGAAACATTCACACAGTTAATTTTTTTAATTCAGCAAACATTGTCCATACACATAATTAATGAAATTGGTGAGTTGATTGTTTAGAAGTTAATCAACTGATTTATCTGGGCAAATTAATTAAGGTTTATAATTAATTGAGGTTTGTTGAAGACCATTTAAGTAGGGAATATACAGGGTACTTTCTTCGTTCTTTCAGTACAAAATGTATATTTAGTATATACATGATGTAAGTCACAATACAAGCAATTTATTC
>CM044435.1:26827922-26839185 GCA_024363595.1 Xenopus borealis | reverse complement strand
AGAGAGATATTGACATTAAGCAAAGAATAATCTGCAAGGTTCTTTACAATCCGCTGCAATTTATTTAGAAACAAGAATTGGAAGAAATTCTCAGCTAAAGGAAGCAGTAAGTGCTTCAAGATGGCTTTAAAAGGACTTTATTCAATACATGAGAATATTCATTGATTCCTAAAAGCAATTAAGAAGCCAGTCTAGAAAGATCATTGCCTTACGTATTTATGTACCAGCTGGGTACCTCATTAAGTATGATGAGCTTATATAAGGAAAAATACTGATCCCAAACACATTTTAGAGACAAGTTTTGAAACCTAGAGAGAGAAAAGTTATTTCATTTCAGTTATTTCATTTCAACAGGTTAAATAATTTGTAACTCGTTATTGTTATTTATTCATTTTAGTTCTCTTTACAGCCATCAGCTCTTTATGGTGCTTCTATGACAATATACACTTATTTATATTGTAAGAAACCCTGTAAGCAACTCTGTGCACTTAAATACTAGATACTAAATCTATCCAACTTGTGTCCCTTCTACCCAATCCAAAACGCTATGTTTTTTGGCTGCCACTCCAGTATAGTACATTTATAGTGGCACTATTTATTGTCTATCAGCCCTTTCTTCATAGGTTGGTCTTCTATTACTAGTATTCAGTCTTCTATTAGCCTACATTTTTAGGGACCTGCATTTGGTATGTCAAGGCATCCCTTTAGTGATAGTCATGATACCATACAACCATATAAAAGCAAGACCTAAACATAATTATTGGGATCAGAAGGTGCATATTGTGCTTAGAAGAAATACCTGTGGTTCAAGCAGCTGAGTTTGTGTCAAACAGCACATTTAAAGGGAAATCTTACATGGGGCTAGACATATTGTCAGTTTCCCAGCTGCCCCAGTCATGTGACTTGTGCTCTGATAAACTTCAGTCACTCTTTACTACTGTACTGCAAGTTGGAGTGGTATCACCCTTCCAACAGCCTAACAAGAGAACAATGGGAAAGTAACCAGAGAACAGCTCCCTAACACAGGATAACAGCTACCTGATAGATATAACAGCACTCATGAAAACCAAATGCAAACTGCCTCAGGATATTAATGGCAAAATCATACTAAAAGTTAATCTAAAGTTGAACAGTATTTTGTACCTAGGCAATGTATCACACCAGTTATCCAGAGAGCTCCAAATTATTTAATAAGAAAACAGTACCTTGCACTTGATCCAAACTAAGATATAATAAATCCTTATTGGAAGCAAAAGCAGCCTATTGGGGTTAATTAATATTTAAATGATTTTCTAATAGACTTAAGGTATAAAGATCCAAATTACCGAAAGACCATCTGGAAAATCCCATGTCCCAAGCATAGTCCCATACTTGTATTTAGTATAGTCAATGGCTGATGCCTGATTCTGAAGCACAACACAAAAGCATGCAAAATCTCCAAGAAAACAGTATTTTTAATGGGAGGGGGGAAATGCCTTGTTGAACTCTATAAATTCATGATAAAATATTAAGATTATTATGATATAAAAAATGCATTTTTAGTGCCTGGACAACTTTCAGCCCATAATGACTTTATGACATCTATATGGAGTGGACAGCCTTGAGTTAATATAAATTAAAGACATTTAAATGAGCACATCATTCTAATTCACACAAGCTGCCATCATTCTCACCAAGACATACCCTTCAACCATTGTGACTTAAGCTGGAATGTTTAGTTACAGATATGCCATTCTTTTATAAGTAGCGAAATCTTAATCAAAAAAATAAATCTGACAAACATGGATATACTCAAGATGGTATTTTTTAAAGCTGCTGCTGTTTCCATGGAAGCTAAATTCTTTGGATGGATTTACCCCCTTTAACAATTTTCTAATAAACGGTAGTGAGACTGAAAGCCACAGGTAAATATTAAATCATTTACTCGAAATGCAGTTCCTGCATTTATGTGGTAAGAGCTAAAATAGAGAATAGAGAAAAATAGAGCTGTTTATTCTTATGGTTTAAATGAGAAAAAAATATTAAAAAACATAAATCTCATATAGTGTAAAATCTATTACTGTGTTAATCATTTTACCCAGGGTTCCTTATTGCAAAAACCACACAGGAATATAGCACTTACTGTTTGGCTTACAGGCAGTTGTAAGTACAAAATGCATTATCTGCAAATCCATCATCCAAAAGACTTATGGGACGGACATCTACAATAAACTCAATTTAAATCAAATAATTCAAATTTTTAAAAATAATTTCCTTTTTTTGTAATAATAAAACAGTAACTTGTACTTGATCCCAACTAAGATATAATGAATCCTTCTACTGGAGGGAAAACAAGCCTATTGGGTTTATTTAAGTTTTAAATAATTTTTTAGTAGACTTAAGTATGGAGATCCAAACTACAGAAAGACCGCCTATCTAGATAACCCCCAGGTCCCAAGCATTCTGGGTAACAGGTTCCAAGGGACTGATGAAGTAGTGCTTTCACCCTATTACTTCAAATTATTCATATAATGAGAAGTGTGGGGTGCAAAATAACCAGCCAATTCAAAAAGATAAAAGAGAATGGCACAATTTAAGTCATCTACCACTGCCAAATTACAGTAAAATACAAACATAAGTGTATCTGTTGAAGAAATCAAATAATTTGCACTTACCCGCGCACCTACACTCACATATAAATCATACAGTATAACACATATTCTACCTCCTTCATTCCCAGCATGCAATATAGGTAAAATGATAAAAAAGATAAAAGCAATATATCAAGACCCACAGGAAATACATAAAACTTCTCATTGCTAAGTCCATGCCTCATTCATGGCCTAGATTGCATGCAGTATAGCAATATAACAATTTCCATTAAATAGGTCAGTGATACTTAAAAGCCCCTTAGAAAGGAAAGCTATTTTATTACTTGTATTTTTTATAAATTATCCTAGTTGAGCTTTTTTTTTTTTTTTTTTTTTTTTTTTTTTAGTGCTTTGACCATCACAATTCAGGGTTTATTCTGTCGATATCCAGGGCAAGAAGAGATTAATTGACTTCAGCCTAGGATGAAAATTTCTCCACTTTTCAGGAAGTAATAAATCATCCTTAGTCCAGTGGCACACGTAGCTTACTGTCTTGTTGACTTAGAAATGACAGTAGGGAAAAGGTTTTTGTGTTCCCATTGGCCTTGTGTTATGTACACACCCACAGATGCATCACAATCCATGTTGTAGGAGGCTTAGGAGGTGGGTGGTTGGTGGAGGAAAAAAAATTACAAATACAAGTTATGAGATGCAATTGAATGAGTTGACAGGGTTGGATTGTTACTCTCCTTTAAGGTGGAGAGATCTGCTGGTTTGGCAATGTGGCCAAACAAGCGGATCTTTTACCGACATGTCCACCTTGAGGTGGGCGATATCGGGCTGATCCAATGGTGGGCCTTAGGGATACGGGCGGTCGGATCATGGGACACGTGATGTGGCCGTGATCCGACAGGATTTTTAGTCCCATCTGATAATACCCTGAGCATATGCCATCCTTCCCTTAGGGCATAGATTATAGCTACCAGAACTTCCTGAACTGGTAATGAAATGAACAAATTGGGGCTTATTTATCAACACTGGGCAAATTTGCTCGTGGACTGTTACCTACAGCAACCAATCAGTGATTAGCTTTTTGAAGCCAGCTGCAAGTAGAACAATGAATGCAGCAACCGGATTGGTTGCTATGGGTAACTGCCCATTGGCAAATTAGCCCAGTGTTGATAAATGACCCCCATTGTGTCCCCTATGTTCTTCTACAGCAGAATATCTGTATCTTTGCATGCAATGTTTACAACAACACCAGTAGTATATTGTGACTGAAGCAGTATATAAGCGCTGAACCGTGCCATATAGTGAGAACAAGGACGAGGAGAACTCTGTTCCTATTAAAACTGTGGAAAATTTGATTCACAAACCTAGGAGGGTAATCGAGAGGTGTTAATCCTGATGGGCCAATGATATAACCCAAGTGAACTTACCCTTTAAAGAAAATCTTTTCCCTTGCAGGAGTGTGACATGCAACATACAACAAAGAGATAAATGTTAAGTGCACATTCACTGGCTCCTGTTTTTTTGATAATTCATTCAACACAGGAGTAAAAGAAACACCCATATGATGGTCCTAATTATATTTGACTCATCACATTTACATAAGGTGGCCCCTTCCCTGAGAAAGTGGAAAATAAGAGAAAGCGTGGCTTGTCTTTCCTTTAGGGTCCCTTAGATACATGAACGTAGGTTGGCCTGTGCATACATGCTGAGTTATATTCAGTATATTATTTATAGTTATGTATGATGTGAATCCATGTCCCTGGTGCCTCTGTTAACTAGGGAAAATATGGATATTTTTTTATTTTGAAGTCACTTCTGTATTTAACTTTCAGCAAAACCCCCCACCAGACATAATTATAAGTGCATGACAAGCAAGAATTGCTTCCACAACTGACCAGCATCATTTCACGGTAAGTATTTCTGCTCCAACAGAAAAACCGCCATGCCCATGTCCAGCAGGACTAGAGTTGGGGATAAATGGCAGCTGAGCTCAACCCCCATGGAATTGAAACCAGTTAATTTACCAGGTCACTTTTCGGTAGAATTACCTTATTGTTGTAAATTGAAAAAGCAGCACTGAAGGACTCTGAGAATACAAATGCATTATGGCAGACACAAAATCCAATATGTCTCCAGTTATGATCAATAGTTCTGTTTTAGACATGTCTCTGGCTACATACTGTGTATGTAATGCATACACAATCGGCTGCATCTGTTATTGAATTGGTGATGATCCTGCGGTTGGGATTACTGGTGAAAAGTCGCTAGCGTTAGCCACTTCGCCCTTTGGTGAATCTGCCCCTATAGCTGGCCATAGACGCAACGATCTGATCGTACGAATCCTGGATTCGTATGATTTTTGGATCGTGTGTGAAGTGTCCCAACATTTGTCGTGCCATCCTGATCGGTCGTGTGGACAGGTTAGAAAATTTCTGTCGGCTGAAGATAATATCTCTGCGTGTATTGCCGATCGTACGATTTTCAGTGGGAGAATGTCACTAGGTTTTGTCGGACACAACTTTTGTACGATCCCTGTAGGGGCAGAAGATCTTTAACGACTTTATTTAATCTGAAGGTTAGTGGCAGTTCAGGAGATGGGGAAGTCCACTCGTACCATGATTCGTACGATCTATGGCAAGTCTTGCGCTTTGCACAAAAATAACAACATAAATGATATCTGCCAAAAACAATAAAATATTTACTTTCAGATTTTTTGATTAGTTCACACTGCATACTGTATGTATTGTTCTGTGGGCCTTATTTACGAAGATGGGAAAAGTGCAAAAATATTGCCTCACTAAATAATGTTTAATAAAATACTGGTGCACATTGCCATTTTATTTCTTTTACATCAACAATAGTGATGGGTGAATCTGGGGCTTCGACAAAATTTTGCGAATTTCAAGTAGAAATTTGCGAAATGCCGCTGTGTGTCATTTTGGATGGAGTTGTCCATTTTTGGAAGCCGGCTTCAGTTTTTTCTGACGCTGGCAATGGGCACCGGCCTCCAAAAACAGACGCCTACGTCCAAAATGAGACGCGGGCGAATTTTCACCAGACAAAATTTTTCTGCCATTTCTGCGGCGAATCGTGGGAGTTTGCAGAGAATACGCCCCAGGCAAATAAATTTGCCCATCACTAGTCAACAATTATTCTGCACAATTATTTTCCATCTGAAACAATGCAGAGTACTGTATAAATAGGCGTCTCAGCCCACAATGAAAGGGGGAAGCATATGAGTGGGACATGGGTTCTCCTTGCACTTAGTTATGTACATTAGGTGGCACCTATAGGAAGTGTTAGGGGAGTTGCTTTGAGTTAACATTTAGTATGATGTAGAGAATGATATTCTGAAACAATTTGCATTTGGTTTTAATTTTTTTTTTTTTTTTTCGTTATTTAGATTCTGCAGCAACTCTCCAGTTTGCAGTTTCAGAATTCTGGTTGCTAGGGTCCAAATTACCCTAGCAACCATACATTGATTTGAATAAGAGACAGGAATCTGAATAGGAGAGGCCTGAATAGAAAGATGAGAATTAAAAAGTCGTAATAACAATATATTTGTAGTTTTACAAAGCATTTGTTTTTTTAGACGAGCTCAGTGGCCCCCATTTTTAAGCTGGGAAGGGTCAGAAGAAAAAGGTAAATAATTATTATAAAACTATAAAAAAAAATAATGAAGACCAGTTTAAAAATAGCTTATAATCAGCCACTCTATAGCATACTAATGGGGGAATGTAATGAACATTGGTAACGGAAAAACTATTCGCAATGCTTTTTTCTTTGTGCGAATTTAACATAGCTTTTGTGAACCCGGAAACTGGTTAGAGACCACTTCTGTGGAAGAACTTTGCGAATTTTATAGCTTGCGCCAATGCGCAGTCAATGTACAGTAATAAATCTGCTTACAGAAAAAGTTATGTTTTCTCAAACATTATGACTCCTTTAAATACTTCTTAAGAGTGCACAATTAAAATTTGCAATTCAATAACAGTTTAAGGAAAAATATTACATTGCAAGATTTTTATTCTTATTGGTGCAAATTGTTTTTCTCTTTGCGACTTTTATTACATTCTCCCTTAATGTTAACTTTTTTTAAGTAGAGGGCTGCCCTGCTGTGCCTTGCACCTGATTTGCTAATCTAAATCCAACCATCGCAATCACTACTTAGAGATGCTGGAGGTGGTCAATGCTCTGGTCTGCAGATCTGCTAGTTACCAGAGGAAGATCTACAGTTTTTGGGTTCTCCTGTCCTACTATTTATCATTAATGAGAACCTACAGAAGCCAAATACAGACATCTCTTGTACTACTTTTTCAGTTACCTACAGGGTTAAAGTAGGTTGAATAGTGTTAAATATTACTACTATTAGTACTAGTGATGTGCAGGCTGGCAGGTTTAGCAGTGGGTCGGGCTGGTTTTGTACAACTTCCACACATATTGCAGGTAATGGGAGGGTTCAGGTTGGTTTTTGGCAGTGGCGTAACTACCAGGGGAGCAAGAGATGCAATTGGGCCAGGGCATCCCCCGCAGGGCCCCCGGCAGTCTCGCCGAAGTTGGCTGCAGCGGCATTCAGATTTGGCGCGGACTAGAGTGGGGGGGGGGCGGCTCCACGGCCCACCCCCACCTAGTTCCGTTACTGGCTTTTGGCTTCAGCAGCCTCCATTTATAGGCAAGTGCCTACTCTGCCCCGTTTGTGATGTCAGAGATGGGTGAGGCACTGGCCAGGTTCAGGTCTGGTGTGGGTTTGGAGCGGGAGGGTTAGGTTTGTGTATAGGTTGAATTTTTGTTAACCTGCACATAACTATTGTGTCCCCCGATACATTCATGTGTGATTCTGTGGTTGATATTGTAATGCTCATGGCACATGGGACGTATTCTCCACCACCCATCTCTGAACAAAATATGCCTCTGACCACTGCTGATGGACTTTTTCAAAGATGGGATCGTCAGCCATGTCTGGCTATTTCTGTGGGAGCTGAAAAACAATGGTAGAGCATTAGTAATAAACAGAATTTTTTGGTAGGTATGGATTTGCTGCGAAATCCTGCATTTTCCCATTGGCAAATGTTATGCTGAAAAAACTACCCACTGACCTCAAGGAAAATCACCCATACAATGCAATTTATTATGTACTGGAAAAATCACCACAGAAATATCGCTACGACAAAAAAAAAACTCCAATTTATTTTGCTCTTAAAAAGTTGCCACAAAAAAAAGCTGCCCATTGACTTCAGTGGATTTAGTAAATTTTCGTAGTGTGGAAAAATTTTATAAATCTTTCGTAAGTATTGTTTATGGAAGGTTGAATGGATTTCACTTTTTTTCTTGTTTAAATTCCCGTTTTAGTTTCCGATTTTTTTATTCCAGTTTATTGCTGGCTGCTGGGCTGTTATCACTAGCTGCTGCCATGCTTACACTAGCGTTGCAGATTTTCTATTTTGTACCTCTGAACTGCGCGTTTTACGCAGTGATCTTAGCCGAGGAAATGAAGTAGAAAGTTATGACAAGGGTATGTCGGCTCAGCAAAACAAAACAGAACAGATTGTCAGTAGAAGCTTACTCCTTGGCACGTGTGCGACTTATTGTAAATACGCCAAATGGTTTGTAATCATTCCTTTCTCGTCCGAATGTAAATGAAAAAGAAAAAGGAAATAGATGTGAGAATGCTAGAAACCATTTCTAAAATGAGTTATTACTGTGAAAGGCATTTATTTATGCTTTTGTATTTGATTTATTGAGTCAGATGGGTGTGAAAATGATGCTCAGAAGCCGCTACTGCAAATTTACATAGAAAGCCGGAGTTTTGACTCAAACAAATGCTCTTCGTTTCCAAATCCTGGGTTATGCTGCTGCTGTTGCTATTGCCGACTTCTTAATAAGTGAGATGCTTGCTTTGCAAAGTGAATTTCATAGAACAGCTTGAGCTGATCACACGCAACAAACTGAAAAGAGATTGTCGAGGAGGAGCTGTTGAATTATTAATGCACAAAAGGTTAATGCGCATTAATAATGTGCTGTTTTCGTCAAATAGGAGAGACTGAAGCTTATCGTTAGCATATAATTAATTTTCAACCCTTTTTATCGTATATATGAGCCTGAAGTCTCGAAACTTCTCCTATCCTCTCCATCAACAACTTGCTCACTTGGTCCTATACAATCACCTGTACTAGAACAGTGCGCCCCTGTCCTTACTCCAGTATATTCCTTACTAAATTCTGCTACTTTCCCCTCATTATTCAAACAGGCCTGTGTCAAGCCTATTCTGAAAAAGGCTACACTGGACCCATCCTGTTTGTATAACTACCACTCTCTGTATCTCCATTACTGCTCAACTTCTCCCGTATTACTAACTTTCTCTGTACCAATAATCTGCTTGACCCAATGCTGTCTGGCTTTCGACCTGCACACTCCACTGAGAGTTGCAAATGATCTCCAGACTGCTAAGGCCAATGGCATTACTCTATTCTCATTCTCCTGGACTTATCTTCTGCTTATCTCCCATTCAAATGGTATCTGTGATCAAACTGCATCTTGGTTCTATTCCTAGCTTTCTGACCGCTCCTTCTATGTTACTTTTGCAAACAAATCCTCTCCACCGGTTCATCTTAATGTGGAGGTGCCTCAGAGTTCTGTACTTGGTCCTATGTTGTTCTCCTTTTACATTCTTTCTTTAGGAGACCTTATAGCTTCATTTGGCTTTAAATACTAGCTGTATGCCAATGACATTCAGATATATTTAGACACCCCTTCACTGACTTTCAACCTCAGATCTCAGACTGCTTAGTAGCTATCTCTTCCTTGATGAACCAATGCTACCTTAAGTTGAGCTTAGCCAAGACTGAGCTCATGGTCTTTTCCACCCAGACTTCTATTCCTTTCACCGTTACTATTGATGGCATGACCATTAACCCGGTTAACTCAGCACGCTGCTTAGGGGTCATCTTTGACTTGTCCCACTCCTTCTCTAATCATATTAATAATATTGCAAAAACCTGTTGTTTCTTCTTCTCAATATAGCCAAGATACGCCCGTTTGTTTCACAAACAACAGCCAAAACACTAATCCATGCTCTTATCTTATCTGGTTTAGACAATTGAAATCTCCTCCTAACTGGTCTTCCTAACTGCCATATCTCTCCTCTCCAATCTACCAGGATCATTCTGCTCTCTCCTAAAAGTGACCTGCTCAACCCCAACTAAAATCCCTAGCATGGCTGCCTGTTATGCAAAGGATAGCATATAAAATCCTTCTGCTAACATTTAAAGCCCTTCACTCCTCTGCTCCTCACTACATTTCTTTCTCTTGTCTCACTATATGTTCTTGGTTATCTTCTCCGCTCTTCTCAGAGCCACCTTCTCTTCACACCATCCACATTCACTGACATCTCTTGTCTTTAACCCCTGTATTCTTGCTGTGCCGTACCTCTGGAATCCCATCCCTGAATTTCTCTGTAAGGAACCCTCTCTCCTCAGAAAAATAAGAGTCTATCTTTTGGAGCAGTACAAGATTAGCCTAGTCAGTAGGCACAGGACTAGGCTAATGTTCTAGTGCTCCAAAAGGTAGACTCTTATTTTTTTTTTTCTTGTGCACTTTTTCATCTCCAATTTGTGCCTGTACTTTTATATATATTGTGGGGAATTGCTCATAAAAGCGAGTAGGGCTCAGGTAGAACAGTTATTACAGAGGAGACAGGAGGCTTGGATTTGCAACAAAAATGGACAGGCTCCTGCCTGGGGTTTATTGTTCAAACCAAAACAAACTTAAATGGTCACAAGGTCTGTGATATAACAGTCAATTATAAATGAAAACTAGTTTACAAGAACACAGGAAAAACTCTTTACTGCAGTCACCAGGCAGTCCCTCTTTGGTGTTGCAGTTGGATAACCAGCTCGTTCAGAAAACAAAATCCGAGTGTATTCAGAGCTTCACTTTCTCCAAGTTTCACCCACCACGCTGCAACAGCACTACCTGTGGACTAATTGGGCAGCATACTGCACTTCCCTTGCTCCAGGGTCCTAGCCTGTCTTACCCTGGAGATTTAAAGGAGCCAATACCTCAGGCTGGGTGCTATATACCTCCCATAAACAGCCTACTGGGACAGAGCTCTTTGTCACAGTATATATATATATATATATATATATATAGAAGGGCTGTTGCACTTTTAGGCAAATTTTTAGTATGTTAGAATGGCTACTTAGCCTTAATTTTTTCTTTATCATAGTTATTGAAACACATGCTCTGTAAGGCTACACATTTATTGTTATTGATTTTTATCCATTGCTTTTTATTGTCATTTCTTTCTATCCAGGCCCTCTCCTATTCATATTTCAGTCTCTTAATCAAGTCAGTGCATGGTCGCTAGGTTAAATGGAACTCTAGCAACCAGATTGCTGAAACTGCAAACTAGAGAGCTGCTGCATAAAAAGCTATAAAAACAAATAAAACAACCTGATTGTCCCAGACTATTACTCCCTACATCATACTAAAAGTAAAATTTTTAACCCCTTTAATTAATGATGGAGGCAGGGAGAAAGAGATAGGCAGGGGGTGGATCCTCCATTGACAAAGGCCAGTATCTATGCAGTGCCTCTGCCTATTCACTTTATTTGTGCATATCATGGATTATGACCCAAAATGCACACTTGATTTTTTTTAAAGGGATACTGTCATGGGAAAAA
>CM044435.1:26815134-26827538 GCA_024363595.1 Xenopus borealis | reverse complement strand
ATCCCTTTAAAGAGTAAATGATTTCTCTGCAAAAGCAGTTTCCCTTTCCTCCCAGCATTACAGCAGGAGGACAAATAGCAAGTAGAAGGAGGGGATGCGGGGGCAGCCAGACTTTTCTGTTTCAGGTAGCAGAATAGCCTAAAAACTGCCCTACTGAGAAGCAGTAGCGCCCCTGTGGTGCAGTAACATGACACAGATAATAGAGCTTTACAGCTGAACAGGAGGAAGATTAAGGCATTTACAAGAAGAAACAGATCTAGCTGAATGTCAGAGTATTGAGAAAAGGGTCAGTGGCTGAGAATTTAGGCAAAATTAGATAAGATCAATGTTTGTGGGTAGGGGGAGGGTCACTTCTAATAATTCACAAAGTGTGTATTGAAACTAGATGCTATCGGCGACTTGTCACGGGCAACAGTACAGGAAATTGAAAGAGCCTAAGAACTAAATATGTAATCAGTACTCATGAAGCAGAGGGGTTCCATTAAATAACAACACAGATGTTTGATAGGAAGTGATGGGCAAATTTATTCGACAGGCGCAAATTCACGCTTTTCGCGAATACATTTGTGAGTCACCCATGAAAATTTTTTTAGGACACCAGCGTCAAAAACGAGTGCCGTTTCATAAATTTTTCAGCGAAGCAAAATGGGGCAAATTCGCCCATCACTATTGATAGGGTGAAGAAACATATAGATATTTGTGGAGATCCAGATTTATAAAGCATGTGTTGCAATTGCCTTTTAAATACAAATACAGGTATGGGACTGTTATCCAGAATGCTTGGGACCTGGTGCTTTCTAGATAAAGGATTTTTCCATAAATTGGATCCTCTACTAAAATATGATTTAAACATGAATTAAACTCAGTAGGATTGTTTTGCTTCCACTAAGAATTCATTAAATCCTAGCTGGGATCAAGTATAGGTATGGGACCTGTTATGCAGAATGCTCAGGATCTGGGGTTTTCCAGAGAAGGGATCTTTCTGTAATTTGGAACTTCATACCTTAAATCTACTGGGAAAACCTGTAAACATTAAATAAACCCAAAAGACTGGTGTTGCTTCCAATAAGGATTCATTGTTTTTAAGTAGCACAAGCTACTGTTTTATTATTACAGAGAAAAAGAAAATCATTTTTTAAGAATTTGGATTATTTGGATAAAATTGGGGTCTATGAGAGATGGATTTCCCGTAATTCGGAGCTTTCTGGATAACAGGTTTCCGTATAATGGATACAAAGCAAAAGTAAATAAAAAAAAAATTGGATTATTCGGATAAAATGAACTGAAGAAGCTGCTCGGAAGAGCAGCGAAACGTCTTCAAAGATTACTCAGCAAGTCCAGTTGTTTTAGAATTACTTATTAGTGATGGGCAAATTTATTCGCTAGGCGCAAATTCACGGTGAATTCCAGAGATTCGCAGCTGGCGAATAAATTTGCAAATTTCGATGGAAATTCACACATTTTTCGGCAAAGCGAAACGGGATAGATTTGCCCATCACTATTACTTATATCAAATATTTGGATAAAATGGATTCTATGGGAGATGGCTTTCCAGAATTCAGAGCTTTCTGGTTAACGGGTTTCCGGATACCTGTATGTCAGATTCCTCATTCATGTGAGAAAAGAAACCAATGCAAAATTTTTTTTTTCGCCAGCATTAAAACAGATGTACACATTTCTAAAAGTTCTCTCTCCCCCAATTGTCATCCACTTTCTCCCCTTGTGAGATCCTGAAATGTGTTTAAATAAATAAATACGCCATTGCTGCATGAAAAAGGGAGCAAAGGAACTAGAGATTTAGCAATGCCTGGCAGCTGGCCAGAAGGTAATGGCAGTTTATAAAGCAATCGGATGAAATAACATTAACATGCTAATTGCCAATCTCTAGCTGGAGCTGGAGGAGAATTGAGAGAGAATTTCTGTTTTGCACACCTATGCAAACTCACAAAGGCCCGGGATAGAGGTGCAGCTATTATGGGACACTATTTTAAATAAACATTTTATTTTACAAACCAGGGCACTGTCAGATATCACAGCGAGCAGAAACATTTAGCACGACCGTGCAGAAGATCTGCTGCCACTGCAAATGAGCTAGTGCCGGAGTTTCAGCTGAAGGGAAGCAAGTCACATGTTTATATGTACAGTATCTGCCCAGTCTCAGCAATCTGCCTTGTTGCTGCTGCTGCTGCTGCCTGTAGGAGATCAGTGCTGCTCCTATCTACAAGGCTCCTGTGCGACAGAAGGAACTTTGCTGCTCAACACAAAGTAACATTCATGGGATCAGAACCGGAATCGGATACAATGGATTGCCGGGAAGATCTGAGCTGAATTTAAGGGAGCTGGCTCACGAGGAAGGATTGTGCTTTTAATGAATCTCTACAGATATGAAATTGAGTTGGAACAGGGATATGACGGACAATAGTCAGATTTCATTTTCTCTAACCCATCTTAGGAAGGACTAGATTTCGTTTTATTGTTTGCTCATCGTTTACAACAATCATTGCCTGCTTCTACACCTGCCTGGAATGGATTCAGGATACATGTTGCTCTACAAGTTACCGCAGGTGGGACTGAGGACCCACGGATCTATGGGTAAGTCTTCTTGCTGACTTTAAACCTAAACCTCTGAAAAATGGTAAAACTTGTTTGTTTTAATAAGCAGTAGTACCCTAAAACCTATGCTTTCCCCTGTACCTGTTTTTGCAGAAGGACCCACGGCTAAAGGGTTGACAGCTAGGGGTTCTTGGCTACCACGCTGAGAAGAGAACCCTAACATGATCATGTATGGTGATTTGCTTTTAAACTCCAGCAGTGCCACCGAAGCAGAGCTGATGATTCAGACCAATACTCCTTACCTCAGCAGCACCCACAGACCCGTCAGCTCCTCTGCACTCTACTTGTCCACAGCCAGGGTGCTGAAGGAGGGGGAGATAAACAAACCTGACCTTATGACTTACATTATCCTCTTTGTTCTCCTCTTCTTGACTGTGGCATTAATTGTGCTCTTCATAAACTGCCAACTGAGGAATTCATTCTTCGCTGGGCTGCCCTATGACAGATCCCTGAGGGAATCCAGAAGCCCTTGGAAAACACAATCTGTCTGAACCCAATACACTGACTTCTGTAACCAAGGCAGCTGAAAGGTTTCTTCTGAAGTACGTTCATGGTGAAAATGGCAAAAAAAATAAAATAACTAGTCCGGGCTCATGTGGGCGTAGTGTGCCATGTACAGTCTGTATACTACACAGCCAAGGAACTTCACTGGATAGAAGTAAACCAAAGGATCTCCTGTAGAATCTCTAACCATGGAATGATAGCAGGTGAATGCATGGGGAATGGATGCTACAATAAGTTTAAGTAGGAATAAAAGGATATATCCATATAGTTTTTACCTAGTTCGCCTTACATGTATTTAATATGCTTCCTTTTCCCTGTACAGGATGACATTAACATGTACCTTATAAGCTCTTGGAGGAAAGAGTAGAAATGTAGGTGTTACTTGTTGGATCTGTGCCCCTTTTTCATTCTGATTCTAATAAAAAAAACATTGTTTTTATTCAGAATAAAATACTGTTGCCCATGGATTGACTTAGGGAAGAAAATGGGATATTAAATTTACCAATCTTGTAGGAAATTGGGTTCAGTTTACCAGGAACATCATCCGAAGCCACTAGAATCAATTGACTGAGAGCAATTCTGTAAGACTATACGGCTGTGGAGAGGACAGGCTGTGTTCTGGGATTCTCCCTTTGTTACTGCTTGCCTTCATTCCATCTCCTCTTGTAACTGTGTCAGGATGCAATAAAATCTGCAAATAAAAACATGTACTTTCAGTATAATTATTTGGCCCACTTAATGACTCCCCCCGGGGTTTTCTGAATAGAGAAAACTGAGACAAAGAAGGTTTTTTTTTTCACACCTTGGTGGTTAAAAAATAATCAGGTAATGTTGTCGCTCATATACATGAATGCATTTTATAGCATTATTTGTCCTTGTATGTCAGTTAATTACACGGCTGGCAGGGAGCTGCCATACATTAGGGAGATGTAAAAACTGAAGAAAATTACAAATAAAGAAAATGCATATAAATGGATCTTAATACAACCCCCCCATACTGAACCTAAAGGGGTTGTTCACTCTTAAATTAAATTCTAGTATGATGTATAGAGTGATATTCTGAGACAATTTGCAATTGCTTTTCATTTTTTGTTATTTGTGGTTATTAAGCTCTTTATTTAGCGGCTCTTTATTTAGCGGCTCTCCAGTTTGCCATTTCAGCTATCTGGTTGCTAGGATCCAAATAATCCTAGCAACCATGCAGGAATATGAACAGGACAGGGCCTGAATAGAAAGATGAGTAATAAAAAATAGCAATAGCAATATACTGTATGTGTAGTCTTTCAGAGCATTTGTTGTTTCAACGGGTTCACTGACCCCCCATTTGAAAGATGGAGAGAGTCAGAAGAAGACGGCAATTAATTCAAAAACTATAAAAAATAATGAAGACCAATTGACAAGTTGCTTAAAATTGGCCACTCTATAACATATTAAACGTTAACTTGAAGGTGAACCATTTAGCAGGGGAATGGGGAATGTAATGAAAGGTGGAATGGTCACCCCTGGGCTAGTAGTACATAGAAACCAATTTGCAGGAAACATTTACTAGTGTGAAAGCAAACAAGGTCGGACTGGGCCAATGGGACACAAGGAAATCCCTAGACCTGCTTCCTGCCCTGGGTGCTGCACCCTTATCTAATCAGGGCCACAACAAGATAAAATAGGGTGTGGGGGATGTTGCCTGGTGGGGCCCAGAAGTGGAGGTGGGGTTGAGGCTGGGGTAGGGGGTAGTGTGTGAGCCCCTGGGGTCCGAGACCCCCCAAGTCTGATGCTGCATACTCTAAGTTGCCATGGGTTAGCTGACCTAGAAAAAAAATAAACTTTGAGCATATTGATAAACACCCCAAAATGCATTTTTGTGAACACTACCCAGTTTGTTGCAGTTGCATCGTTTACCACATAGCATGCCTTGGCTTTTTTGAGGCCACATAATGAAAGCCACTGGGGCTCATCTAACAGTAATGGTCCCATTTGCATCTGGGCAATAATCGAAAGCAACCAATCAGTGATTATCTTATTTCATTCAGTGGCGGGTTGAACAAACAAAGCAAAAATATGATTGGTTGTCATGAGTTACTGCCCAAGTGCAAATTTTCCCAGTGTTGAGAAATGAGCCCTGCTGATGCTGCCCAGATGCAGTAAACCACGCCGGCCAATCAGCAGGTAGCATTTGCTGGTCACTTGTTCAAAAGCAACATCTTATTGGTTACTGCAAGTGGGCAACATCTTATTGGTTACTGCAAGTGGGCAACATCTTATTGGTTACTGCAAGTGGGCAAACTTAGAACATTTTAATAAAAAAGGTGCACAATTGGTTTATTGTAGGGAAGTTACAAGAGACTGTGAAAATAAACAATCCTACAGGCCATAGACCAGTTTAGTTTGTCTGCTTAAATATATTGTATTTCTGAAGTCATACAAATTTGACTCACGAGGAAACTGTTAATAATTAATAGGGTGGATGAATGGGAAAGAACAGAGTACTATTATGCTATTACTATTAATATTACAGGTATGGGACCGGATATCTAGAATGCTTGGGACCTCGGGTTTACCGGATAAGGGATCTTTTCCATAACTTAGATCTTAACACTATTGTCTAGTATAAACATTAAATAAACCCTATAGACTGTGTTTGCTTCCAATAAGGATTAATTATATCGTAGTTTGGAACAAGTGCAAGCTACTGTTTTTTTTTTACAGAGAAAAAGGAAATCATTTTTAAAATGTTGGATTATTTGATTATAATGGAGTCTATGGTAGACAGCCATTCCATAATTTGGAGCTTCCTGGATAATGGATCCCATACCTGTACTAATACTATTACTACATTATGATGTGTTTTTAACATAAAACCAAAAATAACTTTTACTCATATACATATACATATATATATATATATATATATATATATATATATATATATATATATATATATAAAGTATGCCATGCCATTTTATAATATCCTTGGCTCTCATTTATTATTAGTACTTGGTTATACAGAGCAGTGGTGTGCATTGGTGTAACTACTATACAGAAGAGCAGGTGACCATTGTGGGGTCTAGAATGTGGGGTCTGCTGTATTGCAGTGCTCCTCAATCCCTTCTGCCGGTTTTATTTTCACACCTGCTGCAACAAGGAAAAAAAACTAAACTTAGCACACCAGAAACCTTGGATTTTTATTTCACAGGGTGGCTGAGCGGTTACTAGTTACTCTGCTGGGGGTGCCTCTAAAGTATATTGTCCAGCAGCTTCTGCAAAGTTAGTGCCCAAGAGACTGCACTCATTTAGGCCACTCCGACCCCTACACATGCACCGATCAATTTACTTACTTAAGTAGATGAGGTTGAAAAAAAGAAGCAAATCTGTTAAATTCAACCTTACATACCAAGAAATCCTGCTTGACTTTTATCTAAAGGAAGATGAAATGAACTATTTTAAGCTGTTTCCATCTTCAGAAAGGAAAAAAAAAATCCTTCCTGACTTCAAAAAGCTAATTGGACTATCAATCAATTGAAGAGTGTTAATTTCAGTAATTCTGTATTTCCTTACTTGCTTAAAAGGCATCTAAATCCTTCTTGAAACTATCTATTAACCTCTTCTGGAAGGGACTTATTTCCACACCCTGATATAAAACCTCCATTCCTCATAAGGGAAGGAGGACCTTGTTTCCTCCGAAACCATTCAGTTCGCCACACTTCGCCAGGCGTTGTTTCGCCAGCGCTATGCAAATTCACTAAATTGCAATGTTGCTCTCAGGGAGGTGAACGGTAGCTACCATTACTTTGTCAGGCAAAGTGAAGTCACTCTAGCGATGCCTAATTTGCATACACCGCAAATTTAAACATATACGTATAAACGTATAATAGAAGTACTTAAAGTTGTCCTATTGCCCTACATGTGCCCCCTGTATAGTTGTGTTGCCATATGTTAGGAAATGTAGGAGGGAAGGAGGGTAACTCCCCACAAAATTATGCTATTTTTCAGACTATCATCCTAACAAAAGTAAAAAAAAAGACGCCAGCGTTTTTTTGGGACTTGGAAAAAAATTAAAGTTTTTTTTCAAACTCCTATCTGTTGTATTGAACTTCGCCAGGTCTGACCTAGCGCAAGAGGGAACGTTCATTAAAATGGGCATCTTAGTGAATTAGCTTAGTTACATCCCTTCGTCAGTGCACAACTTCGCCTGGCATAAGGGTGTGAAGTTGCAGTAGTCTATCTACTGTACTTCGCTAGCGAATGTTCGCCAGGGACACTTAGTAAAATGGCAAAGTTGCGAAATGATGTCACGCTGGCAAATTAGCGCTAGCATTAGACACTTTGCGCTTTAGTGAATTAGCCTCAATGAGTTTACACCAACCAATGGCTCACAAGCAATATGTTGCTCAACAAGCCCTTGGATGTTGTTCCCAGTGACCTCAAAGCAAGTGATTATTGTTTAATTTCTGGCTTGGAGACAAGGTTTGGTTTCATAAAACCAAATGTACTGGCAAACAGGTCCTCCTGTAGGCTACCAGTCCAATCATAGCACACCCAGCAACTTTTTCATGCTTGTGTTGCTCCACAAATATTTGTTACATTTCATGTGGCTCACAGGTAAAACAGGTTGGGGAACCCATTTTTATCGTACCCTTCTGCAGTGCAAAAAATCTCAACTTGTCTAGCCTTTCTTTATAAGTGGGACCAGCTATCCCTTTATCAGCTTGAGCTGGCCCTACACATACCAATTATATTGCAAGCAGATTGGTGGTGTGTGTATGGTGGCCGCCAGTGCATGATGCATTGGTCACAGCTCTTCTCCACTTCTTACTGTTCCAACTGTTCACAAGCCTGTAGGACAGTTGGTTGGACACCCTGGGGCACATTTACTAAAGTGTGAATTTTCTCTTCACCTCAGTTCATCAGGTGTGTTTTCACAATACATCTCCATGTTTCAAGAGTATTGTGGTGGATTTTCTCCTGGAGAAAAAATTGCCATACAAACAAATCTTGAGAGAAATTTCGATGATGAATTTTTTTGCTAGAGAAGGAAAGGGCGATGTTGATTTTGATTTAAAAGTAGTTGTTCTATCTTTATAATGGGAGTTTGCCAGCCAGAACCTAGCGAAATACAATTTAGCAGTAGATTGTGATAAAAGTGATAAATTACCGGATTTTCACTATGCTGCCAAAAACTCACTGGTGGAATGGTGCAAAAGTTCTCTAGCGTTGAGGTTTTTCACTTGTGAATGGACCTATTCACTATATAATAAATAGGCAATTTCGTGGCGAACTGAATTTTTGGCGAATATTCTCTAAACATCCACAATTTGTCCTTTAGAACTTGTGCCCCTCTGTCTCTTTCAGTACTGGGCCAGGAATGTTGAAATTGTCAATTACAAGTAGATGCTAACAGACCCCAGCACTCCGCATGTTCCTTTGGTTTTCAGCTGATATTGAAAATTGTGGCTTTTAACAGCTGCAGACATCCATGATTTATACCAGCTCAGTTCTTTATAGGCAGAGAAGTCTGAAATCTTGATTCAGTTTCTGTGATGGATGAATACCATGATACTTTTAGTTCTAAAACAGCAGAGAGTGTTTTAACATTTGTTTACCCAGGATTTTTGAAGTTTATTGGTTGTGTCAGTGGTTTCCAAACCTGCCCTCAGGCCACTTGCCAGCATTATGAATCTGTACAATATGCTTTACATCATACCTAGATCAGATAGCTGCATCTGTCACTTATCAGCCAATGCATGCTACAGCGCAGGTGTCCTTTTTCTTTCAATACAGAACCTGCTGTACCTATACTCATTTAAAGGGGAGCTGTCATCATAGAAAAAAATCCATCAAAATGCAGTGGGGACTGGACTGACAGTAGGAGCAACAGGTTGCTCCAGGATAAAACTGCTTGGATGAGCTTGAATGAGTTCCCTGATATGATAACATACTGCTTCTAGCCAGTCAGCCATTTTGAAGGCCAAAATTATTCCTTTGCAGAATCAAAAAAGTGTCCTTCTCAGAACATCAAGTCAATTGATGTCCCTTGTTTGATCCCTTTCATCAAACAAAAAAAGAATGTGGATTTTTTTTTTATTAAATCCTACAGATTTGTAAATAGTTTAAATATTCATTTGTCTTTAACCACTTTCTCTTCCCTTTAGGAGCAGCAGGTCTGCCATTTTGAAGGCCCAAATTATTCCATTGCAGAAGCAAAAATGTGTCCTTCTCAGGACATCAAGTTAATTGATATCCCTTGAGTGATCCCTTTAAGAAAACAAAGAAAGAATGTGGATTTTTTTTTTAAATTAAATCCTACAGATTTGTAAATAGTTTAAATATTCATTTATGGGGTTTTTTTTACCACTTTCTCTTCCCTTTGGGAGCAGCAGGTTGATGCTACTTTCCTTTGAACTCTTTTGATGCTCCTCTGTGTGCATCACTAGGTAAGCATTTAGTTGGAATTCCATTAAAAGCGTTACTATATTATTCATTCCTGTGACACCTCTGTGTGTTCTCACCTCATCCTTTGTTTGACTAACCAACAATGAGATCCCCCACGTGCCCTACATTTTTCTCTTTTAATAGAGCAAAAAGACTGCTGTTTAAAATAGAATAGCCACCGGAATAGATCTCTTTGTTCTGGATGAATTTCATTACATTCTTTTCTTTTTTTTTTAATGTCTTTGGATCCGGAGTAATATATAAAAAAAACCTGTCTAACAAAAACATATCTAAAAGGAAAAAAATGTGTCTCTCCTTTTTTGATAGCTAAATAAGTCATTTTTCTCATTAGAGAAGCAATGGCTCTTGGATATATATATCTGTTTGAAGGGAGGCTACATTTAGCAGGCCAGTTATATGCGCTAGTGTACTATAATCCAGTCTCTTCAAACAAACCAGAAAAAGGAAAAATACCCCCTATTAACACATCATTTTGAAGGTATAACAAATGTTATATGTTTTTTTTTTTTTTTTAAATAACAGTTGTAGTTTGACTATTGTGGCACAGAGAAGTGAAAATTCAATAATAAGTCGGAAATCTAGACTGAACTTCATTTAGGGAATCTGGAGGTGATGTGCAGCAGGGTTGGTGCCCCATAAGTGGGGATATTATATTTTAGATGATTCGTGCGATCCAAATGACATCACTAAGCACCATTTATAAGGATATCATTTACAGAATATTGATTATTAAAATATAGCCATATCTTATCAAGGGCTCTTGCTGAGGCTGGGTTCCCATGGCAAATGTATTTACTTATGTTATTTAGCAACAATGGGCAGTAAGCCATAGCAAACTATTTGATGTAATTTATATTATTTTTATTTATATAAATAAAAGCAACACATGGTTGCTATGTGTTCCTGCACTGTTGCACTGTGTTACTACGTAACTGAACCCCTCTTGTCTTACCAAAAACTGTCCATCATAAGTCAAACCGTGAGGATTGAAAAAAATGAAACAACACATGCATTTTTTTAATTTTAAATGTTTTTTTTTATACATGCCAGGCAAAGAAATCAACGAGCCTCAGTAAGACACCTAAGATCTGAAAATTCGCCAGCGTTGGCTTCGCTAGCGTTTGCCGCACTTCGGCAGACGAAATTTCGACAGCGCTACGCAAATTCACTAAAGTACGAATTTACGCTCAGGTCGGCGAACGGTAGCGTAGTTGCGCTAGTTTTACTTCGCTAGGCAGAGCGCTGTTACGCTAGCGAAGCCTAATTTGCATACGGCGGGAACTTTAACTTATAATAGAAGTATATGTTACAGCCACTACATTCCACTACACAAGCCCAGGAAACCTTTAATAAATTATATAAAGTTGTCCTATTGCCCTACATGTGCCCCCTGTATAGTTGAGTTGCCATATGTTAAGAAATGTAGCGGGGAAGGAGGGTAACCCCCCCCCCACCTAAAATCGATCTTTTTCAGACTATCACCCTCCAATGGTAAAACAAGCCAGCATTTTTTTTACTTTTTTTTTCACTCTCCTATCTATTGTATTGATCTTCACATGGTCTGACCAGGCAAAGTAAAATCTAACGTAAGTGCTAACGTTCAGGAAAATGTTCATCTTAGTGAAGTTACGAATTGACGTCACGCCGGCGAATTAGCACTGGCGTTAGACACTTTGTGCAATAATGAATTTGGGCCCAACAGTGAGCAAGCCCACCAGAGCAGACAATCTAAAGCATTAGTGCTATCCATGGTTTTCCCATATAGTGGTCAAACTATGTTGCATACTCGTGTGTATGTGTGAATCTGATAGGAGCCTTAGATTGTAAATTCCACTGAGACAGGGACTGATTTGAACGGATTTTGCCACCTATCCAGATTGCATATGAGCTGTTTATTTCAAAATTGCATCTCTGGTTTTCAGAAGCATAAAACCCAGAAAAAAAAACACTTCCAGAGTGACTCAAAATTAAGGCAATCCCTGTCTCACATTGTGTAGCCCCACCTACCCCCTGACATCAATTGTGCCCTTGACGGCATTCACCCTGCTCCCTATGCAGAGGAAATGTGCTGGGGGCAGATTTAACAGGGTAACATAAAAATTCTAACTTGACTGGAGAACTGTTTTTTTAAAAATTCTAATTCAATTTTAGAGATTTATCATAAACTGGCCCTTTAAGAACTTCCTCTGAACCATTCGCCACCTAAAACCTGGCAAATTGATATTTTAATCAATGGAAGACATCCTGGGTTCAATTTGGAGTTTTCCTGCACCTGTGGAGCTTACAATCTACAGTCCTTATTCCAGTCACACACAGTAAGTTTTATTAGGAGTCAATTTACCTGCCTGTAGAAATCTTGGGTCTCACTGCTGGAATTTAGACATTCCTAGTTTTCAGCTTCAGTCTCTAAAGCTAAGCAAATCTTCTAATCCAAGAATTTAATTTTGGCAGTGCCCGATACTAGATTTGTTTCCCGTTCTTTATTAGAATGAAGCGTAGGAAGCCAAGCTCTCTTATCTGCAGTGGGTGCACGCGAGCTGAACTTCGAAGACATCCATAATACAGCAGTTTAAGATGAACTGATTTATATTCATTGAACTCTGCTGAATCATAAGCAGTACGTATTAGAGCTGGAAGCAGTATCAGCGAGGGGCTTGTATATAGTTTGAATTTAAGCAAAGATATCAATGCACTGTATTCTGCATGCACCAAAGGTGTAAAAAGTATAGATAAAGGAGACCAGTAGTGGTTTAAAAAGTATTACAATCTCATATATATATAAAGACCCTCCATCTCATTGCACATGACATTACTGTCTCAGAGCTGAACTATGGAAGCTT
>CM044435.1:26791436-26810909 GCA_024363595.1 Xenopus borealis | reverse complement strand
TTGAAAAAAGTGTTTTTTCCCATGACAGGATCCCTTTAACTGCAATTTTTCAAAGCTAAACTCCAAACCCTATATCATGAAATTAGATTAGGGCTTCAAAAAAAGTACTACTTTTTCAGATTTAGTCACAATTTTTAGAAATTAATATATTCTTTTCTTCCAGCCAGAGTATTCTATTCTAGCTGTGTATCGGAAAATGTTGTATGTTCAGTCATCCTTATCTAAATCACTAATTATTGCTCTACAACCCTACAGCTTTGACTAAAAAGGCACAGAATCGTTCTGTACTGATCATTTCTTGCTGCATGTACTGTTTAATGAAGCCATGCATTGTTTTTTCTACAGTCTTATTCTTGGATCTCTACTATTTTTCTCATACAGTGAAATGATCAGTCTGCAGAGTTCTATGAACAATGGGATTTGAGACCACTTGAGTCAGAAGCACTGACTGGAACAAAGTAGACAGGCCCATGTATAACAGGAGAAAGAAAAGTGGCTAACTTTTTATTTTTAAAGAAACAAGTAATTTTCCCAAAACGAATCTTGTTCAGCCAATTGCACGTATGGTTTTCCAGCAAAAGATAAACATTTCTATGCCAATAAACAGATCTGCCCAGAGACGTATTCTGCTATCTCTTTACATGCTTGGGGGCAGATATATTAATCATCACAACTGTGTTCTGCCTCAATCATCATAAACTGTGTCAAATAAAGAAATGAATCATATTTTATAAACTGCAGTTTTTTTTTTCAAAATAAAATCCAGCCAAAATAAAATCAGCCACAAAAAATCCTGGCAAAAAAAAAAAATTAATTTGAGAAAAAAAAAAGTGACAGCGATAATGTGCCATTATTTATATATATCTATAGGCAATATACTGCTGATTATTATAATATAAAAACTCAACGCCAAAGACCGAGTGCATTTATATATCGCCTTGACGTATAATATCCTTATATTTTCACAAGTTTCACACTTTTACAAGTCTTAGCTAGTCATGTGACAGATATGACATCACTGAGCACAGATTATAACTGATGTGATCAATGAGCATTGCTTATAAGGAAATAATTCACTGGATATGTGTGGTTCTTGTGCATTATATATAAATCTAAATACAGTACATACATCCAGGTAAAACACATGCACCTCTCAATGCAGAGCTTCTGAGAATTTTTTCAGTTTTTTTTTGGGAATCCCTCCATTACAAATAAATAGTCAACCCCCTACTTTGCCTTTAGGCTTACACAGCTAAATGCACTGATTCAGATAAAGCCACATTTTTTCTCTTCTTTTAAAAAAGACTAATAGCCCTGACACTATTTTAATATCTTCTCTGAGATATCAATAATGTGTCATATTAAACTGATGGTATTTGGTTTCTATACACCTGGAGCAAATAGAGCCACCCTACCCAATGCATTACAATGTCAAATCTTATTGTAAGTTGGAGGGCATCTGCTCTGCACTATATCTTCATTACTGCATGGTTTGCCCAGGTTAGCCTTCATAGACAGCTTGATACGTGCATCCTCACATCTGGATAAAGCTACAGCTTAGCCTTTCCAGAGAACATCAGATCTATATCATGGCTGCTCTATGAGAGATGTCTTTGCTAAAAGGAAGATGTTTTCTTATATGGGCTGAAGCACGTTTTCTTTGTCATAACCAGCATCAATTAAAGGAGGCTCATAGCTTTGTGTTTAAATGTTGTAAAGTGTGTCCTTCAAAAAGGACAGCAATATAACCTCATACAAAAGCCCTTTTTTGATTAAAAGATGTAGTTTTTGTTTCAACAAGGTGGTTACTTAGGCAGTCGTCTAGATATATGTAAACACAAAACAAGGGAGCAGCCACACGCAATGTAAGCAGATACTAAAGTATTTAAGGACTTCCACTCTGTTCCAGCCAGCCTTATATCCTATACTTTACAGGGTCTGCTGGTGAGTCCACCTATGTTTGGGCATATATCTGTTTTGTTTGCCCATTGGTGAATCTGTGATGGCCCCCCGCTTATATTCCGTACTACCTGGAATGACTGAGGCTAAATGTATAGGTACCCCCTTACCTGTTTATTTTACGTCAAATGATGTACAAAACACGTAAGGGATTCGGGGAGTGCCGTCTCCCTAGAGGACTGAGCACCAGGCTCATTAATAGAGGAAGGCTAGTGAGTACATCCACACTTTTACTAGAAATACAGGACATACATTTGTGCCTGTAAGTTACCCTCCCATTTAGACTGTAAGCCCCAAGGGGTAGGGTCCTCCATCATCTTGTCTCCTCAACACTGTGTAATTATATTTTATATTTATGCAAACTGTATTTATAATAATGCACTTATTGTTACTTATTAATGCAGTGATCCATTGTTTGTTACTAATTTATTGTTGCTGTACAGTGCTTTGCCCTCAAGGAGCGCTAGACAAATAAAAATATACATACATACATACATACATACATGCTACTCAGGGTATTAGCAGGGTAATAGCACCATCCTGAACTTAAAGGGATTCTATTATGGGAAACCATGTTTGTTTCAAAACACAATTATTAGTGCTGCTCCCACATTCAAAAGAGCAAACAGACATTTTTTTAATATATAAAAATGTTAAATCTGACATGGGTCTAGACATGTTATGCATTTCCCAGATGCCCCCATTCATTTGACTAAGTTGCGACATTTCGTCCTGGGTGAAGAACGCTTGCAAATTTTCACTAGGGGTTACTTCGGCAGAGCAAGCAAATAAAATCAAAGATGCACTAGCAGTCAATTTTGCCTAGTGCAACTTCTCTAGAAGTCCTGCGTTTAGGCTAATTTACATATGGCGGGTAAAGTGGAGTGGAGCTATTTATGTTACATGGTGCATCTAATGCAGTGATCCCCAACCAGTAGCTCGCGAGCAACATGTTGCTCTCCAACCCTTTGGATGTTGCTCCCAGTGGCCTTAAAGCAGGTGCTGATTTTTGAATTAATGGCTTAGAGACAAGTTTTGGTTGTATAAAAAACAGATGTCCTGCCTAACATTCTCTCCTGTAGGCTGCCAGTTCATATAAGGGTTACCAAAAAGCCAATCAGAGCTCTTATTTGACATCCACATGGACGTTTTCATGCTTGTGTTGCTCTCCAACTCTTTTTTAAATTTAAATGTGGCTCACGAGCAAAAAAGGTTGGGGACCCCTGATCTAATGCATTACATTTACAGTTAGATAATTAGACACGCCAAGGGAACCTTAATAACAACAGAGTTGTTTTAATGCCCTACACATAAGCCGACAGTTAAATTATATGCCATATGGTCGAAAATATACAGGGGAAACCGGGTACCCGAAAAAAAAAATTATGCCTTTTGCAGCCTAACACCCTGCACAATGTATGGCAAAACTTTGAGATATCATCTCCCTCCCTCACCCCCAGTAGTCTATCAGCAGAACAATGAGAGAGTAACAAGATAACAGCTCCATGACACAAGGTAACAACTCTGACAGATATGAGAACAACACTCAATAATAAAATCCAGGTCCCACTGCGACACTCACATACATTGAGTAGAAGAAACAACAGCCTGTCAGAAAGCAGTTCCATCCTAAAGTGCTTACTCTCTGAAAGAACTTGACCATGCAAAATGACCCGAGATGACTGCCTACACACCAATATTACAACCAAATACAGATGCAGTCACTTGGATTTGTAAGTTAAATGCGTCGTGACTCAGGGCTAATTGAAGAAACTGTGTTATCTAAAGTTATCTTAACTCATTTAATGCATTTAACCTTTTCATTAGCATACCAAAGCACCATTGTTTTCAATGGTGAACTCTTTAATTGGATGGGATGCTGTGACACAATATTCTGTGCTAAGTGGGATAAATGAGATAGATGAGTTAAGTCACGACGCATTTAACACACAAATCCAAGTGACTGCATCTGTACATTTGTTGGTTCAGGAATAAAATGTTATATGGTAGAGTATTAAATTATACTGTTTACACTTTAAATAGAGATAACAACTATATGATAAAAATCATGACAGAATCCATTTAATTAATTTGCAGATAGCTGTGCAGTTTCAACAGTTACATACAGCTTACTAACTACAAACTAATAGCAGACATTAGGAGTATATGTGAGAAGCTGATGAATTATTAAAATCAAACTTCTCCGTGTTTTTCTGTGCTGATATGTAGGGCATTAGAGAATCTCTTTTGTCTTTATTCAGGTTTCTTGGACATTTGTAATTAAAAGTGGCCACTTCAAGCATTAGCACCAATATCTCTAATAACGACGTCCATACGACTTTAATGTACCCACCCTATTCAAATTGACCTAAGTGTAAGAGGACTAACGAAATTTCGCTAGGTAGAAGCAATTGCTAGCGTAATTTCAATTTGAAACACTCGCACTGACAAAGTTATGCTAACGAAAAGTTGCCAGTGTTCAGCACCTAGGATGCACCTTCACATTTTAGTGAATTAGCGTAGTGGTAATGAATGTTCGCCTGGCAAAGTGATGCAACGCGGTCAATGGCAACAATTTTCCCTTTAGTGAATCTGGCCCATAGAGTTTTCTTAGATTAAATTAGTTGTTGGTTCTTTTAAGCACCCAGACCAGTGCGGTTTAATCCAGATAGTGCTGCAGTTAGCCAAAAATAATTCCAAGGATACATGCCTTAAACGCCCGTGGCTGTCCTGTAATGACATATATACAATAGGTGTGGTTAAAGGAGAAGGAAAGTTAAACTAAAGAAGTAGCTAGAAATGTTGTATATTAAGTTTTGTGTTTCTGTACCAGCCCAAGGCAACCTCAGCCCTTTAGCAGTAAAGATCTGTGTCTCCCCAGTAGATGCCCCAGTAGCTCCCCATCTTCTTTTCTGCTGATTCACTGATTCACATGCTCTGTGCTGCTGTCACTTACTGAGCTTAGGGACCCACTCACAATATACAGTACACATAGAATAGAAATATAGTCACAATATAAGGCTGATTAGTCATTAATACAGATAATTACTACATGGCCACACAGAAACCAGTGCAACTAGCATCAGAATTTAATATTCAGCCCTGTAGCATCAGCTTATATTACAGGCCAACCTCATTTTCTGCTGGATAATTAGTGATGACCCCTAAGTTTAGCTTCTTGACAGCTGCTCAGAGCCCACTGAGCATGTGAGTGTCACAGACACTTTCCAAGATGGTGACCCCCTGTGACAAGTTTGAAGTCCTGGATCATTGCTGCTATTGACAAGCTGAAACTTTAGGCTGGTGCAATAAGTTGCATGGCATTTTTAGCTATATTCATTTTTAGAGTTTAGTTCTCCTTTAAGGCCTTCAGCACTGTTGAGTCAAACCATCTGTCCAGGATATTTAAAAACATATGGTTAAAACCAGTTATATAATTGTGTCCTCATTTGCCTTGCATAGGGGCACTAGGCAGGTCTACCCATTTTCTCTGGAGCTGCTTGCATTAATTGCCATTTTCTGTATCTGTATGTTCAGCGTATACTCCCACTGCATTTTATAAATATGTGATAATAATAATAATCAGTTCCATGTACTTTTTCAATGTAGCTGTAACATCCAAGCTACACAGAATTCCACTTTGCATATATTAAATCCATAAAAGGACATGGCAAGCACCTTCCCCAGTATCCAAATATTTTTACTTAAACTTTTGATGGTTTTTGGCTTGCCAAGCTTCTGTAATCAACTTAATTTCTTGTCTAGAGCATGAAAATGGAAATTAAAGTTTAGGCTGTCATTAAAGAGGGTGTTGTGCCGCTACTAGGTTGTTAAATTTTTTTTAGCGACTTATTGAATTATAAAAGGAGCTTAACAAACCTCATTACTTTTTCCTCCTGTTAATATTAGCCCCATCCCCGTGAAGGTACCTGCATAAAGAAGCCTGAAATCTCTTCTTACTGTTTATTCTTGGTTGTTTCAACCCAAAAATTGCTGCAGTAACACAGCTAAAGAATAATGCTCTGTGGCTTTTGATGGCTTCAGTGATACAGATTGGACAGAAGGATTTGCCTGTTGGTCACATAAAGTGATATTAATAGATTCACTTATTGATACTGTATCAAGCTTATGTAATGCCTGTTGGATTATTGAAGAATGTCAATACAATAATAAAGCTGATACAACACATTAATGCCCTCATTTAGAATAGTTCATAGGCACAATACGTAGGCGTTTTAACTTTATTAGAACTATGAAACCAAGACTGCTGGGAATGATCTAGCAATACCTGGGAACTAACAAGCTATTTGGTAGTGAGTCTCTATTGTTTGCTGGAAGGCATGTTGCTATAAAAAGCGTACATAATGAATATCCCACGATTCGCTTGGGGAGATCATCGATTAATGACTATATTACCACTGATCAGATCGCTATCGTTAACAGGGCAAAACAGAAGCATTTATTAAAGTCTAGAAAGAATAGAATAAAAGGTTTTCAAAAATGAATATCCCACGATTCGCTTGGGGAGATCATCGATTAATGACTATTATTACCGCTCAAATTATTTGTAGAAAACAGAGCAAATAGAAACATTTCTTCAAAGATTAGATGAAAAAGTATATACTGCTTAACATAACCTGCACTATCATTTACAAAAAGTTTATTTTACAAACATTGTAATTTTTTTTATTCTTTCCCTCCAGGCAATTTTACGTGTATAACATTTATGTATAATGTTTATAGTGCACACTTGTGTAACAACCAAATAAAGAAAAACATTGCATTCTCAGGGGTATGCGAATATAAGGAGCACAATTTTACTCTCCTATATGAAAAAAGAAAAAAATTCCAGTTAAGTAAACAGAAATTCTGCTCTTAAAATTAAATGCTTCCCCCTGGCAAAGAGGTGCCTGAGACAAGGTTCTATAATAAAATAAATGTGCTATACACAGTTAAAACTCACTGTTTAATAGCTGTCACAAAATGACTATTATGTTGCAAAAAATGTAAATGTTCCCTTTTATTTATGCAATATTACTCCTTTTGTGTAGGAAGTTCATTAAAGGGGACCTGTTACCAAGAAAATCTATGCCAAATCCTAATTTATCAGATCAGTCAGGAAAATAAACTTTAATGAAACTATATACATCATTTGAATCTAGTTTCCTTCAGTCTGGGAATTCATAATAATAGCAAGCAGGCAGGAGCCATTTTGTGGACAATGTTATTAAGGCAAGCGTTGCAAAATCTCAAAATCTTGTTTGTGTACCAGAATGGGGGACCCGACATCCATCCACATGCACTGGTTACACAATGAAGTAATAAAGAGAGAGAGGGGGAATGTGTGGGGAGCAGTGACATCTAGGAAGTGCTGAATAGAAAGTGAAAGTAATTGCCTGCTCCGCCTCTATGCCTAAGGCATAGAGGAGGGGCAGGCAACATTTTATTGACAGCTAAGGTTTTTAAATGCATTTACAACAGCTATGAATGCTTTAATTAAAAAAATAATTTGTATTTCATGTTTAATTTGAAAAGGACTTTTATTATACAGC
The DNA here is from genome assembly GCA_024363595.1 of Xenopus borealis. NCBI lineage: Eukaryota > Metazoa > Chordata > Amphibia > Anura > Pipidae > Xenopus > Xenopus borealis. The sequence continues at coordinate 26,803,398 of CM044435.1, read as the reverse complement.
TTTTTATGTCGGGGTGACAGGTCCACTTTAAAGCAACCTGCCCAACGGCATTCTAGATTATCTAGAGCAGGGCTGGTGGCCCTCCAAAGGATTTATGGGCCCCAGTCTACTCAAGGACTCCTTAGTGTATGATATCATTTTAATATAATCTGGCCATAAACACCCTTCATAAGTAATAATCTGCCCAATACTTATCTATAGGAATGTGATAAGAATACATAGAAAGCTGATTATAATTTATGAGTTTAATAGAGTTTTTCTACCTGTTTTTTCTGGCTTGAACTCATCGTCCTGCAATTCAATCCATTACTGGTAAAAGATCTAGTTATCTAGAAACCTGTAATCCAGAAAGCTCTGAATTATGGGAAGACCATTTCCCATGCACTCCATTTTAATTAAATAATTCAACATTCTAAAAACAAAATTCCTTTTTTTATTAATATGAAAGCAATAGCTTGTGCTTGATCCTAACTGTTATATAAGTAATCCTTATTGGAGGAAAAACAATCCTATTGGGTTTATTTGATGTTTGAATAAGTTTTTAGTAGACTTAAATGGGGAATGATATTCTGAGACAATTTGCAATTGGTTTTCATGTGTTATTTAGCTTTTTATTCCAGTTTGCAACTTCAGTGATGACCCTAGTAACCATGACTTGGAGAGGAGAGGGCCTGAATAGAAGGAGTCAGAAGCAGGCAAATGATTAAAAAACTATATAATATAAAAAATGAAGGTCGACTGAAAAATTGCTTAGGATTAACCATTTTATAACATACCAAAAGTAACTTAAGGGGAATCAACCCAAACATCTGCGACTCCTCACCAGGGCCCTACTATACTATTTAAAAAAAATGTATCATCCTAAGGTGGATGGGGCCCAGAGTACCCTCACTGAGAATGTGGGAGAGGACAATAAATGCCACCCTTCCCAATACCAAGCTTACATATCTTGCCAGGGGCTGCCCAATCAAATTTGGTAAAATTTGGCAGCCATGGATTGATGCGGAAGGACTAATCCTCTTAGAGGACTAAATATACCAATGGGATAATTGTTGTGTATGTAAGGGACACTATCTGATTAAACTGCTGTTGTTAACTGTAACAATAGGAAACCCCAGGCAGGACCCACCTTTCTCCCCCCTTCCTTCCTCCCTTTAATCGAAAATAACCCAATAAAAAATAAAATGTTTAAAAAACAAGGAGAACCTATAAGGTATGGAGATCTAATTTACTGAAATATCCCGAGCATTCATAACTGGTCCCATACCTGTATATTACAATTCAGAAAAGCATCAAGTGAACCATAGTTATAAGAATTGCATGACCAAAAGTTTCAGATTATGGTAGTTTGTAAAAAAAAATTAAAGTTAGAAACGGATCCATAGATATAAATCTTGCTGAAAAAAATATTCAGGGGTACATCCAAAAGGTTCATATTTACAAGTACTTGTGTTACCGCATTAGAACACTGGCAAAGATGGATTAAAAGATGAATGATTAAATGTGAAATGCTCTCTTTTTCTTTCTTGTGCTAAACATGGAGTTGCTATTCGGCCACCATGGAATTACCAGTCTTGAGTTGTGTTATCTCCTACATATTTGCAAAATCTTAGACTGATAAACTCAGAGGCCAGTCAGTTTGATATCTCGAAAATCATCTTGTGTAACCTAAAACTCACACTGAATGCATTGTAGCTTTGTTCTTCATTCTACTGGGAAATAATTCCAGATAAAGCATGTGCCTGGAATAGCAAGCTCTACCTATGCTCCTAAATCATTTTTTCTTCAAATACAAGATTGTAGACCAAAGTGAGTAAACCTTCTTGTGTGCAAATTTTCAGTGAAGGTTGAATACTGATAAAACCCACATCATAACATGCTTCCTCATATCAGACCTCTGAGACCGTAGTGTTAATTCAATATATTCTGTTCAAATTCATTTTATTAGTTACTCATGAAAATGCATATTATGCATCTCCATTCTTGCTGTATGTTCCCAAGGTTTTCCAAACTGTAGTTATACAAATGAAGCAGCTAAAAGAAGCTTTCGCAATCAATAAACCATTCGTGCTGACTTCAGATGAAACATTAGATATCAACTTCTTCATTGCCTCTCCGGATGATGTTAAGAGGCCACATTGCGAGCAGATGAACCAGGTATGACATGGATTAAAATTAAACTACATTTTTAAGAAAAAAAGGGGCTGTGAGAAAGGTGCCTTGTAAAATTGGAATGTGGAACTGTAATTTGTACAGGCATGGATTCCGAATTATGGAAAGATTATCTCCCATAGACTCCAAATAATCCAAATTTTTAAAAATGATTTCCTTTCTCTCTGTACTAATTAAACAATGCTTTGTACTTGATCTAAATGAAGATATGAACAATCAATTTTGGAAGCAAAATCAGCCTATTGGGATTATTTCATGTTTAAACAATATTCTAGTAGATTTAGGGGCAGATTTATCAAGGGTCGCATTTTTAAAAACACCCATGAACTCGAAATTTGACCAATTGAAATTTTTTTAAACTTCTGTGAAATCTTAATTCAATTTGAGTTTTTTTCTCAAAAAAAACCCCAAAAAACTTGAAGGCTGCAAACAACTCCAAATTGATAGCAGGACATCTTCCATTGACTAAAACAGCAATTTGGCAGGCTTTAGGTGGTGAATAGTTGAATCTGAGTTCTTAAAGGGCCATTGTAGGATTTTGAAAATCAAATTCAAATATTTAAAAAAACTTGAATCAAATTTTAACAATTCTTTAGTCAAGTTTGACAGTTTTTCCATAAAAAAACTTGAAAATTTATAACTTCAACCCTTTGATAAATCTGCCCATTAAGGTATGAACATCGTAATTACAGAAAGATCCGTTATCGGGAAAACCCCAGATCCCGAGCATTCTGGATAACAGGTCCTCTACATGTATAATGTGTAAAAATAACTGACAATGAATATAGTACAGCTCCATTTATTATGATCATTTTTTAATTAGAGGCTGAGTTTTTGGCCTGTATGCCAAAACTGAATGCTGCTGCTTCAGTCCTGAGCTATATCACCTATTTTGAAGGCTTTGAAAAGCAGCTTTTCATAGTTGCCAGAGTTTTGAACGAGCTTGCTCTAGTGGATTACTTCCAAGAGTTTTTTGACTATTTTACCAAGGTTTTTCCAGATTGTAGCCCCCCAACATTACTGCTTTAAAGGGTCCAAATAATTTCCATTCCAAATATACAGACTGACAAGTGATTCTTTAAATATTGCAACTGCTGCATCAGAAACGTAAGTAATTGTTAATCTTTTTAATTGCTTCAGTTTTTACGATCCTCTATACATTTTTGACGATTGACATAGGGTTGCCACCTTCTGTTCAGTGGAATTACGGGCAGGGGGGGCGAGTTGTGATGTGTTGGGGGCCAGGCCGCAACATAATAGGGGCAGGTCCTTGACATGATACCACAATGTCAGGGGTGAGGCTATGACACGGCTATCGGCGAATGTCAATCCTAGGAATTCCTGCCCAGTTTTTCTAAATTTGGAAAACCAGGCAGGCAGTTTTGACCCTGGCAGCCCTTCAAAAAAAACGAGCTGTCCGGCTCAAAACCAGACAAGTGGTAACCTAAATTGACATCTAAGACTTTTTAACAAGTTTATACTAGGTATGGATAGTTTAATAAAAAACAGAATGTTTTTGTGTTTAATTTGAAAATTACTTTTGTTATACAGCATTTTATGTTTGGGTGACAGGTCTATTCTGTTAACCCTAGTCAGGCCCCTTAGGATATTTTTATAGATTCAGCTTTGATATTTGTTTTCATCCTGGTTCCAAGGAAATAATGCCATTTCAGGTCATTAATCTGTAGAGCCTGAAACCCCACTTTCACCACCCTGGGATGCATTATAGACCCAGATGATTGCTTTCAGTGTTCAACCTACAGCTGGCTGAATAAAGCTAATCACTGATTGGTTGCTATGGGTTACTGCCCAGGTACAAATTTGGTCAGTGTTTATAAATCAGCCCTAGTGTTTAAGAATCCCTTAAAGGAACAGTTCAGGGTAAAAATAAAAACTGGGCAAATAGATAGGCAGTGCAAAATAAAAAATGTTTCTAATATAGTTAGTTAGCCAAAAATGTAATATATAAAAGCTGGAGTGAGTGGATGTCTCACATAACAGAATACAACACAACATCCTGCTTTTCAGCTCTCTAAATCTGAGTAAGTCAGCGACTTGAGGGGGGGCCACATGGGACATAACTGTTCAGTGAGTTTGCCATTGATCCTCAGCATTCAGCTCAGATTCAAAAGCAACAGTTATGACCCATGTGGCCCTCCCTCAATTCACCGATTGGTTACTGCCTGGTAACCAGGGTAACCAGTCAGCGTAAACAAAATAGAGCTGAAAAGAAAGAAGTAGTGTTCTGTTAGGTTAGATTAGACTTGCAGTCACTTCAGCATTTATACATTACATTTTTGCCTAACTAACTATATTGAAAACATGTTTTATTTTACACAGCCTATCTGTTTAACCAGTTTTTACTTTTATACTGAACAATTCCTTTAAGCATGCCATTCTTTCTTCTCCAACATGTCCTGAAGAGCTTCATTGCTAAATCTCTGATTTCTCAATCCTTGCAGTTATATGACAATGACATAATAATTATGAGACATCTGGGCATTGAGTGACATTCATGGAATTGTTAACTAATACCATGCCATTATGGTAATAGTGATTCAGTTGTGCACTTTTTAGATCTGCCTCCTCTTCACTCTAAATCATAACATGAATCTCAACATCCCTTGAGTGTTTTTTGATTTTCTGACTGATGTGTGCTCTTTCCATAATTGTGAGTTGTACGCTGATGATTGCCTTTACAGCAAATAGCATGCATCATCAGTACAGTAAATATAGACTGATGCTGTGCCGAGACTTCTTCTTGGATTTTAATCTGCTGTACTGATAAACTATTTTACACAAATTACTACTACTTTCCCTTTGCTATATTTCACAGTCAGGCAATGGATCACCTATCCTATCTTATCTTGATGGTTCATTTTAACATTAACCCTCTTTTTGTATATTTTTAAAATGTCTCATTTGCTTTTCATGTTTGTTTATATTGTTCCTTTGAGTGGAAGTTCTGATTTGTATTCCTGTGCGCTATATGCACTTTAGTGTTAGATGAGATACACAACAAAACACATCGCAAATCTATTTTAGGTCTCCATCATCCAAGATCATTTTATAAGTTTTGGCACTAAAGCAACATGGGCCAAGGCACTGTACATATAGAGACTATTGCCTGAAAAATTTTAATAAGACCCATATTGTTTTTGCCCACCAAAAGCCACTTTAAGTAAGTCTGTTTGTAAGCACTGTCTAGCTGGTGAAAGTACCCTAGGCAGATAGAATGAACGTTCTTTATGTTTGCCCATTGCTCATCTGAAGAGAGAAACTAGCAATTTTACTACCCTGCTAACGCTTTAAGAAACAAGCTTACATTAAGTAGTAGTATTAGCACTTTTTAGCAGAAACATTTTTTTCATGATGTCGAACAGGGTTGTTCACTAGTGATGGGCGAATCGCCCGAGATTCGCTTCGCCGAAAAATTAGCGAATTTCCAGAGAAATTCGCGAATTGGAGAAAAATTCGCGTTGACGTTGCGACTCATTTTTTTTGCGAATTTTCGCTAAGCGAAATTTAGCTGGTGATTCGCTAATTTATTCCCCAGCGGCGAATCGCGGGAATTCGCCGCGAATAAATTCGCCCATCACTATTGTTCACCCTCAGACGATCTTTTAGTATGACCTAAACATTGATCTCCTAAGACAATCTGCAACTGGATTCAACTGGATTTTCAGTTATTGGGCTTTTTGTTCAGCAGCTCTCTAGTTTGGCAGTTATTCGGTAACTAGCTTGTTTATTTTAGCAACTTGGCAGTGGCTTGAATGAGAGACTGGGATATGAATAGAAGTGGGTCAGAATATAAAGATAATTAATGCAAAGTATCAAGAATAATAAAAAATTGCAAGCTCACAATGCACTCGTTTTTTGGCTGCTGGGGTCAGTGACTTTCATTTGAAAGATGGACAGATGTAGAAGAGGAAGCTAAAAATTTCAAACTATAAGCAGGAAATAAAGATCAACTGCAAAGTTGCTAGGAACAGGGAATTCTATAGCATACTAAAAGTTTACTTAAAGGTAAACCATGCGTTAAAAGCACTGGCCAGCTGAATAAGACCAAATATGTGTATGCAGATTAGAGTTTGGCTTTTGTGGAGACTAATGTATAAATTTATGCAGCATTAGGGGACAATTTTTTATGTAACACCCCCAGCTGCACTGTTTACTTGCAGGTCTGAGGGCACTTACCACCATGCCATATCCCTCGTAATTACAGATAAGCTATAACCAGCCCTAGCATCTGACTAAGAACTCATTAAAACTGACCTCTGCTCTGTTCTGGGAGGTATGAGCATTCCCTCCATGGTTCTTCCAGTTACCATGCCACAAGAAAACAGCATATATTTGTATATTTTATCTTATTGCAAATATTTATTTAGTGCCACGGGGGTATGTAGCATTTATACAGAGAGGGCAGTAAAATCTAGAATATGCAAGTAAAAAACAAATGAATCAAGCTGTCTTTCCCTGCCTTAGGTTCAAATAACCCGTCAAACATATGCACAACCATAGATTTAAAATAAAGCTCTGAAGAGGAAGAGGCGGTGTTGTGACTCATGCCCTTAAGATAAACCTTTTTACATTATTCATTATCATTTCTAAATGTATTTTAGTCCCATTATTAGCATTTCTAGACACAAGGGAAATGTTCTGAAGTGAATTGGGCGCTGATGCAGTCATCAACCTGGTCTGTTCCGATTGTTTGGGAGAAGTATAAACAGCAACGCTATGTAACTAAAGGGAAGAAGATATGTGACTATCATTTAAAAGATGTTAGGAAGAAAAAAATTCATTATCTTGTGCCAGAATTAGCTGTACTCTAGTATTGTCATTCCAAGTCAGCACAGAGAGAGAGAGAGATAATTAGTTCACATTAAACACATATTTATCTTATTCCCATAAACATGCAATATTTCATAACCAAGTTACCAATTCCATAACCAAGTATTTTATATTCTGCAGTCATTTGCCCTGTGAAATCCAGATGTAGGTGAACATGAATGCATCATATTAATTGCCATGATTCTGTATTTTAGGAAGTATTTCTTATGTTGCATTAATAATGATGCTCATCAATGGACACAATCTGTTCCTTCTGTTATGGTTTTAATGGGGATTTTCACTCCAAAACTATTTCCGCTTAATAAAATGAAATGTACAGTAGATCTTAGTTACTGTCTCCTATATATCAGTTACTGATGTTCACAAGGTTCAAAGTTATGTAAATATAATTGCAAATGAAACTCTTTTTTATCTAGCTGTTTATATTTTCTGCATTCCTGGCTTGTATTCCTGAAACCATGTAGCAGACACCAACTTAGTTATGGATCTAGAGAAAAAGCGATCCTGCTATATTGTTTCAAGAGTTAGAAGCAGCAATCAGATGACCTCTGACCTCAATTGCAGTTACATGGACAACTTGAAAATAACTGGAAATATTTACTGTATAATGGAAAGGTTCTTAAAATTACATAATTTGTTATGCAAAATTAAATTTCAAGGATTAGATGCCCTCTAATTCTTAATAAACAGCAAATGTTTAGCACTAAAGAGAAACAACTTGGGAGAATGGAGAAGAATGGATTTGTAGAGCGAGAACGGAAAATGTATGTTTCTCCTGGTGGAGAAAATATTCCTGTACAGTTGTTTCTTATGCGGCCTGATTCTAGTAGTGTAGAATGTTTAAGCCTGGGTTCTTAGCTGTTGTGTTCTGATTGGAGTTCCTTCATTGGTTTCAGAAGAGAGGGATGAAAGGAATCTCATCTATCAAGCCATTTGCTCTGAAAAATGTATTACTGCAAATATTACTATCGTTAATCACCGACAAGATCATTCCATGTTATCAGCACAGCATACTATAGGCCACTCGGAATATGCTTTTCTTGCAGAGACTGGAATAAGGAAATATTAACCAACAATAAGACTCTCTAGCACATCATAAAGTCTCACAGCAGCTGTGCCGAATCCTAACAAACTGTATTTGAGTGTAATTCAACTTATGTAACTAGGAGTACAACCATACATATCACATAGTTATGCCAGGTTTAAAGTACCTTTGCTCCAGAATACCTTATACAGCAAAGTGGGTGCAATACGCAAATCAGCATGAGATAAGTACAAAGTAGTATCGACGTGTTCTCCATATCAGCATTCTAGGGCCGCAGCTTTAATATATATGGTACATAAAACTTTTATTAAAAAACAAAAAAAACTTCTTCCTCTGCCCCAGATACTGTACTATCCCATGAAATCCAGTGGCAGAGGTGGGTGGTAGGGGTTACCTGTATTCAATTGATGTCATGGCATGAGCCAATAGGCATGAAGAGGTCCAGTGCCTAGGGCAGCACCGGATCGAAATACAGCCTTGTAGAGGCCCAGGCACATCTGTAGATGGCAATGTAATGGCCACAATTCTGAGCCATATTAGCAACTAGTACTAAGTCTAGTGTATATAATAATTTTTTTTGGGCTGGCATGGGTTAGGAAAGTGGCTTGAGAAATTTTAAAGTGTGATGTACACCAAATCCTAATATTTTTTGCCTGATTGCTGCACTTGAATATAAATGTCAAGCATACAGTACCATCAGAGTTTGGTGTGCACCTACTACCCAGTGGCTTAATTACAGAGAAGACAGATGCTAGGGGGAGGGGGGACTCAGGAACAGGGGGGCCCAGGCTTCCTCTATAGCAGTGATCCCCAACCAGTAGCTCATGAGCAACATGTTGCTCTCCAACCCCTTGGATGTTGCTCCCAGTGGCCTCAAAGCAGGTGCTTATTATTGAATTCCAGGCAAGTTTTGGTTGCCTAAAAACCAGGTGCACTGCCAAACAGAACCTCAATGTAGGTTGACAATCCACATAGGGGCTACCAAATGGCCAATCACAGCACTTATTTGGCACCCCAAGAATATTTTTCATGTTAGTGTTGCTCCCCAACTCCTTTTACTTCTGAATGTTGCTCATGGGTTCAAAAGGTTGGGGATCCCTGCTCTATAGAATTAAAATCCCACTGGATTGGTGTTTGGTGGCCTGGAGAGCTCTTATTACACAGTTGCTACTACCTGTCTTGTGAGTATGACTTAATGTGTCTACTTTATGATATAAATAAAACATCAATAGTATGTCTTTTTACAAATTATTTTTGGGACATTTTTTCCTGCTCTCGCTCAATTTTCTTGTGAGCAGGGTAAATGTCTGTTGCTCAGGCACCCAAATCTGCTGCCGTTAAGTAGTAATGAAGGTTTGACTTCCCCTGCTTTCTGTATAGCAACAACTAGACTTTCAGTTCAATTAAGTGAGTAGTAACAAAAAATTAACCTAGCCTTAAATAGTTGTTTGCTGAGGTCGTCAAACAAGCATATTTTCCCCCAATTTGGCCACAAACATGAAGGAATCATAGGGATCTGATGATTTGTCCCCCAATTTAATGATCAAATCATAATAGGGCCTGATGGAATTTTCAAACTAAAAACTGACCAACACCTCCAGAGGGTCACGTGACGAATGTCAGCCTACTCAGTCTGGTGGGGTTGAGTCAGCAGCTTGTTTCAGCCTGTGCATGGCCATATTTAGTCAGTCCTTAGCAGTTGTTCCATTACAAACGGATTATTTTTAAAGTAAGTGCCTACCAAAGAAGTGGAAGGACCAGGATTGTGGTGTGTGGGTGTGATTTGTGTAGCTGTGCCCATGGGTTTAAAGAACATTTAACTGGTGTACTATTTGATGGTGAAGTAGGTGAAATGTTAAACAGCATCATTAAGATTATTACTAGAAAGTGCTGACTAAAATACCAGGGGTAACTGCTGATGACACATATCCCAAAATAACTTCTTGCAATTTAACGGCTTTGTGTATTAAAATATAAAAAATATTTGCTGCACTGTTATTTGCTTTCTCCAGCCTGTATTAAAATGAAATGAGTAATAATTACCAACTGTAACTGTCTGTACAGTTTACAAGTCAATAAATGTAATGGTGTGATTCCCAGTCTTGTTTCAAGAGTAAATTGTTTTTTGTTACCCTGAATCACAGTTGTCTATGTAGCACATTTAAAACCTGGACATAGGGCCTTAAGGGGTACTTTTTAATTAAAATTAAAGGAGAGAGGATGGCATTTTCACGTCTCGCACCTGGAAGGCAAATTTTCTGGAAACAAATCTGTCTGTGAATAATTGCCATTATGCTTGATAACAATAATTATATTGTTCTTCCCAATTCCTCTTAAGAGTTCAGTTATTAAATCTTCTCTTAATCCATGCTTCAATGGAAAAAATAAATTCAATATAAAGGAAAATAAAAACAAGGCTACTGGCATCTCATAGAATTGTTGCACATGCAAAGTTGCCAGTGTTTCTGTTAAAGGCCCAATCATAACTCAAGGCAGGAATCCTGCAGGGATGGAAATAATTATTCTCCTGAGAATAAGGAATGCTGACACATCTCTCTGTAATTTGTATACATTGTTTTCTGCCAAATAAACATGATCTAGTTAAGAGCAACATCTTGATAATTCTAGCTATAACAAAGCCTTAAACGATGTGTACATTTCTGTGCCCATTTCCATAAAATTACAGGTTGCTGAATTCTTGCCTGATTTTTGGTTGTGTACATTTCTGTTCTGTCCAATGTAGGACAGTTATGCTTCTAATTTTACTACAATTCTTGCATATTCTCTTTTAAAGGGAGATTGAACTATTTGCCTTCCCGTAAAAATATCTAGTCTTTTCATAGGATCATTTAATCATATATGAATTCATATTTGAGTTTACTTCCTCTATAGGGAGGCAGAACCACCCAAGGCTTTCATTGTTTTCATTGGCAGCAGATTAAAAAATTACAATTGTATTTTCTATATCCGAGGGCTGGGAAAATGTCTTTCAATATTCAAAACAGAAATATGTTGCCCGTTTGTAAGGATTTGTCCATCAGCATCATCCATTTTCATAAGCCTAGCTTAATGGAATGTCTTTTTAATTTCTTAATCACCATGATGCAAACAAATCATCAGGAGCAACCAAGAGTGACTGTGAAAGTTGGTGATGACACAGATGGAGAATTTCACTAGCAGGCTTTACTAGCAGGACAACCGGTCATTTTGCTCCACCAGATTGGCTGGTATGAGCTCCCTTTGCAGAACTGCAAGATAGTCTCTGTGCAGAAAGAATATAAACATACATAAGTGATTTGAATAAGAGGAGAAATTATAAGAAATTTGCAGGCAACCTTCAATTTAAATGGGATCTAAGGCTTTAGTTGCCCTTTTTATCCTCCCGGTCACAGAAGAGCTCATTCCATTCTTTATCGGATCATTTATCATTTCCACTGGTGTAAAGTCTCTAATCCCAAGGTCTGATTTGTGGCAGGAAGCCTTCTGTGCTTTCTCTATAACCAACACATGATTCTCACACAGAAAAAATCCTTTTGGAAAAACATGGTGGTTGTCTCAGAAGGGTTTCCTCAGTCCCTTATTAAATGAGGCCAGTTGAACCTAACATGGTATTCCTCAGTTGTGTAACCTTTGATATAAATAACCCCCTGAATGTGACATAATGGTGTTGCCTGTGGGAAGCAGCACTGCAGCCCTGAGCCATGAAAGTTTTAACAAATAAGTCAACTTGACAAGGAACTTAAGCTGCTCTTTCATTTAAGATGTCCTGGTGTGTTCTATAAGTGAAGGGCAAGAGCATAACTGGTCGAGAATACATTTAATTAAATGATGCCATCTGTGTTGTTGTCCTTAGTAATGAGCTCCAGGGAATGAAATCTATGATGGCAGTTTACA
>CM044435.1:26762160-26788888 GCA_024363595.1 Xenopus borealis | reverse complement strand
ATATATATATATATATATATATATATATATATATGTACCTGTATGTGTAACAGGTATGGGACCTGTTATTCAGAAGGCTCTGGACCTGGGGTTTTCCGGATAAGGGAATGTGGATCAAAATACTGTCAGTCTGCTAAAAAAAATGTTAAACATTAATTAAACCCATTATAATGGTCTTGCCACCAATATAAACGAATTATATTTTAGATGGGATCAGGTAAAAGGAATGGTTTTATTATTACAGAGGAAAAACAAATTTGATTCGATTAAAATGGAGTCTATGGGAGATGGCCTTCCTGTAACTTGAAACTTTCTGGATAACAGATATCCTGATAAATGGATCCCATACCTGTATATGCATGCAAAAATATATGCAAAATCACAAGGTTCACAAACCTTCAAACAGTTATAAAAATTATAGTTACAGGAAATATCATCCCAGGCTGCCCTTTAAAAAATATTTCCCATGTTTTGCAGCTCCAGTAGGTAAAATACTATACAAAAACAGTATATGTCTAATACTCAGGATTAGAAAGCCATTTATTTCCAAAGTTAATAGGGGATTTCCACCCTATGCATAAAACCACTCAAAAATTCCTATGTGACCTGCCAACACTCGGTAAATGTAAATTGTAAAGTGTTCAAAAAATGTCTCAAAGTAGCATGTAATATAGTCATTGGCAAGGTAATCCACAATGTGGGTCACTGAGTAAATTAGTTCTTTCAAAGATGTTCCCAGCTTGAATATGAGAAAAAAAAAATCAGTGCTCTGAAATGCACTAGGGGGAAATATGTCAGATTTTCATAGTCCGGCTAACAAATGTTTGCTGAATATCATATCCATCAACCCTACAGCCATGAAGATAACATAGGATAGAAGCGCTTGCATAGTTATTTAGGACAGGTTCCATGGAATGCCTCACAGCTTTATTTGGAAACTAGGCAAGAGTTCTCTGCCCACTTACCTACAGACAGAACACTAACATATTTTGAAATTTTAAACATAAAAAATCTACACGTCTGAATTCTTTACTATGCACTGCAGAGCTGCCAGAAAAAAAGAATTAGCATATAAGGTAAAAAACACTCCTTTAAATATAATATTAATGGAATCTTTAATCCATGACCTGCTAACACTGTGGCACCAACGTTTTTGGGTTTAAGATTGTGATATGTGACAAAAAACACATTGGGGCAAAATTCAGCAATACAACGTCGCCAGGTAAAAATTCACTACACTAATTCACTAAAATGCGAAGTTGCATCTGTGGTGCCGCTGGTGACTTTTACTAGCGTTAATTCTCATTTTATTTCGCTAGCGTTTATTTCTGGCTAGTGAAACTTTGCAAGCACTCTTGCGCTTAGGTTAATTTTAATAGGGCAGGTAAATTTAAGTTGTATGGACATCTTTATTAGAGATGTTGGTGTTAATGCTTGAAGCGGACACTTTTTATTACAAATGTCCAAGGAACCTGAATAGATTCTCTAATGCCCTACACATGAGCCTGCCCCTAAAACGAATATTCCATCCCCCTTAAATGTCTGGGGAAAAAATGATAACACTAAAAAGTTTTAAAGTTAGGATTTTTGCAGGCAATTCCACTTAAAAAAACAAAGCACAAGTCGCCAGTGTTTTGACAACGTTAATGCATTTCCGGATATCATGTCACTGACATAAGAAGTTGGTTCATTTTAGCAGTTCCCCTGGTCTAAGGTGGTCGAAGGAAACTCTGATGAAATGTCAACGTTCTGTAAAAACATTTTAGTAAATTTGCGGAGTAATGACCATTTGCCAAAGCAAAAAGACACCTAGTTTGAAGGAACGCTAGCGACCGTCTCTTTTGCTAGCAAATTGTCATCTGCACCTGTTAGTGAATTGCCGATGTCCATGTGAATGTGATTTCTGGTGAAGTGAATCTAGCGTCGGCCACTTCACCCTTCAGTTAATCTGCCCCATTGCCATTTTTTTTGTCTCCCCACAAATCTCCCATCTAATGTAATTTATAATATACAGGTACAATTGCCAATGGTTCTACAATTATTTGTAAATAATAATTGCTATTGCAATCAGAATCTGTCTGTCCTTTGATATTGTCACTCCCAATATCATACTAAAAGTTAAGTCAGAGGTGAACAACCCCTTTAATGTCATATCCATACAAACAGAATGGCCATTATGCCGATCTTGTTTAACCTCAAAAACCCACAACACATGCAAAAACTGTTATTCTGTTTTATCAGCATGGAGGAGTGCCTGCACTCTAAAAAGTGACAACCTGGGCTAGGAAGGCAGACAAGTATTTCATTGTAAATGGCAGTGCAGAGTTATAGGGGTCCTTAACTTATACTGTCAGCAATGCAACAGTATAAATAAAGAATGGTGGGAATCAGATGCTTTGCATCATTGGGCTTCATTTTCTCTGACTCAAAGAACCAACTGAAAAAATGTTCTTTGTATAACTGCTATTTAAGAATGCAATTATAATTTCAGAAGATCATTAGTGCACAAGAAAAAAGAAAATGGTCTCTTTCCAATCTATAGTGAAACTGTCAAATTCCACTTCTTTTAATTTTAGCATCCATAAATGTTAATGTAGTGCAACTAATACAAATTATCTTAATGACATCTTGAACCAATAATGCTGTCACTCCATCCTAAAAGCATTCAATTATAAAGGCTAAGGTTAGCAGCAAAGGTGCTGACACAGAGTGGGAGAAATTGTGTTATTGCCTTTGCTACTTAAGGAAATGGAGCAAACTTTGACATTCCTTATTTATAGCAACATATTGCTTCACTCCAGCACCATAATGTAATGTTGATTTCATATGCACTTTGCTCCCCCTCCAAATCATGCAACACCTGCAGTTATTAAATAAAAATATCTAACTTTCCTTTAATTTGACATGGTATTCTCAATTGATATGTGCTAAATAGACTGTTACACTATATAAATAATTAGATTGGGTACATGAGCAAAGTACATTAAAAGCAAGAGATTCCACATAGGTGGTGTTCATATGTCATCATGCTTTAGGCTATACTTTATATAACATGCTTTTTTAATATTAGGCTACTATGGCTAGATAATTAAAGCACAGTGCCGTTGAGGTTTGATTGGTGGGGAACATTTGGCAAGTGCTTTAGTGATGACCACTGTTCTTGTTGACATTCTATTGGAATCAATCACTAAGGTGATACTAGAATGGCATCTTAAGAGCACAGTATCAAAGTATATGAAACTTAAACGTTGATATGCATTGCTTCTGACATGCAGTACATGCAAAAACTCTGCAACTCATCAGATCAGATGACCAGATCTTCAAAGAGGACCTGCTAAGATCAGAAGAAAGAGGTTCCATCTAGAACTGATGAGAGGACATTTTATGACAGCAGTAAATGTGAAGAATCTACTTTTTTATTTTACAGAAAATTTTAAATTAACTCTTATTTTTACATATGTATGTATTACTTCATGTACATATGTACAGTTGTTCTCATAAGTGTACATACCCTGGCAGAATTAATGATTTCTTAAACATTTTTCAGAGAATATGAATGATCATACAAAAACTTTTTTTTCACTCATGGTTAGTGGTTGGCTAAAGCCATTTATTGTCAAACAACTGTGTTTATTCTTTTTAAATCATAATCACTACACAAACTACCCAAATGACCCTGATCAAAAGTTTACATACCCTGGTGATTTGGCCTGATAACATGCACACAACTAAATTCTTCCAGGGTATGTAAACTTATGAGAACAACTGTATGTAGTGTATCATGTGTGTATGTATATGTATATATTACTATAGCATGCTCTACAATCAAAGAAAACTCTGGAACAAACAGTGAACAACACACTAAAACATTACTTATATTCAAGCGCTAATGGTTAGATACAAAAAGGAGGAGGTGCCTGCCGTAGAGCTCCTGATACTAAGCCTATTATACGTTCCTGTTCCCTCACTACCATGAGTGGGAGCAGCCTGGGAAGGGATGGGCTTTCTGGGGGTGAGAGCCCTGGAAGACAGCCAAACCTACAGCCTTCATGTGAGGCGTCTACTACCCAGGCCCGTTTTACATCAGCGGGGCCTGAGGTTTCCCTTAATGCCAGCAAGAGACCTGGGGATTAAGGTTTTGCCCTTAGCCTGGCCAAGGGCATACAGATGCTGGAGAAAAATAAAAGGGACATTTCAAGATTAAGATCTTTAATCAAAAGTAATACTACAGTTTGTTCCAGAATGAATAGCCAGGCTTGGCTGAAGGAAAAGGCTAAAATCCAGTGGCTACAGCATGATCTGCAGAACTTGGAGGACGAACTAGCTCTCCTTAGTGATGGGATGGGTGCCATCCGTGAGCGCTTTGACAACGAGGAGAGATTACGTCTACAAGGACAGATTACAATTGTGCCTTCTGTTAACCCACAGAGTGCCATACCTGAGGGCGGTGTCGGCTCGTCGCTGAGTGAACTTGACAACTCATTTATGGAGGGAGGTCAAGCAAGAAGTCTGGGGTTCATTTCCCCAACTGTTTCCTCACCCAGAGCGCCAGGTTTGTTGCGTGTTATTTGCGACATAGAGTCCCCGAAAACCTTGCGCGCAGACAAGATGGTGTTCTCATCTGATGAAATTGCAGCTGTAGACCTCACTGAAAAAATGCCTAAAAAAGAGAGAAAGAGGGAGAAGGGTGAATGCCTTTGTTATATGCAAGCTTCTCCTACGATGCAACATGGTGTGGAAGCTCCAAAGATGGCGTCTCCTGGTCCGTTGGCGTCTTCCCAGCGTGCTAAGATGGCCGCTTGTAGTGTTCGTTTACATCCGATGCATGTTGATGTGGAGGATTGGAGATCGCGAGCCAGTCGCCCTTCGATGACATCATCAGAGGAGATGGATTTCCCGCCGCTGACCCAACCCACTGCATCCTTATCTCAGATCCCTGTACGTGCCTCTACTGAGTCGCCTGCCACAGACATTGTTTTCCATGATGTTTCTCCCTCCACTCCTTCTGTTTTTCCTTTTTCAGGACCTTTACCATCTACTCCTTCTAGAGGAGGGAGAGGTAAAAGAGGGGGTGCATCGAACAGGGGAAGGCAGCGATCTTCGGTGGGCAGATCTTCTCCTGACCTTTCTCGTATCGGCATGGTTTCTTGTACTGAGGAGGAACAGAAGGAATTCTCCATGCCAAAATCTAAACAAATCCCATTGAAACACGACCCTCCGCATCAAAGTTGAATCAAACCGTCAGAGAAGAAAACCTCTCTCAGTGATTGGGGATAGGTGGGACGGGGGCCTAGCTCCTCGAGGGTTACCAGGCCTTCCTCTGTTTCGGTCACCTCCCCGTTAGTGTCAACGTCTAATAAGTATAGCCCTTTATCGTGGGGTGAGAGGGTGGAGACGGAGGAAACCGTGGATGATGAGCTGTTAAGGATGAAGGTCAGTGATTTTGATGCTGACCTAAGTTCTAATGACAGCTCTGATATGGAGGATTTAAATTTGGAGGAAGTGGAGCGTCTTCCTCTGGGCCTTTCTGCAAAACGGGATGCTCTGACGATGACAGAAGGATAAAAAGGAGGGCGGAAACTGCCACATCTTAAACACTCTCTAAATGGCTGTCCCCCCACCAATTAGTCTCGCAACCATTAATGTTGCGAGTGTGAAGTCTGTAAGTGCGAGAGATTCAGCCTTCTTTTTTCTCTTTCAAGTTGAGGCAGAAATGTTATTTTTGCAAGAGACCCGGCTATGTCATCTGCCCTAACTCCATCTGGCCAAAAAACAGTGGCTATGCGGGCCTTCTTTTTGGTCTCTTGCGGCTGAGCCTTACAGTGGTGTGGCGGTCCTGTTTAAGACCACACAGGTGACAGTCAAACGAGTGGTTGAGGTAGAGTTGGTGAGATGTATGGTCTTAGACGTCCTGTTGAGTGAGTTCGATCTTCGCCTCATTAACATCTATGTTCCTCAATCGAAAGGGGTGAGGAAAGAACTCTTCACCAGGATCAAGCCTTTTCTTTTTTGTGTTCAGCCGGTTATTTTTGGCAGTGACTTTAACACCGTGACTAGGCCAAAAGATAGAGGAGGAATCACGGGCCGGCTTGGGTATGATAGTATCTCCCTTAATAGTATAGCAAGACAGGCAGGGTTGGTGGATGTGCATATTCAGCACAGACCTGACCACACCGGGTACACTTTCTATAGGGGTAGTTGTAGAAGTAGGATAGATAGATTTTTTTGTAAAGGAGGGTTCAGTGGTGTCGCCTCCAGAAGTGATTCCAGCGGACTTCTCTGACCACTGTATGGTGAGGATGTCACTGAATGTTTCTAAAGTCACTCCGAGGGGTAAGGGTCTCTAGTGCCTCTGGGTCTCTGGGGAAGACTCTGTTAAACAATCCTTTTGCGATTTCTTTCAGGCTCAGGAGACTTTAGTGGGATTCTGCAACACTAAGATGGAGTGGTGGGAGATGGTCAAAAAGAGGACCGCAAGACTCTTTCGAGGCCTAGCTAACGACATCCAGGTTGGTAAAGAACACGTCTATCAATCTTTCAGGAGGAAATTAAACAGGTTGTTTCCGATGGAGGTCCTAATGCGGAGGTTGCCAACTACTGTATTTTACTGATCTCTTGAAAGGACAAGAACTCTCCTGGACTGACTTGGATTCTTTCTTGGGGGAGGTTCAGTTTCTGAATGATGATAGCTTTTCTTTTGATGATTTGTAAAATGGGATAACGGTTGATGAAGTCAGAGAGGCTATTGATGGCTTAGGCCTCAAAAAAACTCCTGGTCCCGACGGCTTGACTGCCGAGTTCTCGGCTCCTCATCTCATGGAGGTGTTTAATTCTACCCTGGATGACGGTTTACTCCTTCACTCCATGAGATGCTCAGCCCTTATCCTGTTGTCTAAAGGCTTTGATCAGACCAGGATTGAGAATTGGTGCCTCATAGCATAGCTCTTCTTAATACGGATAGGAAGATTTTGGCTAAGATTCTCTTTAATCGTCTTTTCAGAAAAGTTATTGTCCCCCTCTCAGAACTGTACGGTGAAAGGCCGCAGCATGTTTTCTGCTATCCTTGGCATCCGGGAGGTCCTGGAACGGTGCAGGGCGAATGAGTGGGGCATGTATCTGTTGGCTCTGGATCAATCTAAGGCCTTTGATAGGGTCAACCATGAGTACCTCTGGTTGTTCTTGAGTAAGTACGGACTCCCTGTTAAATTTATCCATTGGCTTAGAACCTTATATTATAAGGCCGAAAGTTTCCCGCTTGTGAACAGTTGGTCTGGTAAGTCCTCTGGGGTGCGTCAGGGGTGTCTGTTAAGTCCTCTGCTTTACGCTTTTGCCATTGACCCTCTTTTAAGGAGACTAGATGGTGAGGTATTGGCGGGGGTACCTCGGTCTCCTGGAGAGTCTTTAAAGTTTACTGCCTATGCAGATGATGTCACAGTAGTCATCTCCAACAGGATGGAGGCTGAGACTGTGGCTCAACTGTTAAAGGACTATTCAGGGGCCTCAGGGTCCCTGATTAACCAGAGGAAATGTGAAACTTTCTGGATGGGGAAGGGAGATCCTGCCTATGATCTTCCAGATGTCTTCCCAAAGGCCCAGTCTCAAATTAAAATCTTGGGGATCATTTTCTTTCTGGGTGAGTCTAAATTGGGAGAAAAAACTGAGTTCCGCTACTTCTCTGGTCAATCGGTGGAAGGGTTTTAAATACTCCTTAAGGGAAAGGGTTGATCTTATTAAAACTTACTTGATTCCAGTTTTCCTTTTTGTCAGCTATATATGTCTCTTGCCAGGGTCTTTCTATTGTCGGATCAACAACTTGTTTTTCCAGCTGTTATGGGGAAATCGTACTAACCTCATCAAAAGAAATGTTACCTACCTACAAAGGAAGTAGGGGGGTCTTGATATGGTCAACCCCGTAGTTTTCTTCATGAACACATTTATTAAGTACAACTTTTCCAACCTCCTTATGGAGAAGTCTCCTTTGTGGGTGGTGATCTTCAAGGTTTGGGTCTCACCTTACCTGAGAGATTGGTTTGATGGCGGCTTGGTAAAGAGTTTGCGGATGCCTCATGGCACTCTCCCATCTTATGAGTCTGAAAATTCTTAGGAAATGGCATATGACGATGGGAGAGATCAGGTCTGCTCCTCAAGGGAGTTGGACAGGAGAGTCCTGACCTCCTATTTTCATGCGTCATTGGCCCTGAAGGATTGCCCAAACAAGGTTTTAAGATCAGGGCTTTCCTTAGTTAATTCCCAGAGGGTTCCTAACAAGTTCAGGGAAGTCATTTGGCGATCTTTCCATGGGAAGCTCTATGTTAATGCGAACCTGAAGTATAGACGCTCTGATGATCGTGGGTGCCCACGTGAGGAATGTGTTGGTACATTGGAGACAATGGACCACTTCTTACTTCATTGTTGTTTTAAAATGGATGTATACAAACAGGTTTCAGCTGCGCTTGGGATTCCTTGCCTCTCTGGTTGGAATTACCAGGAGTGGGTTTACGGAGCATTTAGAAGACAGGAGGGATTTGATATACATACACTGTTTTTAGTTAGCTCTGTAGTCCACTTTTTCACCTGGAATGCACGGTGTAAGGTTTCTCTTAGGCGCAAGATCCTCCCTTCTCAGGTGGTGGTTCATATGATCTTGGGTGAACTTGGGAAGTTAAGATCTTTTGAAAAACAGAGGATGGAGGAAGCTATTTGGAGGACAAGATGGAGAGGTTTATGTTTTGATCCTTCCTGAGTCATCTTGCTTCCACTGATGTTTTTTCGGGTGTAATTGGGCTCTCTCTTTGTGTAACACTCCTATAGATTTTCTTGTTTCTTATTTTTATGAAAGGGCTTTTGAGATTTAATTTGTTTTTTATTGTATGACAATATGAAAAGACTTTTCTTTCCTTATGGATGGATATCTTTATGAAACTTGTTTCAATGTTGAAAATTTTCTATGTATAAAAATCAAAATGTTTTCTGTGATGTATATTTTGGAAGCCAGTCTTTTTCAATAAAAACATTTCCCAGACACCAATAGGAGGGTAATATGTGCTGCTATTTGCAGGGTTTGTGGCAGTACCCCATTCATACCAAGACTGAACAAGATGTAATAAAAGTATTATTTGATTTAAAGTAAAACTATACCCCTAACCCTAATACATTGCAAACCAGCTATGTAAAACTCTACATTATATAAATAAACGATTTTCATTAAAATATATATAGGGCCCATAGGGGTTAATCTACCCCTATGGTTATTGCACTTATTTTCAAAATGTTGGTTTTGAAATATTTTTGTATTTCTCACCAGTCGGGACGAAATCAGTTTTCCCCCCCGGATGTATGTAGGGACCCAGCTAAGAGTATTCCTGGGATGTCTTGGTGTGTTGAGGGCTATTCCCTTGTTACATAGTTACATAATTAAATTGGTTTGATAAAAGACAAAGTCCATCAAGTTCAACCCCTCCAAATGAAACCCCAGCATCCATGCACACACACCCCTCCATACCGTCACATAAATTATATATGGCCATAAACTAACTATAGAGTTTAGTATCACAATAGCCTTTGATATTCCAAGCCTCTCTTAAAGGCATTAACAGAATCAGCATCACAACATCACCCGGCAGTGCATTCCATTCCTGACTGTGAGAACCACCTACGATGTTGAAGCTGTTGCATGTAGTGATGGGCGAAAATTTGTGAAATTTAACAATTTTCTTGAAAAATTTGTGAATCTGAAATTTTTTACAATAAATTCGTGAATTTCAAGCAATTTCACTATAAATTCGTGAATTTAGAACGTTTTAACTATTAATTTGTGAATTTCGAACGTTTTCACAAAAAATTCATGAAAATCGGAAATTGTTACTGGCGAATTTTCTCTGGCAAATTTTCATGGCCATTTTGCGAATGTATTCGCTGAGGCTGAGAACAGGATCCCCTTTTGATTAGCTGATTCCTCATTTTTGTAGACAGATGAAAAATATGCAGAGTCAAAGCTTTTTGCTTGTTCATATCAACCAGCTGACCTCCCTCAGATATTAAAGGTCCCACCCCTTCCTGCTTAATTTTTTACTATTAACATTTAAAAATTAACTAACAATTTTCCTTTCTCTAAGTCATGTGCCTGGAACTCCTGATGTGAGGATGTTTCCAAGTGTCCTGTAAGTATGTGCCTTGGTTAATTCCTGATGCAAGGCAGGATGATTCCCAAGAGCCCTATAAGTAAAGTGCCCTGAGTGATCTGATGCAGACACTCATGAAATGTAATATAGTTTTAAGTAAATGAAATGTTTGCACTGAAACTTATCTTTACAGTATTGCATATTTGCTTAGAGCTTGGATTACATGTGACAAACACTTTAGGCTAGGGCCTTCGCCAAATGGAAGATTTCAGGAATGGTGTTTTGCAACTACAACTCTCAGGCTATTGTGCAATAAAACAGGAAAGACTGGGTCGCCAGGAGGTTCTTGCAGTATAACAAAATAACTTTATTGGTCCAAGACAAATGATCCACAAGTTTACTTATAGTGGTACAGAGGCATTTGGCAATATATACAGGCACACCTGCTCACGCAGAGCTTCCAAGGTAGATGTCAGGGACTTTCCACCAGAGACAGCACAGTGGAACGCCCCGAGGGACACATTTAACCCTAGGGGGTCTCTGCATTACATATATATTTTTGTAGTATGTGCCACTGGGTAGCCCTAAATAGAAAACCGCCATTTTAAGAAATAAGGTCCACCTCCAGGACCATATAATTCACAGTGCACACAAACAACCAAGGATACACATACTGTACGTTAGGTCACATGAGCCTATTAACGGACACAGTTCTGTCTTTTGCTCCCACACTTTGTCCTGATACAGTTAGAACTGCATTATTTCTAGTCAGGTGATCTCTGAGGGAGCACAGAGAAAATAATAAGATGAAGGTTCAAGGTAAGAGATGTAAAAGGGCAGTATTCACAGATATTCATATTCCTATTTGGTAAGATTATTAAATAGGCCTCTTATAATATGATATCTGTTGTTAACTATTCATTGTTGGGGTATGGTTTTCATTAAGCTTTTGGAAGGATTCTTAATAGAGAAATTCAGGGATAGAATTCCACAGATAAGGAGCAGCAAGAATGAAAGATGTAAAATACAATAAAATATGTAAAATATAGTGGTAGAAGGGGATGAGGTGAGTGGGTCCAGGCTCTAAAAAGAACAGAAGAACTTAGGGCTTTGAAATTCACAAGTGTGTAAGTAATTAGTAGAACAGCAATATACATAAGTTATTAGTAGAACAGCAATATAGATATTGCAGTGTATTGATTCAAAACAGATCTAGTTACCATTATTTTAATGCTTTTAATGTCCCAATAACAATTGATGCAACTCTACCATATGGTTTGTTTTGGTTGAATACTTCTTCAGAGGCTGCAACCTTACAATCATCTGTAACTCGAATGGCACAGGCTGTCTATTAAGATTGGCTCAGTGTAATATTAAAGCATTAAGAAAGCTCATGTTCATACTCAGCTTTGGAATTTTGAGAAAAATGAGCATGGTTTCCATTTAATTTGGTACACTTGAATAGCTTTATAAATAGCTATATATAAGACCATATTCTTCTAAAATTGCCTTGTTCTCATCAGGGTGGGTCACCATAGGGCAAACTGGTGACTATAGCTCTTGGCACACCTAATTAATCTGTCTCCTTATCTGCCTGGGAATTGAGTTTTCTCACAGAAGCTTAAAAGTAGCAGTTCCATGTATTGGCTGTCTCATGTTTCATTATAAGCTGGGATATGAAAGTCATTTCTGAGAAACGTTGCTTAGACATGAAATGGATTGCTTTATTGGTAATCCTAGAAGTATGTGAAATTATGTTCATATGGCAGGATTTAGCCATTTTATTTTGTTAAAGGAACAGTTACATAAAACTTGCTCCATTTGCATTCATACAGAAAGCACAATTAACTATGGCTGGAAAAGTTCATATTAGGTAACTATTCACTGATAAATGGGACGTTATTAGTATTTAACAATATGGTTCCTTCTAATGTGCCACTTAAGCTGGCCATAGACGTAAAGATTTTTAAAAAATCAAATGGTTAACGTGAGACGATTGTCTCAAAACGATAGTTTAAATGTACGATGTGTCCATCAACTAAAAAGACCATTTCAGGAAATATTGCCATCAAAACTGAAGGGTAGCTGCCTGTTTGACCCTGCAAACATAGACATATTGCGCTGGGAGAGAGAAAATTTTTTTAACCTGGCCAATCAATTTTCAGACAGATGTCGGACGAAAAATCGTAAGATGTACGATCGTTCAAATCTCACTAACCGCACGATAATTTGAAAAATTGGTCGGACTTCGCTAAGATCGGTCGTTCAGCAGAGAAAGATCTTTGCGTCTATGGGGAGCTTTAGTCAGAATGCAACTATATAGAGAAGTTTGAAATATGTGAATAATTGTTGTAAAGGTTTAATGGCAAATTATTATAGCAGACGGGAAGCTTCTCAGCTGGCATAGGCAAACTGGTCCAGATACTGGTCAAGATTAATGAGAAAAATGTTTATCTTCCAATCCAATTCCAGATTTCCTCTTGGGCTAATGGCACAACAGGTGTGTTTTAGGGACGAAATCTGCCAAAGGCAAGCGTCACAAGCTGTGACTTTTTTTTCCAGCCAATAAAACCTCCTAGTGTGCCACTGATCTTCAATTAAGTTTTTATGTGATTAACTATTTTATGGCTGTAGGTTTCAGTGTGTACATGATTTCTTTTTTCATTCACTTAAAGGAAAACTATACCCCTCACAATTTAGGTCTCTATAAAAAAGATATTGCATAAAACAACTCATATGTAAAACTCTGCTTCATGTAAATAAACCATTTTCATAATAATATACTTGTCCAGTAGCATGTGCCATTGGGTAATCATAAATAGAAAATATAAACAACCATACCAAATATACCAAACAAA
Organism: Xenopus borealis; assembly: GCA_024363595.1. NCBI lineage: Eukaryota > Metazoa > Chordata > Amphibia > Anura > Pipidae > Xenopus > Xenopus borealis. Next base: position 26,775,909 of record CM044435.1, on the reverse strand, counting down.
CTATAAAGTTAGGTCACATGAGCCAATTAACAGACAGAGTTGTGCTGCTACAGGAGTGGGAGTAAAACAAGACACTGACAAACCTAGTACCCAGAACATTCTTAAAAAAATCTTATTTTTTTATGTAATAAAGTATGGATGCACCAAATACACTATTTTAGGATTTGGTTGAATCCCAAATCCTCTTTGAAAGATTTGTGCCAAACTGAATTCAAACCCTTGACTTCCTTGTTTGTGTGATGAAAAGTCACCTGATTTTTTGGACTCTGATTTGGTTGGGCCAGGCACTTGGAATCTACTGAGTCCTGCTGAAAAAGGCAGAATCTTTGTAAAATCCCAAACCGAATCCTGGATTCTGTGTATCCCTATAAAAATCACATACTAAAGGTCAAACTTATGGTGTTATTTAATAAGGTGCAAAGTTTACTACAAGTTTTGTCACCTGTAGCAACCAATCATAGGAAGCATTTACTGGTCACCTATTCATAAGCAGGGTCGCCATTAGAAATCATGAAATTTTTGGAACCCAGCCCGGCCCTGCCCCCAAGCCCAACCCCAGATCCCATCTACTCTACACCACTGCTTAAATACCACACAGACATCTGCACTAAAAAAGGTACCCCCCCCCATACAAGTTATAAAAAGCTATTGATGGTCAGGTAGGGTTGCCACCTTTTCTTTAAAAAAATACCGGCCTTCCTATATATTCAGCTTTTTTTCCTATTAATAGCATTGGGATCAGCCATCAAAAATACCGACAACCCTATGGTCAGGTTCCCCTTATAAGTTAAAAAAACTGTCGAGCCAGGGTCACCATAAAAGCTTTTTTTAAAAAAATTGGTGACCAGAGTCCTCCTATAAGTAAAAAAAAAACAAACTGCCAGGGCCCCCTTACAAGTTAAAAAAAATTGGGGACCCAAAGGAAATTTTTTTTTTTTTAAACTTTGTCCCAGGGCCCCCCTTACAACAATTTAAAAAAAATTGGGGACCCAAAGAATATTTAAAAAAAAAAAACATTGGTCTTTTTGCCACTTCAGGACTTCGACTGTTCAGCATTTCCACATTCAAGCTCTTCAGGACTTCGGAAGGGAGGCAGGGCTTTAGCGCTGGGAAGGGGGGCCTGGTTCTTCAAAAAGTGCAGCATTGTTTCAGGCCTGGGCCTGGTATACGTGTACCCCCTGTGCCACACTGATGGCAGCCCTGTTCATAAGCAAATGTCTTATTGATTGTCATGGGTTACTGCATGTGGGAAAACTTTTGTCATGTGTTTTGCCAACAGAGTTTCTCATTCAAACCAAAGGAGAAGTATTGTCATCCATCCATGTAGTGGCTATATTTCCTGCCCTTTGGGATATTATAGGGACAATAAGCAGTTGTGGCTGTAACATATCAGCACTACCAAACATGAGCTTCACTGTGGATAGAAAGAACTTTTTTTTGTACATTCAGCCATACTGTCGCCCTGTGATCTATTCCTCATTTATCAAGCAAAGAATTAAACATATACAGATGCAGTCACTTGGATTTGTGTGTTAAATGCATCGTGACTTAACTCATCTATCCCATTTATCCCACTTAGCACAGAATATTGCGTCACAGCATCCCATCCAATTAAAGAGTTCACCATTGAAAACAATGGTGCTTTGGTATGCTAATGAAAAGGTTAAATGCATTAAATGAGTTAAGATAACTTTAGATAACACAGTTTCTTCAATTAGCCCTGAGTCACGACGCATTTAACTTCCAAATTCCAGTGGCTGCATCTGTACTTGTATCGAATCTACAGCAAGCCTAAGTATTAATTCCATTTAAGTTTAATGTTTTGTATATGGCAAAAAATTATTTCATGACAATTGCCATTGGTGTGATTTTAACGGATTAACTGCAGCTGCTAAACTGTCATCTAGCAACAAGGCATTATAAATAAAAGGTGAATAAAAGTGGACCTGATGTGAGATATATATATATATATATATATTGTAGGGTTAGCTTCCCCTTTTGCTGGGAAAAAAAACATAGGTGTTCAGATATACTGTTCAAGAAAAACATTACAGTTAGCTTATGCAAAACCTTTTTAGTAAAGGTGATTAGAAATTAAAGCCTTGGGTTTACTTAGATCGATGATTATCACATGCCTTTTACAGCATCCAGTGCATTAACAGCACTATAAGAGAAGAGCATTCTCCGTCTGCCATTCTTATCGGTTACACCGGTAACTTGGTAACAGCAGTTTCTCTTAAGCCTGTCAGTTCAGAAATTAAAGAAACACCACATCTGTACCCTGAGCTGATTTCGTATAATGGAGTACCTGTACTACTAACAGAAGGATGAACGCAAGCTTCCATATCTTGAGAAATTCTAGCAATACAACGATAATTTTACATATTTGAGTAAAACACATTTAACTGCTGGTAAGCCATTAATTGGAATGGAATACTATGTAAATAAAAGAGTTAAGAGCTTTGCCAGGGGCCTCTCACAAGGATCTAACACTGAAGCTTGATTGTTCTACATTACATGCAATTATGCCAGACCTTGGAGTGCTCAGCCCTTCTAATCTTGAGATCTCATTTTCTGCTGCAATGTCCTCCACACTTGGCAGTATTCATCAAGATAAAGTGAAGCAATAAAGAGACAGATCCAAACCTATTATGGTAAAACATTCAACAAAGGAACATATCCTGTTGTTAAATAAAATTTAAGGCAATCACTTTGTCCCAGTATTGCTCCAGATTTTTTCCTGACAGATATGGCTTGACTGAATGAGGATAATGTACATAGTGCAACATATGTGCCAGATTCACTTCACCGAGCATTAACAGATGGAGGTAAACACTGAGAAATTCAATATTTTGCCATATAGCTTTATTTTTAACAGGTCCTCATATATGATAGAAATATATAACCTATTTAATTTAGTTTTCAAATAAAATTTACAGTAAAAACAACCCCCTACCTCCCTTCAACCTTTGGGTCTAGGATGTTGAGTTGATCTGAAGTGTAGTTTAAGAGCTGTATGAAACCCCATTAATTTAGGGACAGGTTAGATCAGTGATCCCCAACCAGTGTCTCGCAAGCAACATGTTGGTCACCAACCCTTTGGCTGTTGCTCCCAGTGAAACTGGCCCTTATTTTTGAATTCCTGGTTTGGAGGCACGTTTTGGTTGCATAAATAGCAGGTGTACTGCCAAACAGTCTCCTGTAGGCTGCAGTTCACATAGGGGCTGGCTACCAAATAACAGGCAGTTTCCCCATTATTATAGAACACCTAAGGGCCAATGTCACAATCTGCACACTAAATCCAGAACCAATGCTAAGCACCCTGGTCTTGGCTCTTTCTTCTGCCTACAACAGCCGCCTTTCACCTCGGGAGGAGCCCTCGGCTAATCGGATGTCGCCAGGTCTTATTAAGAGGTGCCAAGCTAAGGGTTCTAGACAAGCAAAGGGGCACTAACGTAAGGCAGAGTCTTTGGGTAGAAGGTCACAGAACAGGACGTAGACAGATAGCGGAGTCAGAATCAGGCCGGGTCGAGGCAGGCAGAGTACAGACAGAGTCAGACAGGCAAGGGTCAAACCAGGAGATCAGATCAGAATGGTGAGGTAGGCAAGGGTCAGATTACAGAATGTAGAATAGTCAGGTACAGGCCAAGGTCAGGAACACAGAAGTCAGGAGTAGTCAGGCAGGGGTCACAGCAGGTAATCAGGATACAAGCAGGCTTTAAGCACAAGGCACCAGGAACTCAGAAGAGATAACCTATAATGGGCAATGAGTTTACAGCACATTTCCTTTAAGTAGCTTTTGAATTGGGCACCACTGTGCCATGACATCATCACGTCGGCGTGAAATTGCTTAAACCCATGCGCCATAGAGAAAACCAGCAGCAAGGGAGAAAGAGGAGCAGCACAGCGGGCGTCCACGCCGAAGACCACCAGGGTGATTCCTTACAGCCCTTTAGTAACTCAGTCAGCTATGTTCCTTTTCTTGGGTCCACATTAGTTAAGGGGATTGTCCACTAGGTGGCAGTAGTTTAAGGTATAAAGGGGTTTAGCCCCATGTGCGCGGCAGTTGTCCTGGCACCTTGCCTCACTGGCAGGTATTACAGGTGCAGGTTTGCTGGTGGAAAGCCAATTAAGAGTTATTTAGTGATAGTGAATATGGTAAAAGTCACTCTAGGAGTGAGAGTCATCACAAGATAGCTAGTTTACAGATGTGGCTCCAACAAGGAGAAGTAGTGGGGTTATGACCCTGTGGTGTGTAAACCACTACAGCAGGGACGACAGTGGGTGAGTTGAGGACCAGATAGGGTAACAAGACCCAAGACCCCAGGCAGAATACAGTGGGTGAGGCGAGGACCAGATAAGGTGCCAAGATACAAGACCCCAGGCTGAGAAACCCAAGCCGTAGGGGCAGATTCACTAAAGGGCCAAGTGACTAACGCTAGTGAAAATTCACTAGTGTGATGTAATTTTGTTAATTTGACGATTTACTAACGGGCGCAAGTGGCACATCGCTAGCGAAGGAGATAGAAGCTAGCATTGCTTTGCACTCTAACATCAGGTGAACTTTCGCTCTGACAAATTGACGTACACCAGGTACTGGGAGTTACAGGGAGTTGCACAGGTACACTTGGGCCCTGGGCACAGTTTCAAGCAGTTTTAGTCTGGCCACACACAGTTACAAATCCACAGCTAAAGTGCACTCAAGGGTGTGCTGCACAAGTAAAAAAGGGTTGGAGACCACTGGGTTAAATGAACAATCTTAGTGTTACACCATTTTTTGGTAACCAGCTCTTGTATTGTGGTTTTAGTAGGCATATATAGGGGCCTTATGGGGGGGTGAGGGAACAGATGAACAGTAACAACCTCTGCTGGGAAATGCCTTATCTGTAACTTAGGTATGCTAGATGAGAGATGGTTATCTCTGTATAAAGTTCACTTCGTTAAAGGTGGCCATACACAGTCCGATATCAGACTGACGATTATTGCTCTGAGTAAGGCTTGCCTAACCTATATGTTTCCAAAAATTGGACAGATACCAATCAGGCAGGTTTAAAAATACAGTTGGACAATCAGATCAAGCTGATTTGGCCCTGGTTGCCAAATGGACAAACTGACCTGGTTGTGTTTAGCTGACCTGGTCATGTCTGACCGCTTTTAGTTTTAAGGCTAATGATTTTAAGACATTGGCATGTGCATCTGTTACACATAACCATGTAAAAAAACGGTATATTTATAAATTCCTGTACCGCTGTAAGATTTGTTTAATGTTAACTTATCTAACACTAGTAACATCAATTGCTGTCAAAATTATATTGTGCTCATTAGTGATTGTGCAAAGCACAGTCCTTTGCAGCTTTAGCAAGCGCCAATGCCCCCTCCCAGGGCCGGTCGTACCAAGCGCGGGGCCCAATTGGAACCACTTTGATGGGGCCCCCTATTCTGGGCCAATTGGGTTTGGGGCAGGCTGGTCGAATCATGTTTGGGGGCGGGCTGGGCCAATCCGGATTAGGGGCAGACTGGGCTACTGGGGGATTAAGGGAATAGGAATCAGAGCTCGCAATGGAGCAGGGCCCCCATAAGCGTGGTCCAATGTACTTAAGACTGGCACTGCGCCCTCTGAACTTAATGAATGTCACACAACTATGAACATTGATGAAAGGGATCCCTGGAATTACTGTCAGTCTGGATATGAGAGTACAGCCTGAGCTGAGTTCTGTCAAAAGAAGTATCTGACTTATGGCATCTGAACTGGATATGGGATCCCTTATCTTGAAACCTGTTTCTCGCATGGAGTCCATTGAAGCAAATAATCCCAATTTATATAATGATTTCCTTTATCACTGTAATAATAAAAGAATACCTTGTGCTTTATGGTAATTAAGCTGCATATTTTTAGCAGACGTAAATCAGTGTTAGACTGGCCCACATGGATACCAGGAAAACTCCTGGTGGGCCCAGGTGTCAGTGGGCCCTCTTGCTTCTAACAATTTGGCCTATTTCATGTTCACTCCCTATTTCTTTCTGTGGAAAAAGTGGCTTAATAATGGAAGAAGAGAGTATAGTAAGTAGATCTAAAATAATAGAAGAATAAAGAGGTTAAGTGAGGAGAGAAGCAATAATAGTTTGGAAAGTTGGGCACCTGGTATAAGGTTTTCTGGTGGGACCCTGGTCTAAGGTTTTCTGGTGGGACCCTGGTCTAAGGTTTTCTGGTGGGCCCCTGGCATCCCAGTTATAAGAAGATCCCCAGCCCAACCAAGAGCTAATGTGTGACTATTGATGAGTGTGTGCAAGTTGTGACAAAAGCAACTGAGAAGGCAACCACTACTATGCTGGAATTTTTGCAAACCTACTGAATTCTGAGTAAAAAAGCTTTTAAATTTTGACAACTGCATAGTTTTCATAAACTAGCCTATTTTTAGGATCTTGCCAATCACAACAAGGCTCAGCGTTCAGCTTGAGGAGATTGTCCCCTTTTTCCAAATGTTCTCATTGTTTCCATACTACACAGTTATGTTAAGATATATATGCCAAATAATTAATGCACAATTGTGTCCTTTCATGAAAATGAAGTATATCGGCGGGAAATTGCCCTGTCGTAGCAGCCTGTGAGATTCTGGTACAAAAATCCTTAGACAGACAGACGCTCGAGAGGTGTCTTGTACACAAGGGAGCATTTCGAATCACATCACAGAGAGCATGAAGGAATGAGATATAGGGAGAGGCTTCTTGTTAAGGGCCTTGGATGTGAGCGTTGGGGTTTTAAATTTTATTTGAGAGGAAATTGGGAGCCAGAGAAGGGATTTGCATAGGGGAGCTGTTAATATGGAATGGTGAGATAAGGAGATGAGTCCAGCTGCATCATTAAGAACAGACAGTGGTGAAAAAAGTATATTGGAATTTCTGCAAGGTCAAAGTTGCAGTAGATTAGGCAAGAAATAGTATGAGACCAAATACTATAAGTGTTTTGGTTGATGCTAAGCTAAGTAAGGAGCTATTCAGGCTATGTTGCAGAGATTAAAGATATGATATTTGGCAAGAGTTTGGACGTGGGGCGTAAAAGACATAAGTGTAGAGACCCTGAGGTTGGATGTTTCATAGGACAGTTCTACCCACTGAGAGGGAGCATTCTTCTGATTCTATGTGTGAAGGTTTTCCACAGATGTGCTATGATTGATGCTGCAAACTGCCCATGCTCTTCGATTCAATAAATCAGTTATTTGTTTGAAGCATAACCCTCTGGACTTGCTATCTTTCCTAAGTTCCTTGGGTATCAGGAGAGATCGAGAAGCTACTGGATGCAGCCATCCCTGTGCGAAGAGCAGAGATGAACCACAGTTCACTGCTATATGGACACCACAACTGCAGCTTAGGCCAATGCACAGTCACAAAGTCTCAGACTAAAGCACACTCATGGGTGCACTACATAAGCTTAAGCTTAAAGGGTGATGTTGATGAATTTGAGTGGAACCTGGGCTACAGGGGAGTATTTGGTAGCAATAAAAGTTAAGGTAGCACTGTACATATTGGAGGAGATTGCAGGAAATCAATGTATGACTTTGGAAGTGACAGAAGAAAAGAGGTCTGGAATAGACAGGAAGATGTGGGTGTCATCAGCATCAAGGTGATATTGGAATCCAAAAAGGAGACTTATTATTGATCAGTGAGAAACTCCAACTGAGAATGTAATGCAGTTATTATTAATTAAAAGGAACAAGAAAATACTTAAAAGCATGACAAAGCAGTGTCACAATCAAGTAAAAATGTTGGGGAGAAGTGGGTAACCAACTGCATCAAAGGCTGTGAAGGTCATGGCTACTTTGGTGAGGGCAGTTTCTGTTGAGTGCATTGGGTGGAATTATTATAGGTTGGGTATGTTGCTGGATCATGTTTGTTTAGTTTTGGGAGTTGGATATGGTGCAAATAATGCTTATGGTATTTTGTGCTGGCAGACGAATGCTGGAGTTTAGTGAGATTATAAAGGTCACTGTAAAAAAAGAGCAGATGTGTTTGCTACTTGTTATGGGTTCTTTTTCACATACATAAAATTCTGTTCAATAACAGAAGGTTGTACATTTGATTCTGTATTTTGTAGGAAAAAGCTCTTTGTTGCTTGATAAATGTGAAAAACTGTTGAACATTTCTACAGCCAATTAAATTCTCTCAAATAAATCAGTTTTATAAAGGGCGAGTAAGTTGTAAAAATAGACAGTTTTTTTACCATTTGTCTTTTTTCACTTCAAAGGGACAGATTTTAATTTGTATGATATATGTTGGCTGTTTTTCTAGCTTCCAATTATTAATATGAATAGAGGCAAAGCCTTGTCTAATGATTAGACGTTTATCGTGTTCACTCCAGTTTAAAGAACATTAATGAGTTTAATACCATTTAAATGTAACTCTATGCCACTTCAATATGAAAGGGGAGATTTGCGTTCACTGTTGCTAAGAGGGACCAGAGATGATAGAAACTACAATATTTTTACCGAGAGATTAACATTTAAATTAATATATTCCCAGCTGGATTTTCTTTAATAACATTCAAATTAGTTTCTGATCTTTTCTTATATTAGCTGTTAAAGATGTAAGGGAATAGTCCAATTAGCTATGTAAATGTGAAATAAGCAATTTTCAGTAAAAATGTCATTAGGCTATTGATTTTGAATAAAGGATAGGCTATTGTTTGCCAGTGTTCATACCATTTTCATTGATCTCACGTTGTGTTTACACAGTATTATTGGCTTACTAGGTATGAAAATGATAAGGAACTAGAATGTAAACTTAGTTTGATCCAATTTAGGTTGTGAATAGTGAAAGGTTTCTTTCCATTAATAGAGAACCCCAGATCAATAATTTGTCAAATTCTTCTGATATTTGTGAAGGTTCCCACTAAGATTGATTTTCCACTCCATTTTTCCTCAGTTGAAAGGAATATGAAAAAGTCAGTGAACTCTTGCAAGAAGGGCTCTCCAGCAAATGACCAGGAGCCTGAGGAACACAGAGTTGGTAGAACATTGGGATTCCTTACCATCCACTGGAAAGTGTACCAATAAACTAGAAACAAAAATATATTTTTACTCTACCTATACATTGCCACATGACATTATTTTAAACTCTGTAAAAAATTTTTTAGCAAGCATGTGCTTGAGCTTATCTGCTGAGATTCACGCAAAACTGGGAACCTCTCCTGGTGATACAGGTTTAAGATTCAGAATGCTCTGAATTGCTCTGAATTACTGGAAGTTAAAATTCTACAAAGTCCAGAGAATACATTTCTGGGTGTTGGTATGTTTTGGGGTGTCTAAAGTTATTCTAAAGTGTATGTACGTGAAACCCCTTGTAGCCACACCCAAGAGTCACGTGTGGCTGAGAGTTGTCTGTGACAATGACAAATCAGCATTCTTTGATAAACATTCAAAAAATGACTACAACATTTCACATTTTAGTGACATTTATTAACTGAATCTACACTTTCAACTGCTAAAAATATTACAGGAGCAATATGTTTAACACAGGGGTGTCCAAACTTTTTGCTTCGAGGGCCACATTGGAAAAACAAAATAAAATACATGTGGAGATTGGGCAGGGGTGGGGTTGTGATGTACCAGGGCAGGACATGATATTGGGGGGGCCAAAGTTTGGACACACCTGATGTAAATTGTTAAACCCAATAGAAATATAGTTTAGCTAGTCATAAGGCATATAAGCATCAGTCCCCAGAGTTGTATTTACAGCGCAGCTTTTACAACACTGCCTATTCTCTCCCACTGGTGATCTGGCATGGACCGGAAGACACTGCTTGAAAACACTGACTATACTGGTGTCCAAACTACCTGCTGCGGTCCAATTAAAAATGAATTTCGGGCCGCATTTGGCCAGCGGGCCATAGTTTGGATACCCCTGATTTAAGAGAAGTTTTTTTTTAATATATTACCTTTATATAAGATACTTTATGTAGAGTGCTTTAATCACTCTTACTGTATTTATTTTTATCAAAAGGCCTATGCGGAAAACTTCTCCTGAAGAAAACGGGGTCCATATTGTATGGTAAATCGCATCGAGTATAGTTTTAGCACCTTGTTATGAATATGTGCTCTATACTGCTTAACAATTAGAATTATTTTAAACCTACCCACTTAAAATAAAATCAAAATAACCCCAAGTGTTATTTATTCTGGTATAATATAGGTATCAGACTCCCATGTCACAGTGCTGCAGAATATATGCTAGGGATAACGTGTGGGAGAATAGAGGGTAGAGAAGAAAGACAGGGGACAGTGAATTAAGGGCATTAATGGAGGGCTTGCATTACTACAATTGGACTGTATAAGTAAATTTACATTAAAATGATTGTCGGACAAGTGCACTTGTGTTAATCAACTGGTGATATGGAAGAAGTACAGAGGTTAATGGAATAACCACAGAATATGGGCATGGGTATTATTAACTAGAGTTGGAGTTAAAGTTGGAATGTAGGACTGTGTGTAAGGGTTAAGGAACTGAGGGCAGGCTGGGCATTCCTGATTAAATGAACTTCAAGTAATAATAAGAGGGCAGAAAACAAGGTTAACATAATAGGGGGGAAAGAGCTAGTTAAGATTTATCAAATTCTTCCTTTTTCCTGCTGCCTTCTTTCTTACACATCCACCTCGACAGGATGTGATTCAGTGACACCATTGGGAAATAATCTCATGAAAATGTACTATTTTTTCAGCCCCTTCAATAAACATAAAACCTGTCCATTTACAGGCCATTGTAGTGGTTAATATCTATAATGAATAGCTGCAAAGAGGAACAATGAAGCCCTTACTCAAGGCTACGGTGGGTTTGAAAGCTTAAAACTTTTGTTGTGATGTAGATAGCATAATTCCAACTCTTCATTTATTATTTGCTGTTCTCTTTTTTAAAGTATATTCTTTGGTTCCAAAACAATTCAGATTTAACCTGAGGTTGCCACGCAAAGAAATATGAACTATTTGGCACCAGGAGATGGTTAAATGGGTCATGTCACAAAATAAATATTTATGAAACAAATAGTTGGTGTGGATTATAAGGAATCAGGGCATGACTGTACTTGTAGGGGAGGCTGCGTAAATGAATAGAGGCGACTAAACAGACTTCTTTGAAGATGGAATGGCCTTTCCTTACTTTAGACATGAAAGTTTTCCTTACAGCTTTTATTATTTAAATATATTAATCATGCCTTATTTTTAGACAAGCTTGAATTTTAAAAGCGCTAGTTCAGTACTTTATTGGTATTGTTCCTTTTTTTCACATGACATGATGGGGTCGATTTTTGCCCCCAGTAAATTATATTTGGACCCACCAAAGTGCCAAATTTGTCCTTTTCCAGATTATTTGTGCTGTTAACATTCTGCTCTGCCTATGACACCTCCAGTGAATATATAAACAACATACAAACAAAATGGCATGAAAGGTGATTTAAACAAGCATAATAATGGCACAGGGAAAGGATTTCTTGCAGGGAGTTTGAGACTAGTTAATCAGCAGTCACAGTGAGAGTCTATAGTAACAAACCAGCACACACTAAAATAATTGTTAATAGCCTCATTAAGCAAATGCATATTCCTTTATTATAATCCTTTATTTTTATAGTGCTGACATATTCTGCAGCACATTCCAGAAATTATTTATCTTTCATATCAATCCCTGCTCCAGTGAAACTAATAATCATTCACACTAAGGAGCCAACTAATCTACCTGTATGTTTTTTATTTGGAGTGTGTGTGGTAGGAAAATCAGGCTAACTGGAGAAATTCCATTCACCCCAGGGGTACAACATAAAACTTCTTTCAGATGTTGGATGGAATTGGACCATGAATCTCAGCACTGCAAGGTAGCACTGCTATCTATTGGTGACACTTCCGAGTGGGTCTCGCATTGTATTGACTTTACAACCAACAAAGACTAATTTAAGCAGCTGAAAATTATTATTTTTTGAGTTAAGACCCCCCAAATGTTTTAACTCATGAGTCATAATCAAATGTAAAATAAATTTGGGGAGCAAAACAAGCATGCAAAAAGTCCCTGAGGGTGCCAATTTTAGACCTTGATTGGCAATTGGTAGCTCTGTGTGTGTGGCAGTGGCAGCCTACAAGAGTCTCTGTTTGGCAATACACCTGGCTTTTACGCAACCAAAACTTGTCTCCAAGTCAGAAGCAGTGTAAAAATAGCAGCTGCAAAACCTGCTTTGAGGCCACCAGGATTAACATCTAAAGGGTTGGTGAGAAACATGTTGCTCTCAAGCCAGTAGTTGGGGATCAATTTCTTTAACTGAGTAGTTACAAAGGCTTAAATCCCCAGGAAGGACTGGCTAAATAAGTCACAGGAGCTGCTTTGGCTTAGGAACAATGTACAGTAAGGCAATGAGAGGTCATTAAACACATAGCTTAGTGAGGGTTATTGATATAAAGAGCCTTTAATTATTTGTAAATTAAACCTTATACATGGTGAATGATGCCATCAGATCCAGTGAATGCTTAGTGGTGCCACTTGTGTCACATGACTTACTGAAATAATGTAGCCCTTGTTAAAAATAGGGCAAATTTAGAAATAATTTTGGACATCCCTGACCTTTATGAAAGCATTCAGTCAGTAGTGGTGTTTTTATACAGTTATTAACTCCTCCTTAGTGATATTTAGTATTGTGGTTCTTCAAATAAGACTTTCCTATATGCGCATCGTAAATCACACAGGCACCTAAAAAATGGATTACATTTCAGATAAACCCAAAAGAACTCAACCCCCTATACTCCCCAATATGCATAACCATATTCCTCTGTAATAAAAAAAAAACAGCATTCTGCTTCTGTTAGTATTATTGGTTCTTTTAGGTATTTTCTAAGCCACATTTGTCAGTGACATCTGATTTCCTTCATTAGTTTCAAATAAGATAGATTAAATAATATATCACATGTTTCCTGGCTGGGCATTATTGCATGAAAATGCATTTATTCTCTCATTTCCCCCAGATATATGTTCAAAATATGCCTATGTTCTATTTTGAATGACATATATTTATGCCTTGGAGGCTAAACCATATGGGACATGACAGTATCTCAGCACTGAACAGCAGGTTTGGTAGAGGAGATTCTCATTTTCCCTGTGATCTTGATATTTAAAATGTTACAGTTCATATTTCATCAAAAATAGTAAAAAAAAAAAGTGTTGTGGTAATGTGTTTTAACAATATAATCCGGAGTGGTTTGTTCCAACAAGACTAATGTCTGACCGGAGGCTACCCAGGTTAGATAATGAATATCAAGATATTCACATATTAAAAAAAAAATCAAACCATGTAGGGACATGTATGGAACCTGGGATTTTCCAGATCTTTTCGTAGTTTGGATCTTCATACATGAAGTCAATTAGGAAATCATGTAAATATTAAATAAACCCATATGGCTGGGCTTACTTCCAATAAGGATTAATTATATCTTGGTTTAGATCAAGTACAAGCTACTTTTTTATTATTACAGAGAAAATGGGAATCATTTTAATAAATTTAGATTATTTGCATAAATGGGAGATGGCCTTTGCATAATTCAGAATTTTCTGGATAATGAACCTGTATTTATTAAATGCACCATAAAAAGACACCCTAACTCTTAAAGTTCCAAAGAGATCAATTAGATCATGTGCTACAAACAGAATAAAAAAATCACTAATTTAATTCCTAACAGAAGGGAGTTGGCATATAGTAATCTCTGATATACAATAATAGGGAAAACC
>CM044435.1:26717789-26730334 GCA_024363595.1 Xenopus borealis | reverse complement strand
CAAATGTATTTTCAGACATTTTGTCATTAGTTCCTGTGGAGATTTAGTGGGAGTGACATGAGCCATGCTCCTGTATTTCTGACAGATTAAATTCCAAATAGAGTGTATATGCATCTTTTAGATTGTAAACTTGAATTAGCACTATTTCTATTATGTAATCATGAATTTCATCTGTATGTTCAATTGTACAACTCATAGGAGTAAGTTGCCAGTTTATAAATATGTGTTAATAATAGCGCTTGTGAAACTTACTGAACTGGCTTCAAGTTTTTCACCCTGCAGTGATTTTAACCGTACAAGTTGGCTGACTGCTCCACTGACCAGGATCTCATCACCAATGTGATACTTTATAAAATTGCTAAGGTCTTTGGCATTACCTTGTGAGAAAGAAAAGAGTAATGTGAGCATTTAGGAAAGGGGTTGCATGCATTATATAAAACAGAACTAGAAAACTAGATAATTTGTTACCAGACACTAGAATTAAAAATTGCATTGTACCTACTGCATCTGATAGTCTGAGTAGCATGGCATTTTCTACTCGTATGTTTATAGGTAGATATGGAGGCAAAGAATGTCCAGAGTAAAAGCCCTGGTATTTTAAAAATAAGGGCAATGGCTGACCTGTGGAATGTCAAGATTTGCCACTTGCATGATTTCCAGTAGCAAAATGCCTGGACTTGGCTGTGAGTGAATATCTAAAGGCAACAACCCTTTCATGTTCATTTGATGAAGGACACAGCCAAGGGTGACCAGAACTAGATTCCACTAGACCCTTTCTTACATAAAACCAGTCCCGGAGTGGCAATCTGTGGGTTCTGGCAAATGCCAGAAGAGCTGCTATAAGTTGCCATAAAAATTCACTATTTAGTGGGCTGGTGGGGACTGTTTGGGCCTCTGTGTACTTGAAATACCTGGTATTTTGACTCTCAGTCCAGAGCTGCATAAAACTATATATTCACTATTCATACCTAGAAGCTTGTTCATGTCTCCTCTTGGAAGGGCACGGAATGCCTCGTCTGTTGGAGCAAAGACAGAGAAAGTGCCTTCTCTGTTTAATGTCTCTGTGAGTCCGGCAGACTGGATAGCAGCCACCAACATGCTGCAAAGAAAAAAGCAAGGTTACAAGACAAATTCATCTAAGAATGATTCCATACACATGGGCACAACAACTGTGTCCAGAGAGAGAAATTAAATGTTATTATTTTATATGTTTAAAATATTTTTAGATGAATTATTATATTTGTATAATTATTATGTATTTATATTATGGTTTATTATATTTTTATATTATTATTATTTATATTTTTGTTATTATTTAGTATTTAAATAATATAATGAAAAGTCTTCTAGATTGCTAGCTCTTATGAGAAGGGACCTCTGGTCCAATTTTGTTTTTCTAAAATCCTTGTATATTAAATTATTGTAAGACCCTTTTTTATTATAAATTAATGTTGCTGGTGCAAGCAAGTTACACAGCACATTCATCTTGTTTTTCAATATTTTCAAACTGTGCAACTGTGCTCAGCTTGGATAGTGTAGCTTAAAGGCTTCAGTGATATGGCTCCTGAAAGAAATAAAAACCTGCAGGGTTTAATCCTGCTACACAAGAGCAGATGCCTTTCTCCAAGGAAAGGTAGTTTGGGGTCTGATAAAAGCTCTTGAAATAATACTTTGTGTAGACAAGTGGACTTTTTAATAAAATTAGTCACCAAAAAAAACTGTAGTTCTGAAACTGGGGGATGAGGGAGCTTAGAGTTGGTTTGATCAGTCTTTTGATCAGACATTTAGGGTTCTATCTGAGAAGCATTATTTGCTCACCTGAAAGCCCATCTTTAGTGTCTGTTAGGGTAAGATTTGTCACCATAAAACTTACTTAATGTAAAGGACACTCATAGAAATATGATTGAATAACTGATGCATCAAATGTTTTTACATTTTCTGTAGATTGGAATACATTGCTAGGAGTGCTGTTTCTGATGGTTGAACCTCCAAAGGGGTATTGAAATGAAAAAGTCTATTTAGTCTTAGTGGAACCCCTAAAGGTGTATCCTTTGGAACAAAGTTGGTGGAGGCACCACTTTAATATGTAGCAGTTATCCTATTCTCTAACCCAGTACTACTGAAGGTTTTGCCTGACAGCAAGCAGGTAAGCAATAGGAGAATATTGTAGTGCAATCTCAGCCTTAAAAAGTGCTAGGAATGGGTTACATATAGTGTAAAAACACTACCTGAAACGATTGTCAGCTTTCAGGACATCCATGACATTTCCTGTGGGTGGAGTTAGCAGCTTGTCCACAATAAACAAGGTACCATATCTTCCCTTCTTGTCATGTGCATCAATACAGCTGTTTTCAATGCAAAGAGCCTGCAAACAGTGGAATCATAATTATTTTAAACCGTTTTGACAGCAGACTAGAACATATATGCACTAAATCCATAATTTTTAGTCAGATACAGGATCCTCCTCAAAAGACACTAATATTACATTACCCCCTTGTATCCCATTTTGAAATAGTATTTGAGGCAGTATTGAATATGTGTCCTTACATTTCGGTACACAAAAACACGAAGTTTCTTTCCACCAACTGTTTCTAGGACTTGTCCATGATAAAGGTACTTGGAGGACAGCGTTTCTTTAATAATGTGGTTCTGAAGCAAATTTGTCAGGTCTCTGTTAACAGTGGGAGTACCATCTGAAAAAAATTAAGTTAGGATTATGTTAAATTAGGATAAACACAATTTAAATAAAACAAATGGCAATTTTATATACTCTGCACAAAAATCTACTTAAGACAAAACGTTCCTAGTCCCATCTCCATGAGACTCTTCTTCCTTTTTATTACAGGTTGTAGTGACAGAACCCTGATCTAGGCAGAGGACTGTGCATGCTCTACCATTGTTATACCGGCAGGATAAAATAATAAGGCACAAAGTCTACCCACGTCTTGTTACCAATGTATTTTTTTAACCAGAAAATGTTACCTGCTTTTGTTACATTACCTGGCACGTGTCCCATTCAGAAAACGTAATAACATTGGAAATGCCTTGCCAGACTATGTGATCAATAGTCTATTTAAAGAAAAGGCCTGTCAATAAGCCTGTGCAACAGTAGTAATTATGTCCTGAGGCCTGTTATATACTGTAAATGGCTGAAGTTCTTAATTAGGATGATCTCATGAATTAGGATGAAGCACATGAAGAACAAACCTTTAAAAGCACTGTTGAGAGCAGCAATAACAGTCACTCGTTCGTTTACAGCAAGGTGGGAACCAAGGCCAGCTTGTTGGAAGAGATCAATGACTTTGGAGACTTCACTGCCTTTACCAAGTTCAGATAAAGTTTTTGCTGTAAAAAACAAAACAGCAGTTTTGTTATATGAAATTCAAATTTATGAATAAATGC
The DNA here is from genome assembly GCA_024363595.1 of Xenopus borealis. Lineage (NCBI taxonomy): Eukaryota > Metazoa > Chordata > Amphibia > Anura > Pipidae > Xenopus > Xenopus borealis. The sequence goes on along the minus strand of CM044435.1, from coordinate 26,726,932 downwards.
AATAGAACAACATATGCATCAAACATATAAAGAGGACCCTGCTCAATACATCTTACAATCTCAAATCCATTAAATGTGATCAAAACTAATACACAAAAAACTCATACACACTTTTTGTACTTTCTCACTTGAAATGCCTCAACTATGACTACCTGGGAAATTCAATATGACAAAGGATTAGCCTATGATTAAGTGTCTTTTGGACACGAAACGCGTCAGGCGAGAGATGACTATATAATAAAGCATGGATATCCAGTGTGCCTTGCACCAACCAGTTTGTATTTGTGGAATGTCTGCTCCCTGAGCTGAGGGCCTGGGGCTGGAGCACCTGGGCCACACTTCTATTGTGGTAAGAACTTCTATATGGCTGAATGTGTTGCTTCAAGATTGTTTGTCGTAAAGGATTAGCTGTGACCTTAAGCAAAAACAGTATGATGCAACATGGACAGTAGAGATGACACCTGACGAATAAGGGGCTATATAGGGCTAAAAATGCCATGTTTTACATAATGAACTTATTGCACCAGCATAAACCTGTTGAGAAGCTAAACATTGGGGTCATAAAAAATTATCAAGCAGAAAATTAGGTTGGCCTGTAATATATGCTGATGCTACAGGGCTAATTATTAAATGCTGATGCAAGTTGCATTGGTTTCTGTGCTGCCATGTAGTAATTATCCGTATTAATTACAAATCAGCCTTATACTGTGACATTTACATTCTATGTGTACTGTATATTTTGAGTCATTCCCTAACCTCAGTAAGTGACAGCAGCGCGGAGCCTGTGGTGTGAATCAGCAGAAAAGACAATGGGGCATCTTTGGAGACACAGATCTTTGGTTGCCTGGCGTTGGTACAGAAGCCCAAAACTAATGTACAACGTTTTTAGTCTACTTCTTCAATTTAACTTTCCTTGTCCTTTCACGGTACTTCTGCCTAAACATGCTCATCTCCCTTGTATGGGCACCATTCTGTTCAGATGAATCATATGTCAATGCGCTTATTGATCCAGGTAAACACCAGTTACCTACATCTTGAAGGTGGAGGTAATTCCATGGTTCCCACTGTGTGCCGCATCAACACATACTTAAAGAATAACTTGCAATGCCATTTTGATGCCAAACATCAAAATTCAAGCCAAAATGGAAATGCATTGACCAAGATTTGTGATGAACTGGATCAAGGTTAAACATCCAACTAGTGCAGATCATTTGTGGGGCCTTGTGTGGAACTATTGGCATGCATTTTCATACAAGTATCTCAAGTCTACTTAAAGTAATCTCTAGAGTTAATTCTAGTGTAAGGCGTGGATTTTGCTGTTGTTTTTTAACACATTTTTCAGAAAGTATTTGCCATAAAATATCTGCTTTGTACTGTGTAGAGATGAATTGCTGTAAACAATTCTGTTTATAACTAGCTAATTGGTGATATATTATCAGTATATTAATGCACAGGACACACAGCCAAGAGAACAAAATGCATTTGTAGAAACAGCCTGATCCTGGATCCTTGCCACATAATATATTCCATACCACCGTTATGTACAAAATCCTCTTTGACTGATACCACTGAGTGGGTTGTGATGGCAGTAGCACTTTCTGGGTGGTCATTTCATTTTATTTTTTATATAAACAATTTAAATATGATCATTAGGGGGTCTCTTGAAAGAGATATATATTACATGATCATCTAATTCTGTCTCCTAGGTGACTAAAACTAAAACCTCTGCTGGCCTTCCAGACACTTTAATCGTCCAGTCTGTAGAATTTTCACTCTTTACTTAACAGTCTTTGTTTGTGGATTCTCCTTGGCAACTGACTGGATAGGTTTGTATTGTGTTGCCATAGTTTGAATGTTTTGTCTTTCTACAATAAATGTTTCTCTCTACAATAATTGTGTTGATTATAAAAATTAATTTGCAGACACACAGATGTATACATAATTAACTACATTTTATCACTGATATCATGGAGTTAAGTCATATTTCTAGACCCAGCATAATGTTTAAAAAGATATGTGATATATAAATTAAAATATCAGTGATTGGCAACTCTAGCTACGTTACAAGGAAAAGGTGATGTATATATGGAATGTATATACATTTGCCGACTTTAAGCAAAGATACCCAATCCCTCGTAAAATCATTATATGAAACTACTAATTTCTTCCACCACATAAAGAAAGAAATGGATGGTTCAGCATTACTCATATAACACTGCTATGCCAGTAAAAGATGGAAAGAAACCCTATACTTATTTTAAACTATATACTAAATAATCATTTCCATTTAGTTAAGAGGGAAACATTTGGTTGTTGGGTCAATGAAGTACATTAGTGTTCTTTTCTTTATTTAAAGCTTTAGAGCTGTGCAAAGTAAAACAATATACATGAAGGTGTCTAAGACTATGGGGGAGGGGTTATTTACTAAAGCTCATTGTGCAAAAACTTAGTGTAAAAACTAAAACTTTTCTTGCAAAAAAACACAAACATTTTTCAAGCTTTATTATAACCCATGCTGCAAAAATTGCAAATTTGAAAACTTGGCATCTCATACCTGTTGAGGTCATGTCTAAGTCAATGACAGTGGTCCCTATCCGAATTTAAATATATGGTCTGCTTTAGATCAATAATCAAAAAAATTGGAGGTTCTTGGCCAATAACCCAAAAAAATCGAGTAATTTGGGATAAAAATATTAAAAACGTGTATGATTCTAGTTTTCCTTCCATTGTATAGACTTTTTTCCTGACCCAAATTTTTCAAGTTATTGAAAATAGCTGAAAAGCTTGCATATAAAGCAATAAAAAAAAAGGGGGGGATAATTGTACCTGCGTCTGGGATCAACAGTTCATCAATGAAATGCACAACACCATTAGTAGCTAAAACATCTTTCCGAGAAATGATTGGTTTTCCGTTGAGCGTGAGATCTTCACCAGAGCAGCCCACTTCTATAGCTGTACCCTCAAGTGTCTCCATGGATGATCCAGCGATGATGGCTTCTGAGCACTGGGCATTGTTTAAAATGTGGTGATGCAACAGGTCTAGGTTCAGACATAGGGATTTAATAAAAGATAATGAAAACAATACTTTGTTTCCTACCATGTAGCAAAATAAACTGTACCATATTCCTGAAATTAAAAGTGATTTTAAAACAAGGAAACCAATATAATTATTTTGTTCTTTTTTTCCGGCTGTTTATGTCCCATTAAAATCCCCCATAAAGGCATATGATTATTTAAGTAGAGACTTTAAGACAAACTGAATTTGCTATTATGGCCTGGATTTATTTTCAGTCTAATAAACTCACATAAATATTATTCTTTTTTCCATTTTCAGGAAATCTAGCCATTTTATTGCAGTTAGTTTACTGACATAGTTATATCTCAGACTCCCACTTTATACATTTCCAGATCACTGATTGCTTTTCTATTTCCTCTTGGATGTTCTAATGCTACCTAAACTCTCTCTAAAGCTGAAAACAATATCTCCTCCAGTTCCTGTAAATTTTCAGGTCTACCCAGGCTACTTTCTCGAAGCTCATCTGCAACTCCATTCTCTGTTTTACCTTACATTCTTCCCTTTCCTTAATCTTGCAGTTTTTTTGTCTTTACAGATTTAACCACATAAAAAAATTGTATACACTCCCTTAAAATCCACATAATGCACATAAAATAATGTAAATGCACATAAAATAATGTAAATTATTCCTTGCTTGCTTGAATTCATTCTTTCCTAAAAGCTCCCTTTTAGTTTGCTTTATAATTCACTTAATTTTTTAAAATACTAATGTCCAATGGGATGAATAAATGCCTATACTACGTGCTATTCTTTCCTATTCACAAGATATATTACATCCCACGCCAGCTTCTGACTTCACTATTTACAGTAAAAGATTTCTTCTGTATACCTAACCATGATGTATTGGACACTCATCCTCCCTCCAAACCTTAAAACATTCTCTGAAATTCAGCCTGTTTATTACTCCCTAGATGATTCACCATTGCCAACATAATGATTAATGGAAACTTCCTTACAACAGCACTAGGTTGTTGGAAAGGACCTTATGTATAGAAATACTAAAGGGAAATAATTATATTATTATTTTTTATTATTATTACTTACATTTCTTATATAATTTTTATTACACAAATGGCAGTTTTACTTTTCCCAAAATCTAAACCTAAATCTATTTAGTTGCATTAGCTCTATTGACAAAGCAAGATACAATCCCATCCAGTAAAATTTAAAAATATTTTATGATTACCTTTCAGGGCCTCTGGGTCACCCAAAATTCTGTTCAATGTTTCAGGAGGTATTTTTTCAAAGGCTTCGTTGGTGGGGGCTAAAAGTGTGTATTGTTTGTTCTCACTTTCTAACAGCGTGTTAAGACCAGAAGCGGCGACAGCAGTCTATAAATAAATAATTGTGAATTGAGTGAAATTAAAATATAAATTCCAAGTTAGATATACAATCAGGCTATGATTAGATTATCCAATCACATGGCTGCATGAGGAAAGAGCCCTGTATTGTACTAACATTCAATTTTATTTGACAAAACTATTTTCTTCTCTAACAATTAATGTTTTTGCTCTCTAAAACTTTGAGATTTATAAAATGTAAAAGCAGAACATAAAAGCTGTTGACGTCCTATAGAAGTCAAAGGGAGCTGTTTTGATTCTATAAGATCTTTATGTTAGCCATTTAGACTTTTAGCTATTATTGACATTTTTTATTTAGCAATTGTCCAAAAAATTTAAACATTTGTTAGAGCTTATCTTATTTTTTAGCTCATAGTTCAGCTTTTTTTGTTTATTTTAGAGAAATAGGGGCCCATTTACTAACAATCAAATTTAAATTTTTTCCACGAATCTCTAAAAACTTATGGTTTTCTATTTTCTTTTTAAAAAGCTCTAAAACGTAAAGATTTATTAAGTGTAAAAATCATCAAAATATCTCATACAAAACTTTGCCAGGTAAAAGTTGTTGAGAAGTCAGTGGGAGCTGTACTGATCCTATTGGACTGCTTTAAATCAATTCAGAATTCCGAGGTAGTAATATTTTTTAGTGCATTGTTCAGTGTACTTTTCCATTTGTACCTTTTTTAATTCTGATTTTTTAATAACTGCCATTACATTTGTAGTTTTAGAGAAAGTGAGTTTAATTCTGCTTTCAAAAACCACTAAAATCCAACCTTTGATAACTAGGACCCCTGGAGTTCAATTAATGTTTTAAAAAAAAACCTCTAAAACCACTAGAATTCTAATATTGATAAATGGGCCTCCCTGTCAGTCATTGCAAATAAAACAAACTGCATAATTTTCAACTGGACATCCTGCAGGTAGGGCCGCCAAAAAATGGTAAACCCAAACACACAAGTTATAAAAAGCCATTGGTGATCAGGGCCCCTCATAAGTAAAAAAATGTTGATGCCAGGGACGCCCTTACATTAGGGTCAAGTTCAGCTCCTTTCATTACTTCAGGGTTTTTTTCACGGCTTCAGGACTTCAATTCCAGCTCCTAAAGGCAGGCCATACACGGGCCGATAAAAGCCACCGACAGACAGAGTTGGCAGCTTATTGGCCGTCTTCTGATCTTCTTGCAGCTTCAGGACTTCAATTTTGGCTCCTTTCGTGACTTTGGGTCTTTTCGTGGCTTCAGGACTTGAAGTTCGGCTCAAATTGTGACTTCAGGTTTTTTCGCGGCTTTGAGACAGTAGTACTCCCTGTGCCCCCCTGATGGCGGCCCTGCCTGCAGGTGTCCAATTATTCGACATAGCTAGGAATATTTAGGAACTGACCCCACAGCCAGATTAATTTAATCAATTTAGCTTACTATTAATCCTTGCTCCTATTTATCCAAGCTTTCAGTATTTGTTTTTCCTGACCAGACAAAACAACAGATTTGGGAAGTTTTCTTTTTCAAGTGGATTTAATCAATATTTAGAAAATGATTGTATCAACTGGAAATCATTATTTGGATTAATAAAATATAACTGTAATGGAACAGTCAGAATGGATAATTCCATAGCAATAATTTGCAAATCAGCCATACAGTGTATATAATTTATAAATATTATACAGCTTTAAAGTTATTTATTTCTTCCTAAATGAGATGGAATTGTGACTAACACATTTTTGCTGATTAAAGAATTGCACGTTGAGCAGTAAAATCCAGAACTCTGTTGGAAGTGGTTTCTGTGCCTGCGCCATACTAAAGCGTGGATCATACTGTGCATATTTTCCAACAGGTCAGCTCCAGCAGTAATCTGATCTGGTTTACCATTGTTCCTGCTAGCTAGTACACCCCACTAAGTATTTTTATGGTCTGTAAAGTTTTATTAGAATTCAGTTGAAGATTTGTAAAGCTAACTGAAATTTTGATGGATCCTAAAAACACATGTGTTATATAATGCCATGGCCAAAATGTGTAACTCTATCAGTCCAAGAAGAAGTTACGATCTATTGGATTTTACCAATAATCAGCAACTTATTCCAGAATTCAATATAAAACAAAGAAATGTGGTGTGATCTGTTGAGTACACCATTTATATAAATATTTAGCATACATAGAAGCTTATTGCAATAACACATACCATACTATATGGGATTACATTTTATGTACAGAGTTATATTGGCTAAACACTGCATTAACATTTTATTTTAACAAACATTGCAAAACACTGCAATGATTTTATTGGAATGATATTTAATGCACAGAGGAATGAAATTGATAATATATACTTACTCGGAGCGTTTCAAGGCTTTCCTCTGTTTCAACCACTTGGTTGATGTCGTTTGTTACAGCTGTGATAACTTTATCAATAACATGGACTACTCCATTGGTGGCATGGTGGTCAGCCTTTATCAGTCTGGCACAGTTTACTGTTACAATCTTTGGAAAGACAAAGGGAGTTGGTTTTAGTCAGTACAATAATTACATATTTCATTTTGTAAATTGTCTAGATCCCCTGGTATTTGTCAGCAGATCATTCACTAGGTGCAAAAACTGTGCCCATTAAAGGACAATACAACTTGCATCACTTTGAGCTCATCTATACCTAATCCATTTACTGATTGTGCCATGTACCATTATGCTGACCTGCAAGGTGCAGTGCACTCTGGTGAAAGGGAGCCTTGTTCTTAACACCTGCCTTGACTAGGGTGTAAGTGTAGAACTGCTTTTGTGTAATAACAGTTAATACTGCATCATTTGAATCACCTGAACATAGTTCAGGCAATATTCCATCTGCTTGCTTCTATCTGTCCACCTAATGCCACAAAAATCCGAACCAGGCATATCTTAGGATGCAAATGACAAGCTTTATGTGGAGAAGCATCTGGTACACTGTTTTCACTTTTAGGAGCCTGTCCAAAAAATCCAGTTCACTAGCTACAGGTGATGATGGGACTATGGAAATAAGGTTTACTTACTCCATTGGGGTAGTGATGCACATGTATATCCAGGTTTTGGTACATTGAAGGGAAAGTCACTCCATGTTTCAGTTCATCAGTAAGAAGACGCCTGTTCACCATATGATAGCGTAGAGCATTCAGAAGCTCAATATTTACATTGCTCACTAAAGCATCCAATATTTCCTGTAAAGACAGCAATAAATTTGTCAAGCTGTGGTCCTATAAACTACCCAGATGTCTTTTGATCTTTAAATGTCCTGCCTTCTTGTTTGTTACAATGTGTGTTTCAACCACAATGTTGTATACTCACAGCTGGAAGGGCAGCCCATGCTTCATTGCTTGGTGCAAAGATAGTAAAACTTCCAGGTCCCTCGATTTCTGGTCTCAAGTTTGCTCTATCAGAATATAATTGTGTGGTAGCTGCTCCAACTATTCCAAGAGTTTCATAAATATTTGAAAGTGGAAGTGCTATGAGAAAAATATCAAGAAAGGTAAGAGTTACAGGTGTGTGGCTTATAAATATGCATGCTTGTGTGAGGGGCTTCCGGATGTTTAAAGGGAAAGTAAAGCCCAACAGTACTCACCACAGGGACCACAATGGAAAAATGAAACAGAAGATTTTATTGACAGACACACCAGAGGCTTTTCTTTCAGACACACGTTACACACTCATTCATTTACTTCTTCAGAAATGTTAAACAGATTTTTCCTTCCAACCAGATTCTCTTTTAGTAGGCACACCTTCCTTAGGACTTTGGATCCCACCTAACCGCCTAGTGGTCTGTTATATGCTCCAACCGTATTCCCCACTCTCCAATAGTGGCCCAATACCTTCAAGATGATACCACTCCACTCTTCCAGGTTAGGCCTTTTCATCCAAATCCTGGCCTGAAGCCTTGGTGTCCTTCATACCTAGTCCTAAACTGTCACTGGTTCCCTTAGTTATGGAGTGCTAGTAGGAGACTAACTCCACTTCTGTCCTTGATGGGGCCACAGCTGCTCTTACTAAATGTCCTCACTATCTTGTGCACCTAGTGCTCACTCACTGGATCTTTCCTGCTCTAATATTTCCTATCTGCCATCTTAAGTCTTCACTCACTCAGCAAGGTGATGTTGCTCCGGCCACCCCCTCCTATCAAGACAAGTCACTTTGGGTGGTGCATCACCTTTTATAGCCCTCTGTGTCCCACAGTGCCCTCTGGTGTCCGTGGTATATATTACACTTAACTTAAAGAACTAATGATGATTCCAACAAATTACACACAACCATATATACATTTCACATACATGCACATTTCGTCACACAAAAAGATTACAAAATTCCTACACATAACACTATTCATCACTTCACACCCCCTTACATGCTAACCAATCCAAGTTAGGAATGTTAAAACTAGAGAACTATAACTTTATATAAATATAGAAGGGGGACTGTACAATAAACTTTCTGATGACAGTGGAACCTTCCAAAGGACATAAGGGCATCAACTGAGATTAGAATAAAGGAGATTTCCACTGAGATTAGAAGGTTTACTTACAGTTTTGTGTTGACTGGAAATTATATAATATTGACATTTGTTTAAAAAAACAGCTCTAGATATGTCAACCATTCTGAACTGAATTTTGAAAGACCTTCTTTCGTCTTTAAAAGAGGATTAAAATTTAGAGGAATGGTAGAAACCTGTTAGACATTTTAATAAAAAGGTTCTTAAAGGAAAACTATACCCCCAAAA
>CM044435.1:26674441-26717689 GCA_024363595.1 Xenopus borealis | reverse complement strand
CTATCTACCATTGCACTGAGCCAGTCCATTCCCTGCTAGATACTTTTGTAACCCACAACTTGTACTGCCTGTCAGAGCAATTCACCTCGACTGGACATTACCATCCCAGACTTGATCAAAGGGGACTATAAGTTTTAACTTCATATTCTAAGAAAAAATTAGCTTACCAGCAGGGCATCCTTTTTCTCCTGGAACCCTTTCATATCCTGGGCAGCATTCATAACTGATTACCCTAAAACAAACATTTGGCAATTAGTAAAATGTACTCATTTGGTAGTTTAAGTATATACACATATAAAGATAACTACAGAGTACATATCCAGAGGTACGTGTTGATGATGATGCTGTTACAATTCCAGCATAACTATGCTCACTGCATTTCAGCATAAATCTGAAAGCAAGTTGCACATACAAAGAGATAGTACAGGATGGAACATAAGCATCCAGTTAAAAATCTAAGCCTATTATTGCCCCTAGTACTTTGCCCACATAATGAACACTTATGTCCCTTAAAAGACATAGTACTGTAAAGTAACAAGGAAGCTTTTAGGTACAACTCCTAAGCTTAATAGAATATTTCTACTTTATGCACTCAATATTATCCTTCTGTTTGTATAAGTATTCCATCTCATACACTTAAAACTCGTTGAAATGTTGCTTATTAATTTTAAAGTTTACATTTAACTTTATGAAAGTAAACAAAGAAAGGGGGGACGAGAGATACAGAAACACAAAGAGAAATGGTCAATAATAACACCTTGCTATGGGAAGTGCTACTTCAATAGACATCAAACTGTTTAAGAATTGATTGCCTGGCTGGCCTCTTCCTGTACACCGTGATATTAATTCCCGTGGCTTACTACATAAATTTACCCTAACAACCTCAGTTTTCAATTATCACCATTCTGGTTTCCTCCTACACTTCAAAAACATACTGTAGGTAGAACAAAGGGTAAAAAGTTTGGCTTCACATTCACCATGAGTATAGTTTTTAGCTTTTAATTGTGTTGGTTTATTCCTGGATCCCACTGGGTGTAAGCACTGCATCATAATGCACCAGTTAGCCAGTTTCTCCACCATCATTATGAAGAGTATGAACTTGCACTGCTAAATAATAAACTTGCACAAATCATGCTCCAGTGGCATCTAATATATTTTCAATGTCACCTAACTTTGCTTAAATGTCATTATCTTCTGGCACCCACACTAAGGGTTACTAACTAACCTCCTGAAACTAGGAGTCCTTTGTAACCAATTCTCCATCCAAGCTAGTTTGGTAGGAACCTGTATCTAAAGGACCCCTTTAAGTTGGCAGTTTATTCAATTCAATTACATGTTAATTCAGCAACATAATTATCCATTCAAGAACAGCATGCATTTTATTATTAGTTGTATTTGTAGGATACAGTCCAAATACATTTTGGAATTTCATTTATTTATTTTCAAACCAAAATTTGGCTTGCATATTATATGTATTCACTTCTCAAGAACTGTAGGTTTTTTTTTAATATAAAATGCAATCACAAAGATGAATAGTTACTGAAACAGTAATGTCTTGTGATTCCATTACACGCTACCAAATGGACCGCAGTGCATAAACAGCCCATTGTTTATAAGAAGAAATCTCAGCTCTCCAGGAGTGTTTAGCTTTGACATAAAGTTCTCGTGAGTGGAGTTAAACACAAATGGCTGTCCCAGCAACTGAAAGCCAACAGACTCTGTTTTATTTAATATAACCTACCCTAAATCTTCTGGTTAAAACAGTAATTCCTTAGTCATTTCCATAAATAGTTGCAGATGACAACTTTCAGGAAAATGTAATGCTTTCATAATCTTCTGAATATTGACATAAAACAGGAGTGTTCCACATGCTGGCAGTGGGTTTTCTAACCTTTGACCTAAGAATTTAATACAGTAGGTGTCTGCCACTGAGAATAAAATGTCAGGAAGCTGCTACTATTTGGTCTCTTGATTGTGCTTAAAAAATAACTAGGTAGTTATCAGGGCACCTTAAGTGAGTAAACTTGGGATACTTTACTTAAAGATAGTAGTACACAGACTTACATGAATCCTAGTCCAGTTGGTGCCTTATTGGCCCACGTCGGGACCAAATTGATGAATCTCTAACTGATATTGTCAGTTTGGGAATAGTAAGATATAGGTCTAGAGATTTGTAAATTTCCACCAAATTGGTTTGTAGATGCGAGCTCCTGCTGATGGATCAGCAGGGGGCCACAATGTGATCCCACATTTGGCCCACAAGAAAAAAATGTAAACACCCATGGCAAAGGAAGAGATCAGCCAGTGGATATGGATTTCATATAAAGAAATAATGTTTTCCCTGCCTGCCCAATGGCTCTACTGAACATATGCATCTGTTTTGAAAACTTACTTTAATTAAGAATGACAGGACATGTAATGGGCAAAAAAGATTATAGACTGCTGTAATTACTTTAAAAATCATCTAAATCTGCGCCTTAGGGCTATGGCATCCAGGGATTTCCATCACGCCTGTTAGCACCCCCTTGCTCAAAACAGCAATGGTCAAATGCCCCTGTCAATAATTTCCTTATAGAGACACAGTCTAAATTATATATGGAGGCAGGAAATTTTCAATTTTGTACAGCTGTTTATAGACTTCTCTTTTGTGCCATTTACATCTATGAAATGAAAAGGAAACTCACTTTAAGACTGTACACTTTGGACCACAGATAAGTCCCCAAATTGTATTTATAGCTATAATAATTTGAAATACATCTCTTCCACAGGCATTTTGCAGTAGAAGGCTGAGGTGAGGCATGTTGGCCTTTTTATAGGCTTGCTACATTTGAGGGACTTTTCCTGCACAAAGCTTACAGGTCCATAAAAAAAATGATCTTACTGTTATAATGTGAAGAACTTACAGGTTAATTGTGGCATGGGTCTATAATAAAGCATTTCCTACTGTATGGGCAATGGTAAGTAAACGTAGACTATTGTTGGAGAGCATTATTTCATTTAAGTCAGAGAAGCCATTTTTTTTCTAATAGCTATGATTATCTTCACTGCTCCTGTAAAAAAAAGTCAACACTTGGTTAATTCTTAGGAAGTACAATTAAATTTAGGTAAATTAAGGCACTATGACAAAGGAGGTTATTTTCTAAAATGCTAATTTATCTTTTTTAACCAAGCACGACAAAACTCCCATCCATGGTGTTTTCTTATTTACCAATAAAATAACGCAAAAAATTTGTGTTAGGAAGAGAATCTATAAAATTGAGGGAAAACGCGAATCATACAAATTTTTCAGATTTGACATCAATCGATTTTTTCTGGTTATCATCCGAAAACTCCAAATATTTTGGATTATCGGAATAAACCCAGTGCAGATTATGATATTTCAAATTGTAAAGGGACATCTGCTATTGACTTCTACATGACCTTGGCATGTTTAAGACTTCAGAATCTGAATTTTTGCAGCTTCAGGGTATAATAAATCTAAAAAAATTCAAGCTTTTTTTCCTCTAAAAATTTGAGTTTTTGCCAAAAAACCTCAGCCAGAAAAAATCATGATTTAGTAAATAATCCCCTAAGAGTATTCAGGTTTTTGCTGTTAAGATCACAGATCCAGCAACTGCCCATAATTAAATGGTCCATATAAATGTATATATACACTTAGGGGCAGATTTACTAAATTTGTGTGAATGATTCGAAATTCGATCGAATTTTCAAAAAGATTTGAATTTCGAATAATTTTGGTGGTCACTCCGACCATCAAATTTAAAAAATTTGAAATAAAAATCTATACGATCATTTGAATATTCGATGGTCGAAGTACTTGCCCTTTAAAAAAAATTAAAATCCCTAGTTTTAATAAAAAAAAATTGTTAAAATCATTTGAATCGTTCAAATTTTTCCTATTCGTCGATCGAATTTCGCTAAAAACCATCAAATTTGATATTCGAATTTGAAGGGTTAACATTTGACAAAATTCGATTGGTTGAATTCGAGGGTTAATTAACCCTCGAATTTGACCAATAGTAAATCTGCCCCTTAATATGCAACTTAAAAAAAATCTTGCAGAAGAATAATATTTTCCATTAAAACACTGTTGCTTTCATTTTGCAGGACTGTCACAATAAAGTTATATATATGATTTTATTCCATTTCATTCAACTTGCTCTGTGCAATTCCTTGATTCGGTGACATTAATATTTGTTTTACTAGAATCTTCTGAAGCTGATATTAAGGTTTAATGTGACACTACAAAGAAACGTACTGTTCATAAAATAACAGGATTTAAGAGCAGGAATTAAGTATATATATATATATAAAGCTTCTTGAAAGAATCATAACAAACCTTTCATAAGCTTGTTTAAAATACCCAAAAGAAAAAAAGCTCCTTGTAAAAAAAAAAAAGGTAAACCACAAGCATGTAGCCTAACTTTTTTAACTTTAAAAGTTTTAACTTTAAAAAGGTTTTTAAAATGACTGTTAAAGAGATGAAAGACAGGGTTGTCATTCTACAGGAAAAAAGTGAAGACAGTAAAGAAACAAGAAAAAGACATGGCAGATACAGTGATTACAAAGTGTCAGTGTGGTTTTATGGAGGCCAAGGGGTGGGCTTATGGTAGACTAACCTCAGTGTTACTGTCCACAGCAGTATATCCATATTAGCAAACTGGACTGGTAGGAGCTATAGGATTGCCCAATGTATCATGCAATAATTTAATTGTTATGCATGAATGGATTTGGAGAGGGCTAAGGTGACAGTACTACTTAATTAAAGTGGCAGAGTAAGGTGACTTAATTGATACTACTGTATGATTAAATAAACATATTTTATTTGTCCTTTGGGCTACAGTGTTTTTACCCCTCCGTAACCCTCACTGTGGAGTTTTTAAAAAATCTATTTTGCCTCTGTGGTTTGCAGGGAAAGTGTCAATTGATTGCTCTGGGTTACAGTATTCATTTAATCAGAACTTTATGTTGGTCCAAGGAAATTGTTAGATGTGAATGTAGTTTTTCAAAAAATCTTTCCAGCAAACTAGACCTGCACACCATCGGAGTGATTGATGGTTGTCATCAATGCTGCTTGTAGAATCAGGTTTGGCAGCAGATATGGGGTGCACGTTCTGTTTCCCAGGCATTTGTTTGCATGGCAATTGGGAAGGGTAGGAATGTGGAGTTGTCATTCCAACGCTGTTAGCAGTATATGCTATTTCTTAAGCCGCTATGTGAATACAAACACAATACAAACTAAAACAGCTAACAAATTAAGCAGACTAATTTACAGATTTACAGTTTTACCAAAAATCATGTTTATGTTTATGTAGAAGAAATCCTACCTAATGCTTTATACATGTTATATATTCCTTTTAACATTCTTACATGACCATGTTTATTTAACACTTTTATAGAGGGGAATGTGGTGAGCACTGTAGAAATAACTCATCAACATTCTACTCCCTTCACCTTGGCTAACCAGAATTGTTTGTTTAAACTTTGTGCATTTTCATTACATGCATTAGAACACTAAAGAATAAACTCATTTATCAATTTAGACAATTAACTATTGTATGTAATAATATAATAATATATAATAATGTACCTGGAGCATAGATTTGTTTTGTGAAAAAAGAGATGAAACAAATCATTAGAATTTTGTGATTTACTACATGTCATAATAGAGGGAGATTTACAATAGCTTGTAATAACAATGTTTGCAGACTGGGGCAAAGAGTCTGCTACTTTCAAGAAGAAAAATATTTCAAAATTGGGATTATTTGGATATAACAGAGTCTTTGGGAGATGGTCTTTCTGGATAATGGGTTTCTGGATAACGACCCCATACATTTCCAAAACACTCCTCTCTGCTATAGATTATGGGGTTTATTTATTAAAATCTGATTTTTTTTCATTTAATATAAAAAAGTCAGACCAAACTAGAATCCACAATTTGACCTTATATATTATTGATTCAATCGTATCGGAGTAAAACTCGATAAAAGATTTTTGCTAATTTTTTTAGTCTTTTTAGTCAGAAAAGTATGAATTTTTCAGATTTTTTTGCTGAGAAAGCTCGAAATAATCAGATTTTCAAGCTAATTCCAGAGCAGACCACATAAACTCCCAGGAGTAGTCAGGACCAAGGAGGAAGCTTCAGGGTTAAAGTCCAAGTTCAAGGTACAGGCAAGGGTTCAGGAACAATCGTAGTCAAAATCCAGGCAAAAGGCAGGCAGAAGGGAAAAAGGTCAAAGTTCAGGCAGGGTCAAGTCCAAGATTCAAGCAAAAGTATAACACCCAGGAACGCTAGAAAGTGAATCTATACTTGGGTAGTGACATGGCATCCTGGGTGCCGTGACGTGGCGCGCTGATGCTGTGCGTCCAACGCGGCACGCTGATGTCATATGTCCAACGCGTGGTGCCAACGTCATGGGTCCGCCTCGGAGTATAACAAGTATATAAGAATTCGAATTTTATAAGAATTTTTTTTTTTTTTAGTTTTCAGCATTCAGACTTTACTATATAGTGTGCTTTTTATATACATTAATACTAGAAATAGACATGCTACTGTTTGAGTTGCTTTTTAATATTGTTCACATGTTATCCTCTGTTTCTCCATCAGTCTATCTCTATCTCCCACTTTATCTCAAGCAAAGAATGGTAGATCCTTTATGGTCTTGGTTAACAATTACTGTATTACATGGAACTGTTATATTCATTTGATAAATTGATCTGCCAAATAAAAATATACAAATATGAACCAACGTGTGGGACCTTTGACTCTGGTCTCAGTTAAAGAAAGCATTATATTCATGACATCATTTGAGAATAAGAGGAATATGATTCAACGGTTGACTTTAGAATAAATAGGTGAAAAATCAGCCAAATGATGTCGCCGTGGGCTGATGGAAGGATTAACCTTAAGTAATTATATGAGTTTAACAAATTCTGGTGCAGGAATAAGTAGCAAGACCACCCAGAAGCAATTAATAACCTGGAACCATGTAGGACAAATCCCTTTCTGCCATTACATCAACATCCTACCAGATGGAAACTGCTAGGTATTCATTATTTTTGACGTTTGTAGAGGCCCAGAGTGAACTCAGTGGTTATTCTCAGGTGTTTTTAATCCACAGCTGCAATGGCAACTGACTTTCTATGGATAATATTGTTATTATATGTAACTGTAAAACAACAAGGCTTATATTTTGCCATTGTAATGAAGCATGCATATGCCCGATATGAATATAAGGTGGCCTCAATGTAAATAGATAAAACAAAGGCAGGGAAACCTACAACCTCTCAATTAATGTATTTCAGGTTAGTCAACTTAAGTTCTCAACAAACCCACTGATGACAGATAAAGTGGTGTTGATGTTAATTTGTTTGTTTGAAATAAATGTATAGAAATAATTGTGTACATTAGAATACCAGAACTTTCTTTCCATTGGCTCAAAAGTAGATTTAAATTTGTTAGGTCTTCTCTTCCTACCACCCATATAAAACATGCCTTAAGGTGGCCATACACGGGCCGATAAAAGCTACAGACAGACGTGTCGGCAGCTTATCGGCCCGTGTGGGGGGCCCTCCGACGGTCTTTCCCTATCGATATCTGGCCCTAGGGCCCACGATCAGATCAGCCCGATATCGCCCACCTCAATCCGCTCATTTGGCAACATCGCCAAACGAGCAGATCTCTACCAGTATGGCCACCTTAAGCCATTAGGTAGCAATATTGTACTGTATTAATAATAATTTGAAGAAACTATAAAAAAATCATTTCCCTAAGATTTATTTTGTCTACCCTTTGAAAATTATATTTGAAAATAATGTTTGGATAAGGAATACTTCTCTTTTTCCAGTGTGGCAGCTCTTCTCCTTACACCTCAATCTCCATTAATTCCACGTTTTGCAGAAGAATTCTAATGTTCATTATTTAAATGAAAAGGAAAAGTCACCAACCAGGAATGTACCACAAGTGCCATGTAACTAGAAAGTACAAATGCAAATGTGCTGGATTACTGCCTGGTTCTTAAGTCATCAACCTGACAGCAGCAGTTGAACTGATCAGTGTCAGGAACAAATGCCATGATTTCACTATTTAATATGTGCAATGTTTTAGATTTGAGCAGGAATGCATTCAATAGAGCTGCCTTTCCCAGACAGATAAATTAGTTTATTTGGCAAAAGGCTATACCAGGGTACCACAGTCCAGAAAGTGAGAAGTGGCTTGGAAAATTATCACCCACACACTTACTATTATGTGCACACTGTATTTACTGTATCTTGGTATATTTCAGTATTTGTTTATTTTGGAAGATCCTTGCTAAATCATTTTTTTGTACTGTGTTTTGGACAAGTACACCTAATTTCAAAGGGATGCACCGAATCTAAGATTTGGTTCAGGATACGGCCAGGATTTGGCCTTTTTCAGCAGGATTTGGATTCAGACGAATCCTTGTGTCTGGCCGAACCGAATCTAAATCCTAATTTGCATATGTAAATTATGGTCCGGGAGAGAACTTGTGTGACTTTTCATCACAAAACAAGGAAGTGAAAAAAAATGTTCACACTTTTTCCTTTCCCACCCATAATTTTCATTTACAAATTAGGATTTGGATTCGGTTCAGTATTCACCTTTAACAATATCACCAGGCAGCAACTCACAAAGAAATACAGCCAGGCTATGGGTTGACGTATTTAACTGGTCATTTATATGATATCTACATGTGTTACTGCCAAGGCTATGGGAAGCACATTCTAGAGCAGGGGTGTCCAACCTTTTGGCTTCCCTGGGCCACATTGGAAAAAGAAAAGTTGTCCGGGGCCGCACATGAAATACACAAACACTTTTGATTTGAAAAAGTAAAGAAAATGCATAGAAAAGAACTACAATGCCAGTTGAATAACAAGATGGAGCTATACACTGGAATATGGGACACCTGGATATTAAATAGACTTATTATATTATTATTAGTGACTAGGCAATGGGCAGAGTCCCCCCTAAACCTATATCCTTTGCAACATGATGTTTCCTCTGGAGCCAAGTCTTTCAAGCTGGGCAGCATTCATATCCATCCTGGGCCGCAGGTTGGACACCCCTGTTCTAGAGCTTTAGAGCTGCATTATTTGACTGATAAAACCTATTGCTTAACGTGCCATGAAGAAGACCAGGGTGCCATTGTTCTGAATCCAAATGACAGAGCAATGACCATGCAGAAGTGATGTACTTGGGTGCCCAGCTACTTCTGGTCTCTTCTTTATGAGTCTTCCATTTAGATACAGTGCATTACTAGTGTAGAAGAAACTGAACATCATTGCTGTAAAGAATACATTTCCAGACCCTTCTGATTCTAAACACTGGATATTAGTGCCTTTCACAGTCTGACATCCAGTAAGTAAGAAAAAACATGTCACATAACACCAATGTGTAGGACCATCCAGTAGTAAATACACAAAATACACATTA
Organism: Xenopus borealis; assembly: GCA_024363595.1. Taxonomy (NCBI): domain Eukaryota; kingdom Metazoa; phylum Chordata; class Amphibia; order Anura; family Pipidae; genus Xenopus; species Xenopus borealis. The sequence continues at coordinate 26,708,235 of CM044435.1, read as the reverse complement.
ACTTTTCCAGTGCAATAATTACAATATTCATTATATTCATTCATTTCTAGAAATATTATTAGCATCATTTTGACTTTACAGGTGTAATAACCCATACCAACAGGTGCCCAGCAAATGCTACTTGCTGACTAACTGATATAGGTGATTAGATATGCAGCAACTTTGCAGCTTTTATCATATTACCCCATTAACAGGTAATCTAACAGGAGTAAAACCTTGTAAAAAGTCTAGTAACCCATAACAGCCAATAACCAGGTAGCATTTACTGATCATGAAATGATGGCTCCTATAGGTTATTAGACTTGGTGCAAACTTTTAGACTGTTATTGCACTAACCTCTATAAATATTTTGCATTACTTACATTGCATTTTATAAACACAATCTCTACAAACATCTAAGAAAATATACAAGATACCCAACAGACTAGACAACCACAAATAGATTTCCCAGATTATATCAAGACCGTGAAGTTATACTATTGTTCTCTATAGTGTCTGCTTCTATAAGCACCTAAAATTAAAGAGCCTTTGACTGGATATTGTACAAAGGGGTCAGAAATGTGAACAACAAAATTGGTGTGAGAGGGGTAACATTTTCACTTCTGTCTTTACTTCCTCATTCCCATATCTTCAGATTATGTTAGTGAGTTTATCAAAATTGCAAATAAGTGTTTATTACTTTTTTTATTTGTTATTTATTACATGAAATGGGACACAACATTATATATTTATGTATATGCATTATATATTGCACTGTCCAACATTTGTACACAAGTAACCAGACACACAATTCAATAATGATATTTTAGCTCTGTTCCACTGAAGATGAGACAGTAAATACAGTAATTGATGCTATAGTGCTTAATATAGTTTTGTGAACATGGCTCCGCAATTTAGTTATTCTTGATCCAAAATATAGCAATGGAAGTAGCCTAGAAAGTTCTTGTGCCAACAGGCTTTGTGCCCGACACATATCCTAAAACACAATACTATATTTACATCTGTATTCTTATTTGTATTTAAATAACTCATGGCTCACATACTGTGAAATACCTTATTGTAGACAAATTCCTGTGTCTAAAGCTTAACTAAAGAGGTAGGCTAGAAAAGTTGCACATTACGTTTTGTGCTTCTGTACCAGCCTAAGGCAACCACAGCCCTTTAACAGTAAAGACCTGTGTCTCCAAAGATGCCCCAGTAGCTCCCCATCTTCTTTTCTGCTGATTCACTGATTCACATGCTCTGTGCTGCTGTCACTTACTGAGCTTAGGGACCCACTCACAATATACAGTACACATAGAATAAAAATGTCACAATGTAAGGCTAATTAGTAATTGATACATTACTACATGTCAGCACAGAAACCAGTGCAACTAACATCAGAATTTAATAATCATTCCTTTAGCATCAGTTTATATTACAGGCAAATCTAATTTTCTGCTTGATTATTTGTGATGTCCCCTAAGCTTAGCTTCTAAATTGCTGCTCAGAGCCCACTGAGCATGCGAGTGTCACAGACACTTTCCAAGATGGTGACCCCCTGTGACAAGTTGAAGTCCTGGATCATTGCTGCTATTGACAAGCTGAAACTTTAGGATGGTACAATAAATTCAGTATATAAAATAAGGTGTTTTACCAATATTTTAGGCTTTAGTTCTCCTATACTATATACGGGACACAACAAATCTGTGCTGATTATGCAAACTAAAATAAACCGTGCATTAATGTTAATATGTAATACAGTTTGTTGATTTTTCTCTGTATTCTTTTCTCTTTTCCAATATGAACAGTCTAGTAGTAGTTTGTCATTTCTACTGAAAGCCACAAAAAGAGTAATTACTGTTAAGAAGGGAGGGAGCTCCTTTAGTGGATGGATGAGACTTTCCTCTACTGTTGATATAATGTGAGATTATGTTTATGGCTGTAGTCCAAGGAAAAAACTATTAAGTGGAAAATATGAGGGTATGGAGAAGGGGGGAGTGATACATGAAAATGAGAACTAACTACTTTATGTATGTCTAACACACTCACTAACTACTGAAGTTTAGTAATATGTATGAGCCTGCAGTCAACTTAAGGTGGCCATATATACACTGAGATCCGTTTCTTTCATAAATTTCTCCAAACAAGTGTATCCCTCCCCAATATGCCCACCTTGAGCTTGATTTTTCTCTACCTGAAAAAGCATACAGTAGATGCTGGAGGGTACCATACAATTACTCAAGTTTCACCTTATTTAGAAATTTCTAAAAACAGTAACACCTCATACCTGCCCATGGTGGGGGTACAAGTTTAGCAATATACAAGTCAGCAACTCAAGCTCACCTCTTTGGAGAAGCTGCAAGTTCTCAAGCGTTTCTAGTAGCTCCCAACATTTTATTCAAATTATGGACAGCAGCATATACTCGATTCGATAGGTCGAATTTGAGGGTAAATTCACCCTCGAATTTCAACCAATAGTAAATCTGCCCCTTAGTTTGCCCTGGAGCAACCTATAGCAACCAATCAGCAGGGAGCATTTACTAGTCATAATTGGTTGCTGTGGAATACTGCTCCTGGGTGAACTTAGCGCATTTTATTACATAACTAGTAAGGTTCTTACCTGCTCCAGCAGAATTCTGCACTGAAATCAATTTCTCAAAAGAGCAAACATATTTTTTAATATTTCATTTGAAATCTGACATGAGGCTAGATATATTGCCAGTTTTCCAGCTACACCAAGTCATGTGAACTTCAGCTGCTCTTTACAGCTGTACTGCAAGTTTGAGTGATATCACCCCCCCTCCCTACTCTCCCCCAGCAGCCTAACAACAGAACAATGGGAAGGTAACCAGATAACAGCTCCCTAACACAAGATAACAGCTGCTTGGTAGATCTAAGAACAGCACTCAATAGTAAAAACCCATGTCCCACTGTGTTCTATTCAGTTACATTGAGAAGGAAAAACAAAAGTCTGCCAAAAAGCAGTTCCCTCCTAAAGTGCTGGCACAAGTCACATGACCAGGGGCAGCTGGGAAATTAACAAAATGTCTAGCCCCATGTCAGAATTCAAAACTGAATATACAAAAATCTGTTTGCTCTTTTGAGAAATTGATTTTAGTGCAGAATTCTGCTGGAGTTGCACTATTAACTGATGTGTTTTGAAAAAAACATGTTTTCTCATGACATGTTTTTTAATTAATTACAATCTAAGATTCCAATTTACTTGGTTAATGTAATGTTGCTGTGAGCAGACACTTCTAATGACAGTTTACAGTTTGGGCATTTTAATGGCTAAATTCAGGCACAAAGATAACTTTTTACCAGTCATTATTACTTATGCTATAAGACCGTAAATCCCGCAATCCTATGATAATTAATAGCGTTCCTAACACAGTGAACTAAATTATGAACTTATATCCTTTTAGCTCAACTATAGGCATCAAATTAATTATACAGGCATTAGCTATATCAGCCATGGATTATTCTACTTATGAGGAAAATTACATTAATTAAACCTTTATAAGTAAAAAAAAAAAAACAATCTATAGGGAATGTTTAATGTTTTCATTTGAAAATTTATTCTGGCATAAAATATCTTACTTTTAGAACCAGCTGGTAATTTTCTAAATGCTGTTGAACAGCCTTCAGTAATACCTGACTGCTTTGTGTGTTTCGTGGATACTGGAAATAGCTGGGGGAAGTACATATATTATACATCTCAAAAAAACCCCATCAGGTTTCATATATTACTATTACCAAGAAATGCAGACTCATATTTAGACATTACCCAATGCAAATGAGTACATTGCATTTGCTAAATGAAATCCATTAACAAATTGCCCTTTAATCAGTATTGGAAGACAGTATAGTACACAATAAACACTGGTGTTTGGGGAAAGATTTCCCAGCCTGTCAGTAATGTCACAGAAGAATGGTCAAATGGTAAAATCTAATTTATTATACATTTTAACACATAACCTTTGTATAAACAGCTTCACATTGCATTTTACAGTGTTTCTTATATTCTGTAGCCCCTTATTTGATATGTTTTGGTTTAAATCTTAGCACGAGTGAACCAACATTTGACAAGTGGGAATTCTGCATTTGACAAATTTATAGGACTATTGAAATGTTAGTATACAGAGTAGCATTTGTTTCTCAATGCTGGGCCTCAGGGGCTGCACAAAGGCCATGTTTCAAGGATTTTTTTTTTTAACATGAAAACAGATGAGTTAATCAAGGATTCAGTGACTGAGACTCCTGAACTGTAAATCATGCGAGTTGAACATATGATATTCCTAGTTTTGGTCAAATTGAACTTCAGTCTAGTCTATGAATATATTACATACACACACACACATATATATATATATATTTAATTGTATTAAAATCTCTCTTTTCAAATTTAGTCAAAAGATATGTCCCTTTCACTGGAAGCTGTTATTAGGGCAGTGATTACCAAACAGTGGGGCTTAATTCACTAGGGTGAAGGCTGTGATAGCCTAGCATGAAGGCCATTTAGGTTGAGATTTTCGTGATTGTGTAACTACTTGCAGAGATCCAACCTGAAGGTCAGTTAAGGTAAGATTTAGAACAAACATCCCATTTGTCATACAAGGTATTCATGGCTACCTTTCATTGATCTTTAATGTTGTAATCAGCTAAGGGGGCTCTGCGAAAATGTTGGACCTTGGTTTGGGGCTATAACCTAAAAGAGTGTGAAAACCATTGTGTTTGGAAGTTTTATTCCAGCCTGCTTATTGAAGCTGGTGGCACATGGAGTAAGAATGGTGAATTGCCAATTTCATCCAACCACGACTTCTTCTCTCTAGTAATGTTGCATGTTAATGGAGCTTGTTATAAAACAAGGCAGTCAGAATGTCTGATATCCACCCAAAGATCACCCATATATTTATCAGGCAGGTTTGAAAACCCCACTGAACAAGAACCACACTTAATGCAGTTATCTCCTTATGGGTCCTGCTTGTTGACCCAAATGGTCAAATCAGTTATATGCTGTTTACTAACCTATCCAAAAAAAACCACACCTCCACGTGTATGACCAGTTTAAGACATTCAAGCAATAGGCGAGATTGAACATTTTATCTTAAAGGAAGTTATTGTATCTTAAAGGGAGAGAGGGATGATGATTTTAACTGTTAATTTGAGAGCAATACCATATTTTCCTTTATGTGAAATATATTGAGTACGTAATATTCTATTGTGTGCCAAAAATCATTTATGGGTTTAGTTTAATTATGGTAAAATACATATAAAAGATGCTCTACATATAGATATTTCTACATCCAAAGAGTAATACATTATTACATTCTGGATTTGAATAAAGTACTGCATATGGACTATACTTACGTGGATTTGCCACATATTTTCCTCTGATACCACTGCTTGCAGTTTGCATAATATTGTCTGTTGGTGCCAATAAGCTTCTGGACTGCACAAACATTTGGGCTAGAAAAGAACACAGTCTGTAAGAAATGCAGCTCTCCAAAACAACAATAATAAATAATCTACATATTAGGGTTATGGTGCAGGAGGTAGAATCCAAAGCTTGAAAATCTCAGTGCATCGTGTCCTACTGATTATTTGCCACTTGAGAGAAATTCAGAGAATCCGGTATTTGTTTAAGATTCCATGGCAAAAGTGTAATACAAAATCACTGGGCTCTCATGTATAACTACAGAATATTCGACTAGGTACGACATTCTACATCACTGGGGAACTATTTAACTAGATACCTATATGCTACATATGTGATTTAAGTTTGTATAACAGCAACTATTCAGTAGTTACTGACCCTTCACAACTATCTCTACAAAGTAAAAAGAAACTTAATAAAGGAGTACTATGAGTAACTCCACAGAAGAACAATGTAATACCAATAAAATTACTTTGATCTGCAGGAGCTTTATTTTACATCAGATCCCAAATTAACCTCTCCACATTTTCTGAACTTTTGTCCATTCCAGAAAGTGTTCACATAAGGCAAGCACCAGGGGTACAATTCAGAAACAGCTGGAGGTGCCAAGGTTTCACATTCTTAGGGAAGTTTACATTCCCCAGCTGGGGACAAAAGTCAGTAACTCACCCATGTTGCCTGCCTCTGATCCGACTGTGCTGCAGGACTTGCTGGTAGGGGTATCTTGCTGATAAGACAAGTGACACCAGAAGTGTCACTGTGAAACTGAACAACACCAGTGAATTCATTTTTGGAGCTGTACTAAGCTCCTCTCACAGCAGCTAAGAGAGAAAGCCAGGATCTGTATGAGCTTCTCTGTTAAATACACGATGAGCTAGAATGGGAGGGGAAAGCAAGCTACTGTGTTATCTGAAACCTACTCTCCAGCTTGACTGATGAATATGTAACCTCTTGGCTGGGTGTCCCAAAGTGTTCTGCAAAAATCAGACTTTCAATTATTTGGGCTACCTTCTTTGAAAAAAAGAAAAGAAAGAAAAACAGAAAAGCAGACATCATCTGAGTCATTGGATATAACCCTGTAAATTTTCATTAGCAGTATGGTTTCAAATGACAGCTGCAAATCACATTACTCAACTAACCTTAGCTGTGCTTCATTGCTTATGAGAGCATTATTGTTGTACACTAAATAAAGGCTTTCCTGGCTCTGAGAGATTAAATTATGCTTTGCTTCTCTTCAGAAACATCCATGATCTTCATAAACCCCAAATCTGTTTAGATTTTGAAGAAGTAATTTAATTTAGATTGCTGCTTCTGTTTACAACAAAAAAATTTACTTTTCGGTAGCCTAGCACTGGATAAAACAAGTAAATATGAGATAGGGATAAGGCATTTTTCTATTTAGGATTTTCATCCTTATTTAAAATTGATAGTTATAAAATCTACCACTCGTGCCATTATTTATTTTTAGTGGCGGCAAACTGGTGACTGCTTGTCTGCAGCAATTGTGACATAGATGTGGTACTGCAAGCGACATAACCAGTCACAGTTGCCACACATTGTTACAAATTTCTTCAATACAGATAGATAAGTATAGATAACTTTTACCCAGCATTGGACTGGGCTGGTGGAGCACCAGAAGAAAACCCAGTGGGCTCTGTAATCCCAGGAACACATCTTGCCCAGGACTGGAGGGGATATATTTTGCGGTGGTCACGATGGGGCGATGCGTGGTGGGCTTCATGTGGCTGCATCAGGAGGGGTTTGAGTTTCAGGATGGGTTCATAATGATAGATTCATGATGGTGGCTGGAGTAGTGAGGTCCTGAGATGGTGGTGCCTGGTCGGCCCAGCATGCTGCAGTCCCATACTGCTTTTCCTTTGATAACCTTCAAGACAAAGTACCTTTATTCTAAAAATGTAAAATATTGAAGGTGAGTCAGTGTTTAAATTCATACTGAATAACTATGACCATACACAGCATTTTGCCAAGTTCAGGTACTTATCACTTTCTCACATTTCAGTAGACATTCCAGAAATTGCACCAACAATGACCAACAAGTGGCCCTCTAGGCTCTGTTCAAGCCCCATGTAAGGGGGCCCACCAGAAACCTGTGTATGATGCCTGCATAACATATATGCAGTGTTCAGAAGTGTTTATATGCATGCTTATAACTTTCTACCATTGACATTATCACACTCGATTATATGTTAACTAAGACACTTTATTCAGATGCTGTTCAAAAAGTTGCATTAAATAAAATGTAGATATTTGGTTTTTCAACATTATTATATTGCACATAACCAAACAGTAAGGGGCCTCATGTAAGGGGAACAAATCCCAGCGATGGGGTTTTTTTTTAAAGGTAACTCTGTATGCTTTGCTTTCTTTTCATCTTCAGAGAAAGATTGATAGCATAAGCCCCATGCCAGCACCGACTTTTTCTTTTTTTATTGCATCATGAGCTCTGTAGAAGAGCAATGTTCACTGAAAACTGCATTCCTTTTGGGGGCTGTAAATAGCAAAATAAATAAATACCAGTAACACTTACAAAACATGTGTTGGTATGAATGTAATTGGTTTTGTAATTTTGCAACTGGTTAAAGAAATGTTTTGACAAATTGAGGAGCTTTTTACTCTCCTCCACTTGAGAAAGGACATTTTTCTTTGAGGTCACAAGGTTTCTTTTAATGAATGTTTAAAACCAAGCAAACTGTCTTGTATTTAGCAACAATGTAGCGTCTTTCCCAGAACTCTAATGTAATTGAGGCAACTCACTAAGTAGCAGGCATTGAAACTAGTGTGCGATGTGTCAACAAGACATGGTTCCATTTTAAGTTCTAAATCAGTATATAGTTAAATTGGGTTAAAAAAAGACAAAGTATCTGCACAAATATGTTACCTCTGGCACAGCATTATTGTGCAGGTTATTTCTGTGTGTAGGTGCAACATGCAAAGAGAGGTAATGGAAGCAACACTTACACAGGGCACTTGTTCATTCGGGGGCTCCCTTACATCTTGTATTGGCTCCATGCACACAATTCAGTAATGCATACTGATCCCCCGGATTGGTGCTAGGCTTAAGTTGCAAGAAGTGTCTATAGGGACAGGCAAATTTGTATTAATACTAGGGTCATTCTACTATGTTCATATACGTCTGAGATTAAATTAATTGCATAATATATAATAAGGACCCGTGGTTTCAAGGGAGAATGCACAGAAGCAATTCCCTGCACCCAAGAATCTAGTAAGCCTCTTCACTTACCATTATCACTTCCAAGAACATAATGAATATAATACAGTATGAGGCTCATCAAACAAGCAATATAAGGGCATTCACTTGCCTACAGTAAGCAAACTACAAATTTCCGAGCACAGTGTTTTTTTTCCACAGAATTCTGGTGTCATTGTGGACACAAATGGACAGTTTACGTGATGCAATTGTGCCGCATTACCACATATGTGTCTGATTTGCCAAAATGGACACAACTGCACATGTGCTTTGTCTCTAACCGTGTGCAGTTGTTCCAGAATTTTCAAGTCTACCTGGCATTATTTAGAGCATTCTTTGTGCGAATTATGTCTGAATCTGATTCTTTAGGCCAGTGGTTCTCAACCTTGCTAATGCTGTGACCCTTTAATACAGTTCTTCATGTTGCGGTGACCCCCAACCATAAAATATAAAAATATTTTAGTTGCCAGCCCAGAGCGGATTGTTAGAAAAGTACAGGAGACTGCATGGCTGCATAAAGGTTTGTTTTCCATGCGTAGTGCAGCAAAAATGTTTTGCCCCAATTACCATGTTAATTTTACAAATTTTAAATGGGCAGGGAGATCTGTATGGCAGTCCCTACTAAGGGGATATAGAAAGTTGTAGTGCAACTGGCTTCCCTACACAGGTTACTGAACTACAACTCCCAGCACCAACACCCGGAAAGCTACAACCTTGCCCCAGGGCTAGTGGGGAGAGAGATGAACCTGCTCCTGGAACCCCTTTGAAAGGGTCGTTCGACCCCCAAATGGGTTCCGACCCCCAGGTTGAGAACCACTGCTTTAGGCACTAGGGTGCTGCACCTATTGAGGGTGCAAAGGGATCCCTGGCCCAGGGCCCTCTGTGTAAACACAAGCACAACTATACGGAAATACTTTTAATGAAAGTTGTTTAATGTGCAATTTATTGTAGGGAAAATCACAAGTTGCACGCTGCGCTTGCGGATGTAATTGAACCCTATTGTTATTGGTGATATTTGAAATATTTGACAACTAGAATTAAAACAAAACCTAAATAAAATAATCAATTTGCATAGTGCCACCTTGTCTGGGCAAAGTCCAATACATATTTAAGTTTACAAAAGCTTTGAACAGTAAAATCAACTCTATTCACAAGTTTCCGAACACTTTTGCATATACTGCAGAGTAATACATCCCCCATATTAGCAATCACAGCTAGTTAAACAAAAAATCGGCACCCCTCCCCAACATACAAAGTATGGAAATGGAACTGACCCCATAGCGGCAATCCCTACTGCACACAAAGCAGTGTAAGGCAGATTGACCCAAATATTTGCACTCCCCTGTAGTTTCCAAGCACATGGAACAGAGCAAATCAATACTGCACCAGCACAACAGGAGTGGTTGATGGACAAATTAATGGAAGAACCATATAGAAAACCATGTTTTTTTCTGGGCACTCTAGTATACTCCCACATTCCACAAAAAATACCCCACATGGAAAGGTTGATTACTAATAAATTTAACATAGTGTGCATATGTGAATGTGACAGGTAACTTAGAGTGTAAGCTCCTATGGGGCAGGGAAAAGGCAGCTACACTGGTCAGTTATATTAGGCTAATTGCTAATTAGCAGTATGCATCAGCAATAAAAGAGAGCTTGCCATGAGGTCAAACAGATGGTCCCAAAGTGCAAGTATATTGGTTACAACAACTGTCAAATATTTAATTGTCTCAAGGGAAAAAAATCTCAAAAATCACAACAACAAACTGCATTTGCAAACTTGAAACGTGGTTGCAAGTTGAGGCTACACATATATGCTCAACTCAAGTTTGAGATTTTTCAAGTCTAAAATATAAATCAAAAGCTTCACATTGTTGGAAAACACTTCTAGCAAAGCCAAAGAATAAAGATGCATAACCTAGTGTAACGTGAAAACCAAGGGATAGTTTCTGTTGTTAAACACAGTAGTGGATCCATAATACTTGGCAGCAGAGCAATTCTCTAGAGGATTTTTATGGTCTTGCAACATCCAAAATATTTGGCCCCGTATGAAGTGTAATACCTTTCTTACCAGTTACCAGATATAATAGTTACAGTATTTAAATACTCATCAGAATGTGAAACATATCTCCGTTAGCTTCGTCTCTCTGAACCAGGAAGTTTTTCTTTTTGAAAATTGGTATGGGAGCATTCCGTTAAATATGAAACTATTCTTAAGGCAACTGTTAGCCCTAATTAATGTTAGGTACTTGATATTAATTTGGTGTTCCACTATATTGTTCAGCACTTTTATGTGTCAAGCACACTGGACAACCATAGACCATATCAGTCTAGATATCCTGTGCACCCCCCTTCTGAGGTCACGCTGTTCTTTAGATACAGCCCTTTTTATCAGTATGGGGGCTAAGAAGATACTATATAGCGGTGATCCCCAACCAGCAGCTTGTGAACAACATGTTGCTCCCCAACCCATTTGATGTTGCTACCAGGGGCCTCAAAGCAGGTTCTCATTAGTGAATTCCGACAAGTTTTGGAGGAACAAAGACCATGTGTATTACCAGACAGAGCCTTCTGCAAGCTGAAAGTCCATGTGGTGCTACCAAAAAGCCAATAAAAGAGCCTTATTTGGCACTCCCTATGAGCTTTTTTCATGCTTGTGTTGCTCCTCAACTCTTTTTACATTTGAAAGTGGCTCGCTGGTAAAAAAAAAGGTTGTGGATCCCTGCTGTATTGGTAAGTAATGTTTCATAAAGCATCAGTTCAGTTCATCAAATGAGAAAGTACAATGGTAATATATTCTTTATTCTTATATTGTTCTACTAAGCATTGTTTAAGAAGAGTGTATGAGACAACAGTAAACTGCTAACATGGCACTCCTATAAACCAAATGAAATTCCTCTAACTATAATAGGAATCAGTAGTGACTCCAATGCCTGTAAAGCTATTAAACAATTTGTTGTGCTGCACTGTGGGTTTCATGCTGCTAGACCAACATTCTTCTTCAGTGAATTGTAGCTTGATTGTCCATCCTTTTAAGCTGTGTGGATGGTCTGACTCAGAGAAGTTTACTAGAATTTAGTTGATATCTGGTGCATTTAGTGAACAGATAATTCACTTAATATTTAAAATTTCTAGTTTTCTTGAAGCATTCAGGTGCACGCTGATGCATCTGAAGCCAGTGGTATCACACAGTAATCCTTATAAATATATACATATATTTTTACATTATGTTTTTTCAGTTTGTCTCATCATGGTTTGGTTTTCATTAATGATGCTTTGCATTTTAACAGATCCATTCCAATTCATGTGTTAAAGCAGTTAAGGGAAACCATAAAAATGTCTAACTTGATTTGTATTGGTCTCCTGAGGTAACTGAAGCAGGCCCCTGAGTGTGCTTAGAGTCTAAAATACCAGTTCTTCCCATGTGACTGATCAATAATTATTTTGATAAGATGAACAAACAGTAATGTGCAGTATGATAGTTCTAGGAAGTCTTTCCTTAGTGTACATGTCATGTCTATTAAAGATTTCTGTAGTACTGTGAATGAAAACAGAATACAGTTGTATCCCCTTTCTAATTCACTCTCATTCAAATCTGTAAGTAGAGGTGTGCATGCATTGTCACATTAACAAGGAACTGAGGACCCATGGACCTCTGTAATGAACATAATGAAGAGAAAGGATACAGCCTATAGCTAATGTCAACACATGTTAATTTTGGGGCACAATATATAGAGCAGCATTTTACTTTCATCTGTACTGTACAGGTATAGGACCTGTTATCCAAAATCTTCGGGATAAGAGATCCTTCCATAATTTGAATCTTCATACCTTAAGTCTGCTAGAAAATCATGTAAACATTCAATTAACACAACAGGCTGGTTTTGCCTCCAATAAGGATTAATTATATCTTCGTTTGGATCAAGTACAAAGTACTGTTTTATTATTACAGATAAAAAGGAAATCATTTTGAAAAAATTGTATAAAATGGAGTCTACGGGAGATGGCCTTTCCATAATTGAGGGCTTTCTGGATAACAGGTTTCTGGATAACAGATCCTATACCTGTACAAACTACTGGCTATGATGAATGAGGGTCTTCTCCATAAAAAGTGACCATATTTTTCATTGGCTTTTTTGGCACAAAATGAATTAGGCTCTACACATGATGGTATTAATAATGTAATACTCGTTTATTCTACTACTTGGTTTACATCATTTCAATGCCCAACACCAATTTTTTTTTTGCTTTGTTACATTGGTCCCTATAAGTGGGTGGGCCATATATCCCATCTGTTGCAAGGCAATGTCCACAACTTTATCATAGGTATCAAATGTAAACTTGGTCAACTGTGTCCTATGCTTAAATATTGTAGCCACAAAGCCGCTGAATTTGCTTATAATATAAAGTCATCTTGTTATGACCACCATGAGAAATTTGACCATTGTGCCTTAATACCCATTAATATGGAGAGAACAACGTTCCTTTTGACGCTTAGGGGCAGATTTACTTAGGGTCGAATTTGAGGGTTAAAAAACTCTCTAATTCGACCATGGGAATAGTTGGGAATTGTTGGGGGATAAAAAAAGAAGGATTTTATCGCTATTCAATTGTTTGAACAATCGAATAACGAAAATTCAATCGAACAATAAAATAGAATTTTATCAATTTTATCCATACGATCGAATTTAAAGATTTCTGTAGTACTGTGAATGAAAACAGAATACCATTGTATCCCTCAGATATAAAAATGGATATTTTTCTGCCTCCCTGGAGTATATAAACACTTGGACGTTGCCCCTGTAAGTAGAATTCAAAGGATTTTACCGCTATTCAATTGGTCGAGCGATTGAATAATGAAAATTCAATTGAACGATAAAGTAGTTTTTATCGATTTTATCCATGCGATCGAATTTTTTTATTCGATCAAAAATAATGCAACCCAATTCAGTAGCTTTAATCTGGCGAACTAGGCAGTCGAATAAAAATTTAAAGGGGAAGTTATTTGACTGTCAAATTTTCAAAAATCACTGGACGAAGTGGTCTTCAAAAACATAAAAAAATTTGAATTAGAATCTTTTTGAAAATTTGATCGAACTTCGAATCCTTCATGTGAATTTTGATAAATCTGCCCCTTACTGTACCTTGAGTTTGCTAGAAGCACAACGGCAGTCACACACAGAGATAGATTTTACGATTGACAATAAAAACAGCATGCATCCCAGGTGTTCACCCCTCTGGGTATTGTTTGGGTATAATGACTTCCTTTCACACCCCATAAATTAATAAGAAGTCCCACGCACCATTTTTCATGTACATGTAAAACTGTACTAGCTTTAATAACTACAGTATGTCACGGAATATGCCCACTAATGCTAAATAATCTCATGCCACGCAGCTCTTATCAGCTACAAAGCAATTTTATCGAAAATTATAATACATTTTTAAAAATGATTTCCTGTTATAATAATAATAATAATTTTTAGTTTTTTTTCCTGTAATAATAAAGCTGTACCTTGTACTTGATCCAAACAAAGATACAATTAATCTTTATTGGAAGCAAAGCCAGCCTATTGTGTTTATTTAATGTTTAAAGGATTTTCTACTAGACTTAAGGTATGAAGATCAGAATTATGCTAAGATATGTTATCCAGGAAAAAACCCAGGTTCCCAGCATTCTGGATTAGTGATGTGCAGGGTCGAGAAATACTCAACCCGCCCTCCCCAAGATGATGTCACAAAAGGGGCTTGAATTCGGCAGTCTACGGGTGGGGAGAGCAGGCCAGCAACCTGCAAAAGGAGCAGCGAGGTCGGTCTGAACCTACCAACCCCGCGGGTAAACCTGCAAGTCCTTAGAATATAAGCCGGCTGGCACATCACTATTCTGGATAACAGGTCCATGCCTGTATTTCACAAATCAAAATATTATTCATATGCCAACTGGTTAATTTTAACATTTATTTAAGCATGCTAAAGTTACTTATTAAACAGATGATTTTCTTTAACGTCTGGAGGCCTTCTGCTCTCTTCTCCACTGTAATATCCTTTTCCCCTTTTTAATTCACTCTCATTCAAACCATAACCAGATCCATAACGGCTGCCGTCTCTCTGATGGATTTAGTTCATTAGTTAAGCTTTACCAAGGCTCTTGTAAAGCTTCCCTGTGACGCATATGCCATGCTGGCTTGTGTAAGATGCATATTTTCAGCTTCTTTCATAAAGTTTTGCATAACCCATAATTCATATTCATTACAGGCACCAGGAGCTGTTATGCTAACTAATGCCAGCTGACACACTTAAGTTTGATTCTGATTTCTGTCCTGGGAAGCTTATTATCAGAAAAAAGGGCCAGACAGTTTGCCAAAAAAACGTTTTCTTATGTTGTAAAGGAATCATTTCTTGCACTTCTTCCTTACCAAAGTGAACTCTAATGTCTGTCAGCCTTTCATTAGTTATTTATATTAGCCTCTGGACAGGTCAGTGTATACACTGGTTTCTTCTTTTAACGGACAGTAATACCAAAAAATTAAAGCCAATAAAGCAATTCAAATACAGATATGGGATCCAATATCAGGAAACCCAATATCCAGAAACCCATTATCAAGGAACCACTGAATTATGGGAAGGCTATCTCTCAGACTCGATTTTTATGCAAATAATCCAGTTTTTTTTAAAGATTATTTCCTTTTTCTCTGTAATAATAAAACAGTATGTTGTATTTGATCCAGACTAAGATCTAATTAACCCTCATTGGAGTCAAAACCAGTCTATTGGGTATATTTAAAGTTTAAATTATTTTCTAGTAGAATTACGATCCAAAATTATGGAAAGACCTGATATCTGGGAAACCCCAGGTCCCAAGCATTCTGGATAACAGGTCCCATACCTGTATAATGTACTGTACTGCATTAATAAAACTGATCTGTGCGCTTCAGAAAAACTACTATTTTGTGTATATAAAATGTAGGCAGCTGAAATAGGGCACTGGTTAAATACTGGATAACAGATAAAACCTGTAGATCCCCATTATATTCTACAGAGCTTATCTGCTATGTAATCAGAGCCTTTTCTCCTTTGAATGGCTGTCCCCATGGCTACTCAGCAGCTATATACAACTACATAACTATAATCAGGGTTGAACTGGGCCGGCCGGACACTGGGAAAAAACCCAATGGGCCCCCTGCCTCCCCAGATCTGCCAGCCCAAAAAATGCATGTCGGCGTTCGTGCATGCGCGCAGGGCCCCTGGAGGTTTGTAATGCGGTGGGCCCCCAGTCCATTCTGTCCCAGACTATAGTAGTGTTTCTGCAGCAATCACACCAATTTTACCAGTGCAGGGCAACATTACATTATATTTTAATTAGTTTAAACCACTTTCCTTTTTTGGTGTTATTGTTCCTTTATGTAGCAGTAGCTTTGTGTTACTTCTGCTCAATGTAGGAATCAAAAAGATTCCCCAGACTTTTTAATTTGACCAGCAGACAAAGGAGGTCACACAAAACTTCAGAGGGGACATTATAAATATATCATCCTATGACTCTACATAGGACATGATTACATTTTCCAAAATGGATTTCAATGATGGGGTCGAGTTACATTGAGTCATATAAGATGTCCCTTTAAATTTAGAAAGTTGTCTGAAAGTTTGCTATGATTATCTTAGTCATAAAGTTATCGCCTTTATACCATTTTCTGTTATTTTGCCCTGTGACTGGCTAACACAGTACAAAAACATTACCTAGATATTTTGATGAGACTGGTAAATTTGGAAAAGTAGAATACAGTAAAAAGGGGGAATTAAACAGAGATTGCAAATGGACACAAAGAGGGGAGAATAGGAGCTACAAAGTAGTTGTACGCTGAACATACAAATAGTTGTTTTCCTAGTGGCCTCACCAATTTTTGATCATTATGTATTGATTTAACAGGCAGTCGGCTCTAGAGTAGAAGTTGTATTTAAGAGAGGAGTGGTTAAGGATGCTCTTCAATTTGCATATCCTGGACCTAAATTCATAATATTGGCTCCAGCGGGGGTTTCTGGACACTAGTAAACACATATTGGCATAGCTGAAATGTTCCCCAATGATGTCCATTGGTCCATTGTGCTGTCTGAAATGAGAGTGGCACTATTGTGCAACTGAAGGAGTCACAGTGGGACATGGGTTTTTACTATTGAATGCTGTTCTTAGATCTACCAGGCAGCTGTTATCTTGTGTTAGGGAGCTGTTATCTGGTTACCTTCCCATTGTTCTGTTAGGCTGCTGGGGGAGAGGGGGGTGATATCACTCCAACTTGCAGTACAGCAGTAAAGAGTGACTGAAGTTTATCAGAGCACAAGTCACGTGACTTGGGGCAGCTGGGAAATTGACAATATGTCTAGCCCCATGTCAGATTTCAAAATGAAACATAAAAAAATGTGTTTGATCTTTTGAGAAATGGATTTTAGTGCAGAATTCTGGTACAGCAGCACTATTAACTGATGCATTTAGAAAAGGGAGAATTGTTTTCATACTTACCGTAATTCTCCTTTCCTGGTCACTCTCCATATCAGCATAACACCCGGGAGGCCCCTCCCATTCCTGCCCCCAGCTCAGTCCCTCCCTCTCCAGACTTTAAAGGTACCCCAGAGACTCACCTCCTTGTCTAATACCAAGTTTCTCCTAGGGTGGGGAATGCTGATATGGAGAGTGACCAGGAAAGGAGAATTACGGTAAGTATGAAAACAATCCTCCCTTTTCCTGGTCACTCCATATCAGCATTACACCTGGATTTACCAAGCCATAAAAATTAAAATAGGGTGGGAATAAAACATGCCTCCTGACCCAATAATACTGCAAAATATAACATTTATTATCTTAAGATACAAAAGCAAGGTGAGATCCTGCTGCAAATGAATAATTGCTGGTATTTGAGACATCCAAAGAATAATGTCTAATAAAGGTTCTAGCTGATGACCAAGAAGCCACTTCGCAAATCTGTGAAGTTGGAACCTCTGCCAATGCTGCCCAGGATGCAGCAATTGCCCTAGACGAATGAGCCCTCAGACCTACTGGAGCTAGCTTGCCTTGGGACTGATAAGCTCTAGAAATACACAGACAGATCCATCTGCTGATTGTCGAAGCTGAAGCTGCCCGACACTTATGACAGCCTGCTGGGATGATGAATAACCTATCCGAGATCCTAAAAGGATTAGTAATCTCTAAATAGCTAACAAGACAACATACTGGGTCAATCTTGTGCATTTCCTCCATCTCTGAATTGTCTGAATTGAATATAGGAAGAATGACTTCTTTCTTCAAATGAAATGATGACACCACCTTTGGTAGAAAAGATTTTTCCGGCTTTAAAATGACTTTGTCATGAAGAAAAATGATATGGCCTGGACTACAGGATAAGGCCTGCAACTCCCCCACTCTTGAAGCGGATGCTATTGCTACCAAGAAAAGTGTCTTGAGTGTCAAATGCCACAATGAAATAGCTTCCAGCGGTTCAAACGGTTCTGAGGCTAAGGCTTTCAGGACTAAAGGTTAACTCCAAACTACAGAGCTCGTCCTCCCTGGGGGTCGCAGTTTGAGGGCAGCCATAAAAAATCGCTTAACCATAGGTTCTTCAGCCCAAGCTCTATTTGATAATGCTGAAATTGCAGAAACATGAACCTTTAGTGTTCTGTATTGAAGGCCTTTATCCAAACCTTGCTGCAAAAAACCTAAAATATGGGGAAGTAAAATCTCTACTGACTCATCTTGAAGTTGCTCCATTCCATGAATCTTTCCCAGATTCTGTAGTAAGTCGTAGATGTAGAAGGCTTCCTGGACTTTAAAAGAGTAGTGATAACCTCTTCTGAAAACCCTAAGGTTCCCAATCTCTTGCGCTCAGTCTCCAAGCCTGAAGAGATAAGGCTCCTGGATCTGGATGTAGGACCGGTCCCTGACATAACAGATCTTTCCTCCTGGGAAGAGGCCATGGAGATACAATCGCTCTCCTGGGAAGAGGCCATGGAGATGCAATCGCTAACTTCAACAAGAGGGAAACCATGGTCTGTGCGGCCATCTGGGAGCTATCAAGATCAATTCTGCCCTCTCCTGAATAGCCTTCTGAAGAGTCTGAAGTATGAGTGGAAATGGAGGAAAGACATCTTCTGCAGAAGAGCATCTGTTGCCCTGGGACAGAACCTCCTGGAAAAGAACATCGGACACTGGGTGTTGTTGCTTGATGCCATCAAATCTATCTCTGGGAGTCCCCATTTCTCCACCAACATCTGAAATACATCCCGATGTAAGGACCACTCGTGGGCCGATAGAATATTCCGACTCAGGAAGTCCGCTTTCTGGTTCTCTATCCCTGGTAGGTAGGCTGCAGTCAGAAGGATTAGATTTCTTTCTGCCCAAGTTACAATTGGTTGTACTTCTAAAAGCAGAGATTTGCTCCTTGTCCCTCCCTGTCTTTTGACATAAGAAACTGCCGAAATGTTGTCTATCAGCATCTTGACCGAGGAACCCTGTAGAAACTTGGCAAAGGCAAACAGGGCATTCTTTGCTGCCCTGATCTCTAATATGTTGGAAGGAACTCCTTTCTGTTGTGAGGACCACAGACCCTGGACCCACTCTTCTTCCAGATGTGCTCCCCAGCCACTTGTGGAAGCATCCAAGACCAGAATCTTCCATTGAGGCTGGGCTAGCGGAAGACCCGTGCAAAGATTCTCTATTGATAGCCACCATCTGAGTGACTGTTTAAAAGTTAGAGATACTTGAATCTGCTGATTCCAATCTCTCCTCACTCTGTCCCAATGATCCAAAAAGAGGTACTGAGCCAGTCTCGTGTGCCATCTGGCCCATTTTGTAACTGGGACAGTTGCGGCCATAGATCCTATCAAAGACATTAACTCCTGGGCTGAGGGATCGCGCTGAAGAGAAGACGCATTTCCTTGGCGCTCCCGGGGTATTGCTCCAAAAAAAAGAGTCTGAGGGACTAAAAACACCTACCGCCCCCACAATCTGCCCCGCAAGGATAGCGGAAGCCCTCCGCTCCCACCCGCAGCAAAATCTGAGCGCTCCTGGTCTCAACCGCGCCAAAGTACCGATTGCGGCCTACGCAAACAATAAGCCACGGGCTAAAGTAGGCTGGGCCCCCATGGAAACCTAGCGGACCGGAACACCGAAACGCCTACACCAGGAGAATCTTGATCCCAGCAAAATCCACAGCAGACCCCGGGGGCGCCCTGCCTTTAAACAGACTGTGAAACAGATTGAGCCAGCACAGCACATCAACTAGAAACCAGATAAGTAAAAGACCTTATCCTAAGCTACCTGTCTAGAGAGATCAGCACACATAACAGCTAATGTGACTGACACAGTCCCAGCACTGCACCACACTATCCGGGCAACTACTTACTATTACAAACCTCACCTAGACCACCACATCGTCTACTGCTTAGATCCTAAACAAATGAGCAAGCCCATGGGGAAAAAAAGGTCATCTACAATAGAGACCTCAGATATAAGGCCCCTTTTTCGAGACTCGGCGAAGTCGTCAAAAATGGCGGACAAGCCCAAATCAGCCTCACCTAAAGATCAACACCCAAGGTCGCTACAGCCATCACAGCTCATCCCTAATGAAAGTGACTCCCCCCGCGTGGGAAATGGAGACTCCCCAGAGATCCATCCTGATCACCAGTCAGGCGAGCAGAGTACCCTCATAGATCCGGCGAGCACTGAGGAGCTGACTCTGGCGGAGGTAGTGGTGACCCTCAAAGCCACTATACAAACATGCCATGCCGCAACCATGGCAAAAGTGGATGAGTTAAGAGTCGACTTTGCAATTCTGAGGCAAGACCTGCAAAAGGTCAGAGAAAGGACCACTGATGTGGAACGCAGGGTAAGCGACATCGAAGACACTTCTAACCCACTTCCTGAGAAAATAGAGCAGCTCCATCGCCGTCTAGAGTCAGCAGAAGCCAAATCAGACAACCTCGAAAATCGTCTCAGAAGGAACAATGTGCGCTTCATTGGTTCCCCCGAAAGATCTGAAGGATCAGATGCTACGAAATTTCTGGAAACATGGCTTAAGAGTGAATTTGGAGAAGGAACCTTTTCCCAAGCCTTCATCATTGAAAGAGCACATTGCATCCCAGCCAAATCCCCTCCACCAGGGGCCCCCCAGGGGCCATAATAGCCCGAATGCTTAATTACCGAGATAGGGATGCAGCTCTCGCTGCGGCACGACGCAAAGGAGAACTACACTTTGCAAACGCAACTATATCCCTATACCCGGACTTCTCCAATGAGATACGTAAGCAACGCCAACAATTTATGGGGGTGAAGCGGCGGCTGAGAGAGGCTGGTATCCAGTATGCCATGCTCTACCCAGCCAAGCTGCGGATCTCCGCAGACAGCAAGACCTACTTCTTCAGCTCTCCAACTGAAGCCTCCCAATGGCTGGACAGCAGCGCTTGATGGATTACAAAACTAAGATAACCAATCATCCGGGATACCTAAAGAGACTATCTCATAAATACTACGAATAATCCCGCACGGATCTCAACTCGAGACTAACCACTATCCTCAGCAGTAGAACACCGATCTCTACCACATAATACACGGAAAAGCAAAATAAACCTTTGGTGCAGTAAACTAAGGGCTACAAATCCCCTACAAACCTAACTAATGGCATTATCTCCTGCCACATGTTGTTTCTTCTCCATTTGTTTGAAGTTCTCTTTAGGGCTGATTAGCCCAAGTTCTACGAGCACAAACTCTAACTACTGCGCTCCACAGTTTCGGCGCGCAACCCCAGGATATAACATGTTAAGGGTACAAAGCTACTCCCACATTGGAGTTAGCAGGGTGGGGGACAATGGGATATTCTCTATATATGTTCTGATTTTTCCCAATCTTTCTTACTCCCCTTTCTCTATATCTATCTTTATGTCTCCCAGGAGGGACCTAAGAAATGGTAACTTTGATTTAAAACATGTCGGAAGTAACAGCTATATCATGGAATGTTAGAGGACTAAATTCCCCATTAAAGAGATCTCTTGTCTTCAACTTCCTCCGGAAGTACTCCCCCCACATAATCTGCTTACAAGAAACACACTTGTGCAAAACATCCAACCCAAATATATTAAAGAAACAATGGATTGCACAAACATATCATGCAGTCCACTCCAACTACTCAAGAGGAACATCAATTCTAATTAGTAAATCACTCCCCTTTCAACTTCTCAGCATACGTAACGACCCGCAGGGTAGATATACGATCCTCCACTCCTCCTTGGCCGGAGTACCATATATTATAGCAAGTATTTACATTCCCCCACCATTCAGTGATGAGCTGTTATACCACATACTCCCAATTATTGCAGATCTAACCTCAGATCCAGTGTTAATTATGGGAGATTTCAATGCAGTTATGGAAGGGGAAAAAGACCGCCTCTCCTTGGCAGCCACAAAGAGAGCTGACCCTAGTAGGCTAAAGGTTTGGGCAGCAACCTCAGGATTTGTGGATGTCTGGAGACTCTGTCACCCTGAAAAATGTATGTTTTCATGCTATGCCAGGGGCGCTATGTCCAGGATTGATCTAGCTTTTGCCTCGCCAGATATGTCTCCCAAAATTACCAAAACACAGTTCCTCCCTAGGGGGATATCTGATCACTCTCCACTAATGGTAACATGGTCCCTACATTCAAGAAACCATTCAAAAATTATGGAGGCTAAATCCCTACTGGATCTCCCAACCTGAAATCCAGAAGGATATACAACAAACAATACAAAACTATTTTCAACTCAACCTGGACACGGCGCCTCTACCCTGTGTTTGGGATGCTATGAAGGCAGTGGTTAGAGGGGCTTATATTTCAAAAATACCACAGATCAAAAAACAAGCCAAACATAATATGGCAGCATTGGAGAGGGAACTCAGTGAGGCTGAGGAAAGATACACAAAAAATACCAATGAGCAAACTAAATTAGACCACATAATAGCACAAAGACAATATGCACAGGCCCAGTGGAAAATAGCAAGGAAGGGGCAACTCTACCATAACTTCACCCTGTATGAAAAAGGCGACAAAAATGGTAAGCTATTGGCTCTGCTAGCAAGAGACGAAATAAATAGACCAGCTATACACGCACTCGAAAGCTCAGACAACACCATGATTACTCACCCATCAGAAATAAATCAAAGACTAGCTGAATTTTATCAAGATCTATATTCCTCAAAACTCCACAAATCCCATACTGAAATTGCAGAATATCTTGAGCAACTAGATCTTCCAAACTTGCCACTTGAGCTTAGAACTCTACTAGATACCCCCATCCAGGAGCTGGAAGTTCTTGAAGCCATAAAATCACTACCCAATGGGAAAACCCCAGGTCCGGATGGAATCCCTAATCTATGGTATACTACCTATGCCCAGATACTAGCCCCCCATTTAACCGCCATATTCAACCAAACTCTGACCACAGGTCAACTACCACTCTCCTTCAGAGAAGCCAATATTGTTCTGATTCTAAAACCAGGCAAAGACCCCACCTCCTGTATGTCATATAGACCCATCTCCCTAATTAACTTAGACTACAAAATCCTGGCCAAAATTCTTGCAAAACGCCTGAATGGTGTCATTACCACACTAGTCGCTCCTGACCAGGTAGGCTTCATACCCCATAAAGCAGCTGAACTCAACATCAGAAGACTATACACAAACTTAGAAATTTCCAACGATAACCCAGGCACAAGAGCCATAGCTTTCCTTGACAATGAAAAAGCTTTTGACTCTGTAGAATGGGCCTACCTGTGGGAAACCCTACGTAAATTTGGCTTCCGCAAGAACTTTTTGACCTGGATACAGGCATTATACACCAACCCCACTGCAAAAATCATGTCCAACTTAGACATATCCTCTCCCATCACTCTAACTAGAGGCACCCGTCAAGGATGCCCTCTCTCACCTGGTCTCTTTGCACTTGCAATGGAGCCGCTAGCATGTCTAATTAGATCCTCCCCAGACATAAGAGGCTTTGAACTGGGACGGCTTAGGGAAAAGATATCCCTGTTTGCTGATGACACACTCCTATACCTTAACGACCCAGGCCCCTCTCTCCAGCGAGCGCTTCAATTGATAAATCACCACACGCTCTACTCGGGTCTAAAGATCAATTGGACCAAATCCACCTTAATGCTTCTAGACCCAGGTGCTTCAGAGGTCTTAGACCCGAATCTTCCAATAACCCAAGTAGACACATTCAAATACCTGGGGATCCAGATACATCCACAGCTCGGGAAATTTAATCAACTCAACTTAGATCCTATTATGGCCTCCCTCCAAAAAGCAATAGACAAATGGCTCAAGCTCCCATTATCTCTGATAGGGAAAATAAACCTATTCAAAATGAAATTCCTCCCCATATTTCTCTACTTATTCAGACAATCCCCTATATGGCTCCCCTCCACTTTTTTCCAACAACTCCGTAGCCTGCTTACCAAACTATTTTGGTCCCCTGGACCAGTGAGAGTTAAATATGCAGCCCTAGTTCCACCTTTGAGGGAGGGGGGGTTGGCGGCCCCAGATATGCAGGAATATTTTCTAGCCTCTCAGATACTATCTGTAAGGAGGTGGTTGACACCCCAACCAGAAGACCCAGTAACCTTGTTGGAGGCCCAAATCGCAGGGTCCTTGGAAGGGCTTAAGAACTTAATATACAGGAAATCTGCAGGAAACACAAGCTACACACAAATGATGAGAAATGTTCTCAGAGCCTGGAACCATTTACACTTAACCAAAGACAAAACTGCTTCCTCTATCTCCCCACACACCCCACTGTGGGATAACTTCAAACAACTTCGAACAACTACTCCTACTACCAGACCCCCGGGTATGGGCACAATACAACATAAAGTATGTAAGAGACCTATACAAAGACAACACTCTACTTTCATTCCAGCAACTCAAGACAAACTTCAATCTTCCAAACAACATGCTGTTCCGATATCTACAGCTAAGACACGCTCTTACCCAGCAATTCTCCAATAGCACAATACAAATTCAAACATCCTTAACAGAGGAACTCCTCAGGAGAGAAGAACTCAAAAAACCTCTTTCTACAATATATACACATATACAACAAACTAAAGATCCCACCGCCCAGGACCTATACAAGAAATGGATTAACATACCAGATCTGACGCCTGAACAGTGGGAAACTATTCTACAGAACTCCCTACATACCTTGATAAGATCCAGAGATCGACTAATACAGTTCAAATATCTTCATAGAGTCTACTATACCCCCCACCTCCTGCATAAAATCAATCCAACAGTACCAGACCAATGCAACAGATGCAAACAAAGCCAAGCCGACTTCTTCCACATGATCTGGACCTGTCCCCTCATACAGAACTTCTGGACAGAGATAGCGCATTT
The DNA here is from genome assembly GCA_024363595.1 of Xenopus borealis. Classification (NCBI taxonomy): domain Eukaryota; kingdom Metazoa; phylum Chordata; class Amphibia; order Anura; family Pipidae; genus Xenopus; species Xenopus borealis. The sequence goes on along the minus strand of CM044435.1, from coordinate 26,683,168 downwards.
CTTATCACAGTTAATGGCTATACCAATTGACTTCCAACCAACAGTTCTTCTCCTCAACTACTTTTCGGATACTGTTCTATCACCCCCAGAAAGAACCTTATTAACTTTCCTAACTTTCCAGGCCAAGAAGGCCATAGCAATAAAGTGGAAGGAAGTAAACCCCCCCCACGATTGGGTTCTGGGTGGGATTGGTGGAACAATCTCTCCCAATATTAGAACAAATATACTCAGCGAGAGGTTGCCCCTCCAAATTACCAAAGTCTGGTCACTATGGATCCTGAGAAACAAATCCTATTCAAACAGACCACCGGAACCATCCCCACCCACCATGGACTGGCTTCTAATTGATGACTAACTATTCTAAGTTCACAGTGAAAATCCAAAGGGTCATACAGGGAAAATGCAACACACACACTAGAGAACATATGGAAATATGGAATAAAGTCCAATAACCACAATTGTAAAGTAAGATGTAAACACAGTTTACAAAACAAGCAATGTACTTCTGTCAGAATACCCTAAGGTGCCCTCCCGACTCTCTCTCTCTTTTCTAGCACTTTTTCTTAACCCTATCCACCTTCCTATTGTCTACTTTTAATCTTTTTCCTACCTCAATTATTGTTTTCCCAAGGGTGTAAATAAAAAAACCTCCAATGCAAAGTTCAAGCGCAAATGTACCAATACCGCAATATGTAACAAGCTATATGTGAATATGCATTGGTGTTAAAAATAAAAGTTTAAAAAAAAAAAAACTCCTGGGCTGAGACATGCGTCCTCTCCAATATCCTTGCTGTTTGACAAATCAAGGATTGCGCTCTCTGAAGAGGAAGAGACACCATTCCCTCTATGGTGCTGAACATTGCCCCCAGGTATTGCAGTGATTGAGATGGGATAAGCTGACTCTTCTCCCAGTTTATCAACCAGCCATGAGCTTGTAGATACTGCAAAACTCGCTGAAGCAAAAGAGTCTCCTTGCTTCTTGCCGACATTAGAATATCGTCTAAATAGTGCCAAATGGAAATCTCTTCCAATCTTAAGGCCGCTATCAGGGTTACTAAGACTTTGGAAAACACTCTTGGAGATGTGGTAGACCGAACGGGAGACAACGAAACTGGAAGTGTCTTCCTGCTATCGCAAAACGAAAGAATCGTTGATGTGCTTCTATGACTGGAATATGAAGATGCATCTTGGAGGTCTATAGACAGAAGCCAATCTCCTGGAAACACTGCTGAAATGATGGAAAAAATGGACTACATCTTGAATTTTTGATACTTCAGATGTTTGTTGACCTCCTGAAGATTCAAAATAGGTCTCCAGCCCTCTGAAGTCTTCTTTAGCAAAAACAGGATTGAATAAATTCCTCTGTTTTGTTCCTCCCGTGGAACTGGGACCACCGCTCTGACTTCTAACAGCCACCGAACGTACAGATCCAAGGCCTCTCTCTTGTCTTTTGAGACTGGGTAAGGCGAGGCTACAAATTTTTCTTCCAACGGGACTGAAACGACCTCCAGATGATAGCCTCTTGTCAGAATGTCTAGAACCCACTGGTCTGAGATGGAATTTTTCCAGACATGATAGAACTGCCCCAGTCTGGCCCCCACTCCGCCTTCCACCAACATATAGTCAGGAAGGCTTTTTAGGCTGTTGGTCCTGCCTGGACTTATAACCTCTCGGTCCAGCATATTGACCCTTCTTCCATGCAAAAGGCCTAAAGGTCTCCCTATTTCCTCTAAAAGAATGGTGGGAGGACCCCGTTACTGCTGCTCCTCGAGAGCCAAAAGAACTGAAAGACTGATGTCTTGTCTTCTTTTTCTCCTGAGGTAAGAACTGGCTCTTACCCCCTGAGGCCTTTATTATGACCTCATCCAGCTTTACACCAAATAATCGAGAGCCTTCAAAAGGAAGAGTGCACAAACTCATCTTGGACGAGGTATCAGCTGACCATGACCTGAGCCACAAGGCTCTTCTGGCTGCAACCGAAATTGCCATAGAGTGGGCAGACAATTTTGTAAGATCCACTGCACCCTCTGAAATAAAGCCTGCCGCTATTTTCAGCTCAGCTAGGCTTGCTGAAATCTCTTTGACCTCTGCACCCTCCTTGACAGCTTTGTCAATGGAATCAATCCAGCAAGACATAGCTTTGGCTACTGATATAAGAGCGACTGCCGGCTTACATGCTGCTCCAGCCACCATAAAGGCCTTTCTAAGGTCCGATTCCACTCGCCTATCCATCGCGTCTTTTAAGGCAGAACAGTTATCAATCGTCAAGGTTGTTTTCTTGGCCAGGTGGATGACCGCGGGGTCTACTGAAGGGGGTATGGTCCAATCCTTCACCTCTGATTCCTTAAAAGGATACAATTTAGCAAACCTAGTGCCTGCAGAAACTAACGAGAACTTTTTAGCAGCCTTCTGCCACTCCGCTTTGATTAGATCCGCTACTTCACCAAACAAGGGGAAAGTCTGACGATTCTTGGATGGAGTGGGCAAAACTTTAGGAGTCTTGGAAGATTCCACCTCTTCTTCTACTCCTAAAGTGTTATCAGGGGTGATACTAAAGCAAAGTCGAATGACTCATGTAAGGACTCGGATTCCTCCTCTGAGTTCGTAAAGGTATCAACCAAGCCATGAGACAAACCCTCTTCCTCCGAAGAGTCATCATTAGTACCCCATGTTTCCCGAGTGGTTGCCTGACCCTCCTCCAAGGTATCTCTGTCTCTTGCCGAGACAGATGCTGACCTGCAAAAATCCTTCCAGCAGGTATCACAAAACTTTTTGCCCACTAGAGGAGGCTTGAAACATCCAATGCACTCAGATATAAGCGACTGATTCCCCTTGGATTTGCGCTTTTTATGAAGAGAGTCTTCAGGCAAGCTAAGGTCAAAAGAAAGAGAGAGCGAGAGATGAGAAGGAACCAACAAGCATAAAATTTATCACAACCTAAGGAGGGACTTAGCTTGAAAGGCAGAGGCACCTGAGGCTGAATGATCCATCATACAAGTTCCAACAAACAGCTACAACAATAAAACAACCCCGTTAGCCTCTAATCAGCAAAAAAAGGGAGTAAAAAGGATAATCCTCTTACCTAATAGCAAGGTAAGAAGATTCAAGCAGCAGGTATGGGAAGAAAGAAGTCTCGGGGAAGAGCCGACTGTCCCAAACTTATTAATAATCTCTGAAGTCATACCCCTCACCCAAAAATGGACGTCGTCGTAGGAACTATCCTGACTGAGACGCCATCTTGGGAGAGGCATTCCACTCCAAACAGCCTTCTTGCGATACGGCCTGAGCAGGAGAAAAGCTGGAGACCTATAGCCTTCTCCTGCAGCCTGTGCCACACTGCATGCACTCTCCTCCCCTCCGTTTACCTCCCCTCCCGGCTGACATGCCTACCGAAGCTGTCGGCAACCGTTTCCTGAACGCGCTCAGAAGTGCAACCCGTGCCGGAAACTGCCAGAGTCAGCCAGCCAAGAGGAAGGACGGGGAGTACCGAAGGGAGTTGAAAACAACCAACGACAAGGCAAGATGCCTAAAAAGATCATACCTTTCCAAAAAGAGACAAGAAAGAAAGGGGGAAGTCAGAACATGGGGTCTAACAGACCTCCACTAGACACAGTGATGGAAAAACCTGGGACCTAGGAAAAAGGGGGTCCCAGACTCTAAGCTACTAAACTATAAACCCTGGATCATATGTGTCATGAGCAACTTCTCAAGCCACCCACCTGACACGCCTCTGAGGTCTGGGAAGAAAGGTGACAAACATTATTCCTTATAAAATATTTAGCTACTAGGCTACAGGCATGGTGCATGTTATGCAGAATACTTGGGACCTGGGGTTTTCCCGCTAAGGGGTTTCTCCTTAATTTGGATCACTACTCCTTAAGTCTACTAAAAAAATATTTAAACATTAATTAAACCTGAAAGGGTAGTTTTGCCTCCTATAAGGATTAATTATATCTTAGTTTGGATGAAGTACGAGATATTCATTTATTAGAGAAAAGTTTAATCATGTTTAAAAACTAAAATTATTTGTTTAAAATGGAGTCTATGGTAAACTGCCACCCAGTAATTCAGAGCTTTCTGCATAACAGGTTTCCGGATAACGAATCCCATACCAGTATTACTATTTGGCAACACAGTGATATACTGCTAGACAGAATTCATTCCAAAAGCTGCTGCTACCTATGGTCCCTGCTCCAAATACAACCGGCATACCACCCTGAAGAATTCTTTTTTTTTCCATTAGGAGTTCATGGCATGTAGATGGGAAAATATCTGACTGGACACAAACATAGCAGCCTAGAAGCTATAATTAAACATATATATATATATATATCATGACAAGCATCATGTGAGATCTCAGCATCATCTGGCACATACATGTAACATATAACAAATTTACTTGGCTCTTTCTCTGATCTGCCTCCCCAACATCTTCAACTATATGACTACATGTACGATCAGTACTATGGAAGATTTCATCCCTCATAAATAAACCATTATGTGACATGAACACAAGTTGGCATATGTGAGACAGTAAAACTGCAAATTGGAAGGACAACAAAAAAATGCCATATGGTAGCAATAAAGGACTACAGTCTATATAGTGAATTTCTGATCTCCTGTTATTCTGTAATTATATGAAAACCTGATTCAACCTCCAAAAAATCAAACTACGCACTTCTAAACTATACAGGTGGAACATGTATTCTCTTTAGTAGCAAGAAGTAGAATGTGTTCCGTAACCAGCACCCCTGAGAAAGGCCATCCTGCTATAAGCACAAATGTCTCTACATCCCAGACCTATAAGCTGACAATCTCAGACAGTTTGGAGACTGGCATTAATTGCCGCAGGAAAGTATTGTATATCCTTGTATTACACTTGCACAAGGCATGTGCGGTTTTCCATTTACTCTGGTTGAGTAGCTTTAAACTCAACATGCCTTCTTCACGATTTAAAGATAGTGGTTAACCAGTCTGCAGTACAATGTGCCATTACCTTTCAAAAGACAAAATGTTAACTTGCTTGTAAACGTAAACAGCTGTCAAGCTAATCGAACTGCAAAGAAACGGTCACACAAAGGAATGGTTTCCAGCGGTATTAAGTATAATGCTACCAGCTGTACTATAATACGGTTGTATGCTATTGTTTTTGTATTATTTCTGTCTTTTACCATTTGTTCCAGTGACCCTAAAAAGTTGTATAATGAAAATGATTAAATAAAGAATTACAAGAAAACCTGACTATATCTACTATCTCTGGGGATGAAGCATAAAAGTCTGTTATATCCCACTGATGGGTAGAAGTAGTTTGGTGGTATCTTTCCTTTGGTTCCACGTAAACACTGAAAAATTACTAATTAAATATTATACATTTGCAGAAAGTTGTTTTGAGCTTAAAGGGCTTGTTCACCTTGAAATTTACATTTAGTATGATGAAGAGAGAGATATTCTGAGACATATTTGCAATTGGTTTTTATTATTTGTGGTTTTTGAGTTATTTAGCTTTTTATTCAGCAGCTCTGATTTTCTAATGTCAGCATTCTATTTGCTAGGGTCCAAATGACCCCAGTAATCATGCATGGATTTAAATAAGAGACTTCAATATGAACAGGAGAGGGCCTGAATAGAAAGATGAGTAATAAAAAGTTGCAATAACATTTGTAGGCAAACCACCCTTTAAAGAGTTTAAAGTCACACATAGCGCATTTGGTATGTCAGCAAATACTTTAGAGTTTAGAGGGTCCCTTATACAAGTGGTTCCTACTATGTGGCTGGCCCCTAAGAGGGGTTTTAGAGCAGGCTGATATGATTCTGAAAGCCAGCAAAAAGGTTAATGCATGTGAGATTTCAGCTCAATTTTTCTAGATATTGTTAAAACTACAGCCGAATAGTAGATAAGTCAAGGAATTCCTATATCTATAACTTTGGTATAAGCTAAGGGGGCCCTAAACAAAGAATGGTCTTTCAAGGGGAGAACAAATTGTTTTATACAGATTCCAGAATTTTCAATCATCTGAAGTCATGAGGCCAAACATTTATTCTGAAGGGGCAGTCTATCCATCAGCTCTTGTTTTGAAAAATGTATGCACTTGCACAAAATAATTTCTGAATAACATTGAGGCCAGGCTATTTGCTTCAATAACATATGTGGCTGGTTCTGTAGCACCGCTATACTGGATTGAGCCTTCAAGTTACTGTAGCTGTATTTGCTTTCTCAAAGTGCCTTCATATGCTAATGACAGCTAGTAATGCAATTGGTCATGGCCAGTAATGGCTTCTCTGTGGACAATACTGAGTGCCATTTCATGGGCTGGGAGCTTTCATTGTGGAGTAAGTTATATACATAGGTACAGGACCTATTATCCAGAATCCTCTGGACCCGGCATTTTCTGGATAAGGGATATTTTCATAATTTGGACCTTCACATCTTAAGTCTACTAGAAAATCACATAAATATTAAATAAGACCAGTAGGCTGGTAAATTTTAATGATATCTTAGTTGGGATCAAGTACAAGATACTGTTTTATTATTACAGAGAAAAGGGAAGTCATTTTTAAAGATGTAGATTTTTTGGATAAAATGGGAGACGGCCTTTACGTAATGTGGAGCTTTGTGGATAAAGGGTTTCCGACAACGGATTCCACATCTGTACTCGTTTAATGGAAGATTCCCTTTACTGTTAAAAAGAATGCACATTCCTTTTCCAGTTACGTGTTATAAAATCTCTTATAGCTACAACAAGTACGCTAGCTATATTTTCTTTATCAAAATGTAGACCAAGGACATGCACAGTATGAGACTAAATATTACAGCACCTCTGCACTGAACATTGCAAATCGATTTTAGTGCATACTTAGCGGCGTTCTTCAATGCGTCTCGTGGGTTGAACAGAATATAATGACGGGCCTACTTTCTGTTAAACTAATTAGAAGACTTTACCACTATGAAAACAAAATGCAGGCCGGTGTTCACGGAAAGAATAATCTGTCTCCTGTTAAGAAGCAGGAAATAACCTGACCTTGTGTTATGTCCCTTTGTGACAGATTCATTGACCAGGACTGGGACATCTGGAATTGATTTGTGCAGGGGGAAAAAAATGTTGTTGAAGCTTCGTTATGAAAGTGCTTTATTCTTTTAGCTTGGAAATGCCAGATTACTGAAGGATCATAAGCATAGCCAACAAACATAAAAAAAATCTTCTACCATGTGTTTCTTAACTGTTCCAGAAAAGATGTGCACGACTTCCATTCATCTCCATAATCAAACAATGCAAAATAATACCACTATATATGCTACAAAAACCCTGGGAGTGAGTGTGATTTTCATGTTATTCAAAAGTGTGTTTCCTAGTTCTTATAGGGTTTGATAAGGTTGTTACCTTTCCTGTACATTTAAAATGAATTGTTAGGTTTTTCTCTCTATGGCTTTTAACACTTGCAGTCTACTACTGCGAAACACTGTATGAATGAAATCAATTGTTGCACATAGTGACTAGAAGTTCAATATATATATATATATATATGTGCCAACAAGAAAATATTGCAATAAAAGCAAGTGAAAAATGTGAAGTGTATAGCGGTTCATTTTTTCTCCTAGAAAGGATCAATTATTTAACTAGGCAAAGATGTGCAAATAAAAAGAATCTATGCTAAGAAATTAAAAACAGAAAGGTTTGGAATTTTCCAATATACAGATTTAGCAAATGTTGATTCCCATGTCACTCTATTTAAAGGAGTGGTTCACATATAAAATTTACTTTTAGTATGGTATATAGAATGGCCAGTTTTAAGCAACTTTTCAACTGATCTTCATTATTTATTTATTTTACAGTTTTTAAAGTATTTGCCTTCTTCTGACTCTTTCCATTTTTAATATGGGGGCACATACTGAGGCTCATCAAAGGTTGAATTTCAAATTCATGTGAGTTTTTTAAAACTCCCATGAAGTCAAAATTCGACCAATCGAGAATTTATTATAAAAATAAATTTTTTTAAACTCAGGTTCGACCCGAAAACTCGAAACGATTTAGAATCGAAATCGATTTAAATTTTAAAAACTTGATTTTCTTTGAAAAAAACTCAAATTTCAACTCCAAAATTGTCCCTGGATGTCTCCCATAGACTTAAGCAGCAATTTGGCAGGCTTTAAGTGGCCAATATTTGAATTTGGGTTCTTTTTTAAGAAAAACTCAAATCATATTTGAATAAATCACTAGTTTTGACCATAAAAATTCGAGAAAATTCCAATTTCAAAGTTACAATTCGACCCTAGATAAATCAGCCCCTTCTTGTTTTTGCTACTTTTTAGTACTCATTTTATTATTCTGGCCCTCTTCAGTTTCTTATTCAAATCAGTGCATGATTGCTAGCTTAATTTTAAGATTGCTGAAACCTCAAAATGGAGAGCAGCTGAATAAAAAGGTAAACTACAGACAATAAACCCAAATTGCAAATTGTCTCAGAATATCACTCTCAACACCATACTAAAAGCTGAACTCAAAGGTGATAGTGTGTCATATGATACTGGAAAAAATGTTGCTCGATCTGTATGTAACACTGAGAAACCTGGTTAAAGGTTTTAAAAGTACACCAATTTGCACTCTACAACATTTGAATGACAATATTATGACAATATAATAGAACATGCAGTAGTTAATTCATTTGCACTGCCATTCCATATGTCTCTTTCTGTAACTTAAAGGAAACCTGTCATGATTGAGTTAACAC
>CM044435.1:26653686-26671869 GCA_024363595.1 Xenopus borealis | reverse complement strand
GCGATTTAGGCTGGGTTTTAGATTTCGGCCCCTTCTCTGATTGAGTTCGACACCCCTGTAGATACTGTAATGGGAAAAATGTTTTTTTTCAAAATGCATCAGTTAATAGTGCTACTCTAGCAGAATTCTGCACTAAAATCCATTTCTCAAAAGAACAAACAGATTTTTTTAAATTCAATTCTGAGATCAGACATGGGTCCAGAAATATTGTCAGTTTCCCAGCTGCCCCAAGTCATGTGACTTGTGCTCTGATGAACTTCAGTCACTTTTTACTGCTGTGCTGAAAGTTGGAGTGATATCACCGCCCCCCCCCCCCCCCCCCCCCCGCAGCCTAACAACATTACAATGGGAAGGTAACGACATAGTAGCTCCTTGACACAAGATAACAGCCCCCTGGTAGGTCTAAGAACAGCACTCAATAATAAAATCCAGGTACCGCTAGGACACATTCAGTTACATTGAGTAGGAGAAACAACAGCCTGCCAGAAAGCAGTTTCACCCTAAAGTGCTGTCTCATTTTGCCTGGTCTCATGACCAGGCAAAATGACCTGAGATGGTGCCTACACACCAATATTATAACTTTAAAAAAAAACTTGCTGGTACAGGAATGAAATTTTATATTGTAGAGTGAATTATTTGCAGTGTAAACATTGTAATTTATAAATGAAAAATACATCATAAAAATCACAGAATCCCTTTAACTCCAAGGAGTATGGATTTGAAAATGTTGCATGAAAAAAATACGCACATTTGACTTATAAAGGAAAAATGGGTCAGATTCGCCCTTCGCCCCCAAGAAGTTCTATGACCATTTAGAGATTGAAAGCTGAGACCTTTTACACAGGTGGAGGAACTCCAAGAGGACCTCTAATATTTTTACATTTTACAGCAGAGGGTATCTTATTTATTCATTCATTCATCAGATTCAGTGAGTCATGTGGCACAAATTACTACACACACAAATTATAACTGAAGTTATCACAGACAGCACCATTTATAATAATATTTATGCAAATATACAAATAAATAATGTATACAATTTTGTATTAGGTAGGGGAGTCTCTGCCATGTAAAGCTTTTGTCTTGAATATTGAATGCAACATACTGTATGGCAGCGCTGGTATATTTTTTTCTGCTTAAATAGCTCCAGTATGGGCAATGTCAAGCATTATCCACTGAAAGAAAAGGCACATGGCAGTTTTGATTGTTCTCTGCCAGCTGAAAAGAGCGCACAGAGGATATGCCCCATGTGCCATAGTCTTGAACCTTGATGTATAAGATGTACAGGGGAGACATTCCCCTTCCCCCTTGTCTCTCTCTTGACACTTGGGGTAGCTTTATCTAACGTAGAATTTCAAAGTTATGTGAATTTTTTAAAACTCTAATAAATCCAAAAGAACTCACAACTCGAATGGGAGGCTATTTATGAAAAAACTTGAATGTCTGATATTCGATCGAATATGCATGACCTGAAAATGTTCATCAAGTTTTCATCTGAAAAAAAACTTGAATGTCAGGAAGGCAATTAACATCTTCAAATGGTTCAATGGACCTCTGCCATTGACTTGTACATGAACTAGGTTTTAGGTGGCAAATATTCCAGGCTCAAGGTGTGATAAAACTATTCAAATTCGAGTCTGTGAATAAAAATTTGAATTTGTAAGCTTTGACCAAAAAAAAAAAAGAAAAAATTCAAATTTACCATTCGAACCTTAATAAATCTGCCCCTTATTACTTAATTTATAAGTTTGTGTATATAGATATATGATTTATTACAGGGAATGATTGGCACCTGGAGGTTTCTGGATAAAGGATATTGCTGTAGGTCAGATATCCATACTTTAAGTCTACTTTAACCATTAAATAAACCCGATACATGTATGGGATCCATTTTTTGGCAACCCATTATCCAGAAAGCTCCGAATTATGGAAAGTCTGTCTCCCATATTATCCATTTTATACAATTAATCCAAATTTTTAAAAACAATTTACTTTTTCTCTGTAATTCTACTTTGAAAGCAGCGAGTAAGTTGCAGGTAAACTTTAGTCCCTTTGTAAAATATATAATAAGGCAATAGAATTCTTAATGAATCATATGTGCAACTTGGAAGTAGGACTGGCCAGCTTAAATATATTGCAATACATTGACAAACAATCACTGTTTTGTTTAAAGGGCAAGGCATTTTTAGTAGCTGTTTGCACATAATGTCTCAATGTCTTAAATATATTGATAATGGGTTGAGTGCAGAGGACCTCTTGTATTTGTCTATGATAGATTATATATATATATATATATATATATATACACACATATATAAATATATATATATAGATTAATAATAGATAGATAATTGATAGATAGATGAAAGATGTCAATCTATCAATATATGATAGACAGATGATAGATAAATAGATATATTTAGATAATGTAGATAGATATAGAGATAGACAATAGGTAGACAGAGAGATAGAAGATAGACAGATAATATATATATATATATATATATATATGAATAATAGATAGATAGATAATTGATAGATAGATGAAAGCTGTATATTCATAAGAAACATTGTACTTAATTTATAAAGCTCTGTGGTCTCCTGGATGAGCTGTATGAGTAACCCTGCATTTATCTGGCCACAAGCCTAGAGTTTATCCCACAGTCAGCTCTTGCCTTACATCATATACTATGGAAGTGAGGCGATTCTGCATCTTTTAACAGTTACTCACAGACGGGCTGGACCTGCAGCTTTCACTGAATATACTCTTGGTGACTATAACACTGTCTGGCCAAGCTCTTTGGGCCATACACTGTCTTCTAGCACTTCACTTGGCAAAAAAACTTGAACTAGAAAATACATCTAATTTATTCAGCAAAATGAACCCTTTCAATGACAGATGGCAGAAATGTACAGGCAGGACTTGCCTGGACTGAATACATTTAATTAAATTATTAAATAAATATATTTAATGGATGTTCTTATTGGTATACAGGTATAGGATCTGTTATTCAAAAACCCTGAATTATGGAAAGACAATCACCAATAGACTCCCCCCATTATAATCAAATAATTCAAACGTTTAAAAATGATTGCCTTTGTCTCTCAAGTAACGAAATAGTACCTTGAACTTGATCATAACTAATTGGATATAAATCAATCCTATTAGGTTTAATTAATGTTTATAAAGTATTTTTTTAGTAGTCTTATAGTATGGAAATCCAAATTAAGGACAGATTCCTTATTTGGACTCCATACAGTATGAGAATGTATATTTACTGTGTGTGATGTTTCAAAAAATCCCACTGTTTACTAGTAACACAGCAGTTCCAACCAACAAGTTCTCTGTGTTTCTTGTATTCCTTGAAATTGGTAAAACCAATATTTAGAGTGTTAAGGGGCACTGTCAACAAAAAACAAAACATGCATATGATCACTAAAATGTTGGCTTCCTTATAAAGAGAGATGAACCCATAAGAGTATATGTTTCTGAAAGCTTGTCTCTCCTTATTAAGCAGAGTTCCCCAGCAATAACAAGTTATGTAAAGGTAAAGGAATCTTGGCTGCAGCGAGTTGCACCGTCATTGTCTGTTGTCACACTCTGTACATTTAAGGAGTGGAAATAGTTTCTAATACACAATATAAACTTCTACAACATTTACCTATTTTTTTTTCTGCAGGGTGAGAATCGTTTTTGCTATTTGTCCTTAGAAAAAAATACAAAAGACATGTTACAGTTTGTCATATAATCTGTAATTGTCTAAATGACGGTGCTATATAGAACCTTTTCACTGTAAAGGTATGGGATTCTTTATCCAGAAACTCGTTATACAGAAAGCTCCAAATTATGGAAAGGTCGTCTTCCATAGACTCAATTTCATCCAAATTTTTTTAAAATAATTCCCTTTTCCTTTGTACTAATACAACTAAAAAAGTATCTTGCACTTGATCTCAATTAAGATAAAGTTAATCCTGATTTTCTTTTTCTCTGTTGTAATTAGGGATGCACCGAATCCAGGATTCGTTTTGGGATTCAGATTCGGCTGATTCTTTCTTCCTGGCTGAACTGAATCTGAATCCTAATTTGCATATGCAAATTAGGCAGGGAAGGAAATCACATGACTTTTTGCTACAAAACAAGGAAGTGAAAATGTTTTCCCCGTCCCACACCCAATTTGCATATGCAAATTAGGATTTGGTTCGGTATTTGGCCGAATCATTTGCAAAGTATTCTGGGGTTCGGCCGAATCCAAAATAGTTGATTCGGTGCATCCCTAGTTGTAATAAAACAGTGCCTTATACTTGATCCAAAGTAAGATATAATTAATACTTATTGGAAGCAAAACCAGCCTATTGGGTGTATCTAATATTTACATGGTTTAATAGTAGACTTAAGGTATGAAGATCCAAATTATGGAAATATCAGTTATCCAGAAAACCCCAGGCCCAGAGCATTCTGGATAACAGGTCCCATAAATATAGTGCTTTTGCTCAACAACTGACAACAGCACATTCTGCAATGTCAAAGACCATAAAGGGACATATTCCAGTAGTGAAGCACCTTTTCCGGTAAAAGAAGTTTTGGGAGTGATAAGGCCCCTACAAATTTTGTGGTGTCTGGGGCTGCAAGCCTGCAATATACTGATCAAGTTTAAACTTTTCAGAACAGGTTGTTAATTGAGATGGAGGGAGGCAAAGGAAAACCCCAACAGGCCAGCTGACAATATATAATTTCATTAAAATAATCCTGTCTGAACTCTGGATCAATTTCTACAGAATATTGAAAAACTATATACATTCGATCTGTATGCACTAGGATGGCATTCAATCCTGTATGAACCCTAACTCATTATCGCTTCTCTTAAGGAACAAATTAAAAGGCATACATGAAGAAATAAGTGAAATAAAAGTACGTTTTTCTCCATGCATATTTAATATAGCTTTTGTGACTTTGTAGTTTGCCCCAGTGATCAGTGTAAAAACAAAGTGACAAAAAAGTTACATTATGCCACTTAACATCTTAAAGGACCAGTAGCATCAAAAAATTAAATTGTTTCAAAGTAATAAAAATATAATGCAGTGTTGTCCTGCACTGGTAAAACTGCAGTGTTTGCTTCAGAAGCACTACTATTGTTTATATAAATAAGCTGTTGTGTAGCCATGGGGGCAGCCATTCAAAGGAGAAAACGCTCAAGTTACACAGCAGATAAGCTCTGTAGAACATAATGCTATCTGTTATTCATTACTTATCTTCTGCCATGTAGCCGTTTTTCAATTTCCACCATTGCTACTTAGCATCTTGTTTATATGAACTATAGTAGTGTTTCTGAAACAAGCAGATAAGTTTTAACAGCGCAGGGCAACACTACATGAGATTTTCGTTAAAACACTTTCATTTTTTGGTGTTACTATTCCTTTAAAAGTTGTGTAATACAAAATATTACATTGCAAAAAGAAACCGTCAGAAATTGTATTCAATAGCAATTACATTTATAAATTAATATTTGCTGACACATTTTATTAATGTGTTTAAGAAGGTTGCTTAGAACACTCATTTTCTTTCCATTAGGCAGCTATATGTTTATTTATTCTTTCCCTTTAAAACAAAACTGTAGTAAATAGAAATAAAACTCCCTGGTGCCCTACTAGAAAAAAACACTCAATCATTTATTAAAGTGATACTGACTATAAAAATGTTCTTTTCAAAATATAAATCTACATTAAAACCTGACCTATAGGTCATGTTGATCATTTTTCACTGATAGTTCTGCTTTTGTAAGTAATTGTTACTTGGAGTTCATAAACCTGACAGTCTGACTGTCCCTTCTTAACCTGTTAAGAGTTTCTAATGCTGTACAAATATGGCAGCCCCCTCATAGAGGAACACGGGATAAGAAGAGTAATGTAAAAGCATCAGGCAAAATTATAGCATTCAAATACATTGTTATGATAGATAATAAAAAGGTTATTTCCTGATGTCAGTATCTCTTTAAAGGAGAAACAAACCCATAATAATAAAAACCCTATACCCCTACCCTTCATATACCCTACTTATACCCCCCTCCCCGCATGGGCAAATGCTGCTAACTATTTACTTACCCATCAATGCAGAATCTGTCCAGCCAAGATCGGCGCCATCTTTAGCCTCCGTGGAATGAGACTGGTGCTTCGGGAGTTTTCATGAGTATTTGCGCATGCACAGTTGTCATGAAACAGAAAATTGCTCCAACTGCGTAGGTGCTGATACAGCGATCACTTCCCGAAGATTTCCGAAGAGAAGAGCTCCGTGAGCTCTGCTGGACAGAATCTGCACGAGGGGGGTAAGTAAAGAGTTAGGGGCATTTTGCCTGGTGGGGCAGCTAGGCTGGGGGGAGGATAGGGGGGGTTTATGTAGGGGGCAAGTTTTTTTTATTACAGTTTTATTTCTCCTTTAAAGGGGTTAGTTATCAAAGGTCATATTTGCAAAGTTAATGAGTTTTTTTCAGTTAATAGTGATACTCCAGCAGAATTATGCACTAAAATCCATTTTTCAAAACAGCAAGCAGATTTTTATTAATTTTTTATATTCAGTTGTGAAATCTGACATCGGGCTAAACATAATGTTAGTTTTCCAGCTGCCCCAAGTCATGTGACTTGTGCCTGCTCTTTTTTTTGCTCTTCTTTCTGGCAAGCTGTTATTTCTCCTACTTAATGTAACTGAATCAGTTTCTGTGGGACTTGACTTTTACTGTTGAATGTTGTTCTTAGATCTATCAGGGAGATGTTATCTTGTGCTATCTGGTTACCTTCTCATTGTTCTGTTGTTAGGCTGCTGGTACAGCATTAAAGAGTGACTGAAGTTTATCAGAACATAAGTCACTTGACATGGGTAGCTGGGAAACATATATAGACATATTGCCAGTTTCCCAGCTGCCCCCAGTCATGTGACTTGTGTTTTGATACACTTCATTCTTTACTAAACCGTCACTCTTTACTGCTGTACTGCAAGTTGGATCAATATCACCTTCTCCTTTGAATAATGGCAATAATGTGATTAAAAAGGATACAGAAAAGTAAAATAGGCTTAATTAACAGGTTGAAGCTGATAGTCGTGTGCTTTTTTGTTTCTATGTTGCACCTGACATTACTTTACCTTGTCCATTGGTCAGAGCTGCTGGTTGTCAGTTTGGAGGTTGTAAACTGGTTTTTAGAAGAAGCATCACGGTCAGATCTTAATCACTGTATACTATCCACTCCTCAATTCATTGATCCCCAAACAGTGGCTCATTAGCACTTTTGTTATACTGAAACATTTGTTCTCATGTTTTTTACATTAGAAAAGAAGCTGCTTCTGATGAGGGAACATGACCCAATATAGCATTTTTTGTTATATGTAAAAGTATAAAAAAAAATTTTTCCTTTTAGTAAGGCTTGTTCTTGTCTTGCAATTGATGAGCAGTACCAGTGCAGTTTCAGCGATTGTGGAGCGGATAATGTGAATTTGGAATTTAACAGGAGTCAGACACATTTGAACAAATGTCCACATCAATTGGCCTCAATAAATGTGTGGTTTTTTAGACTATAAGAAAATATTAAATAAGAAAAAGATCAAAATACTGTCAATACAGAAGGTAATAAATATGTCTGTTAATACCATTACAGATTGGAGTTGACAGAAAAAGAATCAAGAGACAGAGGAGATAGAGAAGAAACAAATTGCCTACCTAAGAACTGCACTATTAGGGAGGGGTTGGGACAAAAGGCTTTGGGAATTGTTTTTTTTTTTTTTTTGGTGTTTCAGCCAAGTACCATGGCTGCAGTGTAAGAATGCCATTGTCAGCTAAGCAAATTTCAGTATTGAGCCATGCAAACCAGACACATTCTGGCAAACACTTGTCTGAGCCATTGTTCATAAATTCTAAATTGGATGAACAGCCAGTCATGTTCTTGTCCTTTAGCTTCAAGCTTTTCACAACTCAACCCCTTTTCTCCATTTTTAAAATGTGGCCTCAAGAAAGAGGGTGAGAAAACTAGCTAAGTTCTAACGTCAAAGTTTGAGATGGAGTATTTTCGGATTTGGATTTTTAGCAGCTTTGGGGTATAATAAATCTCTAAAAATATCATAGAAGGAGAAGGAAAAAAGAAGAAGCCACAAAATGTCGCACCATTCGAATCGTCACAACACCATATATATGGAAAAAAGGGCCTAATTCATTCAATTATATACAATTGTATTGTTGCAAAGGGATACTCAGACCGATTATTCATGTATTCGTATCAGGTCAGTGTATCAGGCCATGGGGGCACCATTTGCGCCCACCTATGCCAATCTATTCTTAGGATGGTGGGAATAATATTTTGTATTTTCTGACCATACTGACAAATGGACATGCCACATTAATCAATGGTTACGCTATATAGACGATCTGCTTATTGTGTGGGATGGACCGGTTGATTCACTATGTGAATTCATGTCTTACTTAAACAAAAATGATTTGAACTTAAATTTGACTTTCTCTTTCAGTACAACTCAAATAGATTTTTTGGATATCACTATCATCAAAGATAAAGGAAATAATTTAAGAACTGATATATTTAGAAAAGAAACCGCTACAAATTCCACTCTACATTTCTCCAGTCATCACATACCAAGCATAAAGGAATCAATTCCAGTAGGGGAATTTTTAAGCGTGAGAAGGAATTGTTCAGACGATAAAACTTTTAAACACAGATCTAATGAACTATCTAACAGATTGAAAAAATGAGGATATAGCAACTGTGCGATTAAAAAAGGTCGCCTAAGAGTGATAAGCACATCACGAGCTGACACGTTGATTTCTAAAAAGAATAAATCAGATTCATCACTTCCTACTGTAATCAGTGGAATGACATTACAAGAATTCTTAAGAAACATTGGCATATTTTGCAGACAGATACCACTCTTGCTCAGAACATAGGAAATTATCCTCAACTTCTAGACGTGCTCCTAATCTATCAGATAAACTTGTATGTAGTCATTTTAGCAAGACAAAACCCAGACAATCCGTATATTGTCCAGGCACTTTTCCATGCGGTTCATGCTCCATCTGTCCTTATATTGATAATGTCACAAAAATTTCAGATAGATTTGGAAAAATTCACCACATCAGATCATGGCATAATTGTAAGAGCACTGCAGTGGTTTATATGATTACCTGTCCATGTACATTAAGATATGTTGGCAAAACCAAAAGAACTTTACATAAAAGAATATCGGAACATATTTCAGGCATCAGAACCACTTTCGCGGTTATGAAAGATTTGAGATCTGATATTTTACCCATCTTAGAGAAAGAAAAGAAAACATCCCATAAAAAAATAAGTCCTCTTGGCAAACATTTTTATTTATTTCACAATAGCAACCCAGAGGGGTTAAAAGTCACTATATTAGAACATGTGTCTCTTGGCATAAGAAAAGGTAATTTAGATCAAGTATTATTATCTAAAGAATGCAGATGGATTTATGAGCTGAATACCCTTAACCCGAATGGGCTAAATGAAAGCTTGTCTTTACATATATTTATAGGTAATTAATCATGCGTATAAATATATGTTCCCAATAATCCTTCTCTCCTTTGGGTTATATATAGCTATGTATTTTTGCCAGGGGTGAATCTGACTATATTGGTTTTTTGATAGGTGCCACTTGTTATGAGCCGAATACTTCCATCCCAGATGGGTTAAATGACAACCTTTCTTACAGATATCCACAGATAGATTAATTCACCTTCTGCGAATTATATCGATAAATGTATGCCTCCATTAGTTTGTTTTCTTTTAGACTACATCAATTCTCTTGCTGAATAAGTGAATCTGAGTGCCTTAATTCTGTAATATGCTGTGTATTTAATATGTATTCTCACATTCTTATGTTCGCGATCATTTCCCTAAACTCAAAATGGATAGCGGTCACATGACTTTTCCTTCCAATAGTTGCGATCGTGAACTTGTAAAGACCGCGAGATGCCGCAGCCATCTTCGCCTTTGACAAAGCCTCGTGGCGAAACGCGCGTCAGGCGCAGAGCATCTGTTCTCCCTTTCGAATTTAGGCCCTCTCCTTGTTCTTACCAGGGTGGTTGGTTCCATTACCAATATTACAAGCATGAGATAAGTATCGTGGGCTTCTCCTCACAGCAGCGCAAACGCCTCAGTATTTGGGGTTCAATTTTTTAATATCAAGTTTTTCATTGTCCATGTGCAAACCAAATTGCCACAGAATTTAGCAATAGGGACTAGGCCAACCTCACTTAGGTGCCTCTGAGAGGACAAGAGATAGCGCACTAATCTGTGGCAATTGTCAGGGAGCCGGGAGCTCCCTCCAGGGAGGTAGTCTGGATCAAGGAGGAAGCCCTCTTGAGGGAGCAAGGTTGCGGTATCCAAAGGGTTAAACAGAATCAAGGTCAAAGTCCAGGCAAGAGTTCAAAGGCAGGCAGATCAGGATCAAATAACAAGAGTCCAGGCAGGGAGTCAAAACCAAGGCAGGAGCAGGAATCAGGATACAGGAGACACAAACAGGAACCCAGGATTAATGGCAGCAAATCCTATTCTTGGGCGCCGTCACAGTGTTTTGGGCACCCTTTTATGAAGAGATCCCGGCACCAGAGATGACATAATCATACAGCGACGCTGCAGCCATGTGTTCAGCATGGGCGCCGCCATCTTGGATCTTCACTGTGACCGCCGGGAAAGTAAACAGCGCCTTCGGATACTTCTGGGTCGGGTACGTCTGGCAGTCCTGACAGCAATAGGGTTACACAAACAAACAAATTGATATATAACGATTATCACCAATTGTATTTCCAACGATTAACCCCACACAGGCGCGCTGCACAATACTCCATCCGAATTTCTCTTTAATATTTATTACTTGGATATATTTATTTGACCACCCAACTTAGGAGAAATTACTATTATTAACTTCGGGCTCCATTCCTACTTCATGTGGGGGTCTGTATAAGGAAATTTATTTTGTTTGTTGCTACAAATATTCCCTTAGCACAATCCAGACTGGCCCACTCCTTTCATTTTAATTGCTTTTAATGATGCTCTTTTTTAACTCAATTTTTGGTGGATTTTTTTACTTAATGAATTAAAGGTTAAATTTTAACATTTTTTTCTTTAGTACATGATTGCCATAACCAATTTGGGAGATAATTAGCTATCAGTACCACATATTTATTCATCTCGCCTATCCAACAGCAAGAGTGAGATCTACTTATATTATTTCTAATTATTTGTACTAGGTCATAATCATGATTCCACGCTATTCATTCCACAAGTCTTTTTGCACTCAATTTTTTTCATTTTCACGTCAATTTTTCACGATTTATTTTTCACTGATATATTAATTTTGAATTTTTTGGTTTCTTCACATGATGGTACATCTGAAAACATATTTCCTTGTGATTAATTTTTTTACACTGACCTGATACGAATACATGAATAATCGGTCTGAGTATCCCTTTGCAACAATACAATTGTATATAATTCGAATGGTGCGACATTTTGTGGCTTCTTCATTTTTCCTTCTCCTTCTATGATTAACCAAAACAATGGAAGCTGTCAGCACATTCTTATTAGATTAATTAACTCGTTATACATGATGTATTATGTGGTGCAGACAAACAACCATATCTAGCTTTTCTCTAAAAATATCAGTTTTACCCTCTAAAAACTTGACCAGAACAATTTGATGTTTAATAACATCAATAACTTAGACATTGCGTGAAATGCACTCATCTCCATATATTGAGATACAGTCTAGCTGGCCAACTATATCAAAGTCATTTATAAAGGTCCCAAAGACAGCAGAAATTTTTGTTATTTTGTATATAGTCTGAATATAGATGAATCATTCATTGGACATTCCCTTCATGCTGGGGACATTTGTGGCTGAATTTGGTGGAGAAACTGAGGGGTAGGTGAGGTAACCTTCTTTTGCAATTGGCATATGTGCAATACACAGACAGTGTAAGAAGGGAGGAGGGATCAAAAGGAATAGTTTCTTTGGACTCCACTCAAAGGAGAGGGTTCAGGTGTTGTTCTTATTTCTAAATTACACTGTTTACACTGCAAATAATTAATTCTACAATATAACATTGAATTCCTGAACCTGAGTGTATGTTTTTAGTTGTAATATTGGTGTGTAGGCAGCCATCTCTGGTCATTTTGCCTGTCAAGTCTTTTCAGAAAGAACCAACTGTTCCTCTATATACCAGGCAGCTGTTATCTTGTGTTAGGAAGCTGCTATCTGGTTACCTTCCCATTGTTTTGTTATGAGGCTGATGGGGAGGAAGGGGTGTCTGAAGTTTATCAGAGTTTATCAAGTCACATGACTGGGGCAGCTGGGGAACTAACAATATGTCTAGCCCCATGTCATATTTCGAAATTAAATATAAAAACATGTTATCCCTTTAAAACAGGTAGGCCTCAATAAGGAAAAGCCAAGTCCCCACCATAGGCTGAACCCTTTAGATGAATTTGTGGAAAAGGCAGGTAGCTCCAATTGTAACAAAAAATTGTAGTAGTTCTGTGCCCCTACAAAGAGGCACACTGTGGAACGTGTTATGCTGGGGATAGATATCTGTGCTAGGATTAATAAGCATGTGGATCCCTGTGAAGTGATAATGGTGATCTGCTATAAATATTTTGTGCAGTGAAAAAACTTTTTCAGTTACCTTGGTTTTCAATAAATCTTGTAGAATGTTGAGCTGTTTCAGACCAAGACCGTTAGTGAAAGAGTATGTGCTTGTGTGAGGGAGTTATAGATCAGCTTGGAGATCCCTTCCTCCATTTATTTATCAAGGATTGACCTTAGTGTACAACTGAAAAGCAGAATCCCTGCATCTATCATGCTATATTGATTTATTAACTTGTGTGTTGACTATGTATTGTGACCCAATGTAAAAAGCACTGGAGACAGCTAGTTCCATGACACTGCTCTGGTGAAGCAGGAGATATACTGTACATATGAGGAGTGATGCATTTTGTATGCACTAGTGGTATTGATGAATTTAAGTTTGACTAAATCAGGTTAGTCTGAAAGAAGTTTATATATTTGCTATATGCGCTTTGCACTGCATTTGTTCATGTGCATAGTCTCTTAAAACTAGTCCAGTAACTGGTTAGCATACCATTGAGGACAAGTGAGTGTATTTAAACCTCTCTTTCTTTAAAGGTAGTTCTATATGAACCCAGGACAGTGAGAAATACTGTGTTTCTGGAAAACACGGTATTCTGCCATGCTGCATGATAACTTCAGAGGCCACTGTTTTATTAGCTTTTAGATGAGTCCTATTTGTTAGAGGAATTGTGGCATGATGGCCTAATTTGTGGCGTTTTGCCAAAAAAAATGTGAATTTCCAGTGAAATTCTTGAAACTGTGAAAAATTCTCGAAACGGAACTACAACAATTTTGATCCCATCGACAATTTGACGTGTGTCTATTTTGTCCTGTTGCACTGACGTCACTGGGTGCATGGTAAATTGAAGCCGGTAGCCTAAATTGTCGCCAGCGTCAAAATTGCCACTGGCAAATTTTTGTGACACTTACGCAAATTTTTTTGCTGCCCGTAAAACTCAGAAATTCTCCGAAAATTCGTCCATCACTACTCCTCCCCAATACCTAGGGGCAAATTTACAAAATTTGTGTGAAGGATTCGAAGTTCGATCGAATTTGATCGAATACAGATCATATGATTTTTTCGGAGGATCGAGTATGCAAATTTGGCCTCTTCGATGATCGAATACCGAATTATCGAATAAATCGAATGTTCGGATATTCAATCATTCGATGATCAAAGGATTTAAAATCTTAAAATGATTCGAATGCCTACTTCGCCAGATTGAACCTACCGAATACCAATAGAAGCCTATGGGAACCCCCCCCCCCATAGGCTTCTTTTGCAAAGACTTGCTCGAATACCATTCGTACGATCGAATGCCTCGATCGTTTGAATCATACAAATTTTTCGGAGGCTCGAAGGAAAAAGTACAATTTTTTTGTGAAATCAAACGATCGGTATTCGATCATGCGATTTCATCAAAAATCGAGGAAATTAAAGCCTGAAACTATTAGATAGTCGAATGCTTATCGAATTTCGAATAGATTCGTAGGATTTTATGTGAAAAATAGTACATTTGCCTTTTATCCAGAATGCCTTTTATCTAGAATGCTCAGGACCTGGAGTTTCCCGCATAAGGGGTCCTTTTATATTTTAAGTCTAGCAAAAAATCATGTAAACATTAAATAAACCCGATAGGCTGGTTTTGCCTTCAATAAGGAACAAGTACAAGGTATTGTTTTATTATTACAGATAAAAAAGCAATAATGGTTAATAATATGAACTATTTGTTTAAAATGCGGTCTACGGGCGATATTCCTGTAATGCAGGGCTTTCTGGTTTCCAAAATAATAGATCCCACTCCTGTAGTAAAAAAAAAAATCTTCCAAAATGAAATTAAATGACGCTACAAAGAAACCAAAGTAACAAAGAGTTAAAGTCAATTTTACTATAGTGAGGAATTGACACGAACACATACCAACATGGTTTTAAAAAGCTTCAATTAGTGATTTTATTGTTGTGGAAGATTTTATTGACCTGGTTATGGGGGTTTCAAGAAAATATGCTTTGCTGGGGAGCTGCAATTCCAAACAGCTTGAGGGCAACTAGCCAAACATTGCATAAAAATGCTCCTCAAAGAAAATGAGTCAATGTAAAGTTATAATTTGTAAAAGAAGGCTTATAGTAAAACAAAGAGATACTGCACAAGGACAGATTTATGGGAGATCGAACTGGGGATTCCAGAAAACTCCCATCAGATTGATGCTTAGAGAGCACTGAGCGCTAACACTCATCCGTATCCTTAATTAAACAAAAATTTGGATAATGATTTTTTCTAAATGTGTCATTTGTCAACCAGCACATTCTGAAACATAAGGACCAACAGCTAAGTGAGCAAAAGACTGGAGCTACAGCCAATGCCTGCTCATATGAATTTGACAAATAGTGAAAGTAACAGCATGCACCCATTCTGCAAATATAGGCTGCCTTTTGATTACAAAAGGACAGACATATGTATCTACAATTTCACTTTCCACACTGCCCTACCTTGCTCATTGAGTCTTTTTAAGAATTGCTCTGTCTGCCAGAACAGCAAGAGAAGCTTATATGTGAAATAACTTCATAGCTGGCCGGACATACTGCCATCCAGTGCCTATTAGTGAATACTGCACAAAAAACATTCCTGTGAAACTTGATTGCAGGCTGAAGATAATATATATATATATATATATATATACATACATACATACATCATACCATATAACTTCACCATACACATTCTGCATATTTTAATACACATAGATTTCATTTATTTGCAGGCAACCAGCAGTTAAATATGAGGGAGGAAAACACTTCCAGTGCTCAGTCAGCATGCGTAATTTCCCTTTAAATATATTTTACCAAGATTGAGGTGTTAGTACAGATATGGGATCTGTTATCCAGAATGTTAGGGACCTGGAGTTTTCCAGATAAGGGATCTTTCTGTAATTTGGCACTCAATAGCTTAAAGTGATACTGACACTAAAAAACTACTTTTTAAAATATGAATGTACATTAAGGAGCAGATTTACTATCGGACAAATTTCAAATAAAAAAAAAAATCGAAATTCGACCATGTGAAGAAAAAAAAAGATTTTACCACAATTCGATCGATTCGAACGAATTTATCGATCGATCAAATTTTTTTATTCAATTAAATATAATGGTCCCGCATTCTGCAGCTAGGATTTGGTCAATTAGGTGGTCGAATATGGGGAAGTACTTCGGCCATCGAATAGTCTAATATTCAAATGAAATTTTATTTGAATATTGGAATTATTCGAATATTAGATGGTCGAATTTGCCTAATTTGCAAAGTCGAAGATTCAAATTTGAATTTTATGCAAATTCGATCGAACTTCGAATTCTTCACACAAATTTTGTAAATCTGCCCCTAAAAGTTACCTATAAGTCATGTTGTTTGATTTTTGCTGAGAGATTTATTTTTGTAAGTAATTGTTAGATGAAGTTTCTAAACCTGGCTGTATTGCCAACCTGACTGTCCCATCTCAGCCTGCCATTTAGAGTTTCTATTACTAATGGACTCCTGCTGCACAAATATGGCAGCCCCCTCATACAGGAACATGGGGCAATAGACAGGTAATGTAAAAGCACCATGCAAATACTTTATGACAAAGTTATACGTAGCTTTCAAAGGCAATTTTATGATAGATTAAGTGTAAACATCAAATAAACCCAGTAGGTGTTCTTTGCCTCCAATAAGGATTATTTATATCTTAGTTATGATTAAATATAAGCTACTTTTTCATCATCACAGAGAGAAAGAGAGACATTTAAAAAAATGTAATTACTTGATTAAAATGGAGTCTATGGGAGATGGCCTTCCCATAATTCGGCTTTTTCTGGAGAAAGGATCACTCACAATTTTTTTCATTCACAATAAGCTTTGATGAAAATGTACAGTTGTGCTCGTAAGTTTATATACCCTTTAGAATTTATGATTTCGTATCTTATTTTTCAGAGAATATGAATAACACAAAAACTTTTCTTTCACCTCATGGTTAGTGGTTGGCTGAAGCCATTTATTGTCAAACAACTGTGTTTACAAATCATAATCACTACACAAACTACCCAAATGACCCCAATTACACCCCCCCAGTTCTTAATACCTTGTATTGCCCCTTAAACATCAAAGACAACTTAAAGTCTTTTGTGGTAGTTGTGGATGAGGCTCTTTATCTTCTCAGACAAAGGTAAAGCTGCCCATTCTTCCTGGCAAAAGCCTTCAATTTCTGTAAATTCTTGGGCTGTTGTGCATGAACTACATTTGTGGTCTCCCTAGAGTGGTTCAATGATATTGAGGTCAGGAGACTGAGATGGCCACTCCAGAACCTTCACTTTATTTTGCTGTAGCCAATGACAGGTCGACTTGGCCTTGTGTTTTGAATCATTGTCATTTTGGAATGAGACATTTTGTGCATACATCTACTAAAAAATGTCTTACCCATTAAACAACACAGGGATTGTTTGTCCATATATTGCAATATATTTACTTTGAAAGCAGCAAGTAAGTTCAGGTAAAATTTAGTCCCTTTGTAAAATGTACAATAAAGCAATATAATTCTTAATGATATGGGATATGGGATGACTTTCACATAGTTGGCCAGCCTAAATATATTGCAATATATGGACAAACAATCCCTGTTTTCTTTAAAGGGTAAGGCATTTTTTTAGAAGCTGTATGCACACAATGTCTGGGTTGAGTGCAGAGGACCTCTTGTATTTGTCTAAATGTATTTTGAAGTCACAGCCTCATTGCACCCCCACCTAATAGTTTAAAAAAATTAGTAGTGAGCACAACTTCCCCTTGAATGTCCAAGTACGTCCCATGCGCAGCTTCCAGGCTGATGAGTGCAAATTTTCCTCCAGTATTTGTTGATATTACTGCCTTCATTTTGCAATCAATTCTGACCCAATTTCCTGTGCCTTTGTAGTGTGCTCACACATTTCCAAAACATCCACCACTATGTTTTCACAGTAGGAATGGTGTAACTTTCATCATAGGCCTTGTTGACTCCTCTCCAAGTTAAATTTAAGTCTAATCACTCCAAATAACTTTGTGTCAGAAGGTTTGAGGCTTGTCTCTGTGCTGTTTGGCATATTGTAAGCGGGATACTTTGTGGCATTTGCGTAGGAATGGCTTTCTTCTGGCAACTCGACCATGTAGCCCATCTTTCTTCAAGTGCCTCCTTATTGTGCATCTTGAATCATCCACGTCCTGTATTTCACCTGAAGTTATTTGTGGGGTTTTCCTTGCATCCTGAGAAAATTTTCTGGCAGCTGTGGCTGAAATTTTAGTTTTATTTGGTTTGGTTTCAAAAGAAATCCGCTTTCCACTTTTTTATTAGAATTTGGACACTGCTGATTACTAGGGATGGGCAAATCTGTGACGATTCGCTCCGCCGAATTTTTCGGAAAAATTTGCGAAACTGCTGCAGCGCGACTCGTTTTGACGCACGACGATCTAGTCGCGCATCAAGTTCTAAGTTGACGCGCGTCGATTTCGAAGTTGACGGGCTTCGAGTTCGAAGTTGACGCGCGT
>CM044435.1:26566350-26582764 GCA_024363595.1 Xenopus borealis | reverse complement strand
CCAACTACTAACCATGAGTGAAAGAAAAGTTTTTGTGTTATCATTCATATTCTCTGAAATATGCTTGAGAAATCATAAATTCTGCCAGGGTATGTAAACTTATGAGCACCTCTAGCAATTGTAGCATTATATTGCAAATGCAGTAACATCATCAGCAAGTCACACCTACACGGACACAAAGCAATATTTCCTGAGGCTGATGTTCTGAGCAAGTCGATAAATCTGCCATTTTTTTTTTTTTTCATTTTTCTTTGTTCTATTTGTGCCCCTGAGGAAGACCTGATTGGTCAAAACGCGTTGGGTAATGTGCTATTACATTTTTTTTGTAATTGGCATGTAACAAATACAATTTCTTTGTTTATTTATAAGTGTTCGATCCTAATTCTTGTTCTTTACATGATTTGTTCTGGAGACTATTGGTGGGTAGCCTCCCTTTGAGATCAGCACCTCAAATTGATTTGCATTTTTTCTGGAGTGTGCGCCTTCCATATGATTTTTCTTGATTAAATCAGCAAACTCAGTTATTTATTGAAGAGTATTTTTGTCAAATGAATTAATAGTACAGTGTATTTATGACTATATTTAATGATTATAAATACATGCAGTAAGAAAATATTTAGCCCAGCATGACAGAGAGTATATAATATAAATATTTATGATTTTCCGTGGGTGACACTTTTAGCGCACTAAGCAGTAATTGACAATATAGCAGAAAGGGCAACGTGACAGCAATTTGTGCTCTGCATCAAGCATATAATAAATATTTCCTTTTTTTCTCCATGTTGGTGACATTTTTAGAAAAGTAAGCAGTAAGTGACTGTCTTCTACAAAAGAAACACAACAATTTTTGCTCAGAGTGACAGAGAGCATACACTATAAATATTTATTTTATGCAGGAGACATTTTTAGCACTTTCAGCAGGAAGGGAACATGACAGGAGATATTTGGAAAGTGTGACAAAAAGCCTGTAATAAATATCTCCTTTTTAAAGTTGCTGCCTTAATCAGTACATCATAATACAGTGTGTGTGTATATATATATATATATATATATATATATATATATATATATATATGCCACTGTCTAGATACAGTTTGTTTCATGTATTATTTAATGTTAAGATATTTATATCGATTTATATGCTTTAAAATCTAATATCATATGTTATTTTTTAAAAGTCTTGTAAGAGTTTTAAAATAGGTGGTTGACCATTATGTTAACTTTTAGTATGTTATACAATGGCTATTTCGAAGCACCTTTACAATTGGTCTTCATTATTTAAATTTTTTTATAGTTTTTAAATAATTTTCCTTCTTTCTTCTGACTCTTTCTAGCTTTCAAATGGGGGATGGGGTGGGCACTGACTCCATCTAAAAAGCAAATGCTCTGTAAGGCTAAACATTTATTGTTATTACTACTTTTTATTACTCATCTTTCTATTCAAGCTCTCTTCTATTAATTTTCCAGTCTCTTATTGAAATCAATGCATGGTTTAGACCCTAGCAACCAGATTGCTGAAATTGAAAACCAGTGAGTGTTTTTTTTTGGTCAAATAATGATGAACAATTTTTATCTTAGGAATTTATAGTAAACACGTCATTTCAAAATATGCAGTTTTATGAGAAGAGAATCTCTTAAGCATACGAAGCTGCACAATGCTACTACAGTAAAGTGTAAAAAAATAAATGAGATTCTAAAAAATTAACACTAAAATGTTACAATGGGAATATCCTAAAGTGAGCCCCTTTAATCCACTATTTTTAAACTTGTTCACTGAAGAAACCCCAGCTGTTGAGACATAAAAAGCATCTTTTGACATGTGAATAGAACTGTATTGAATCTTACTCAACCATAAATTGTCTGTCTGATGTGTTCATGACTCATTGTGTAGTTAAATTACTTTGTACATTGACTTACATATGTATCCTGTGTGTAATCACTAACATAAGGAAGGCATGCAAACTCAGTGGTTAGCTGAAATATGTTTGCCATTAATTTAATGGAAAGACTGTCTCTTGACTCAATGGACTACTGCAGGCTTGTGTATTAATCACTTGCTCCTATATTCAGGTCATTGAGAAATTTCCATAAATAGCATGTGCTGTGTCTCCAAACTGATGTGAGGGCTGACGGAATGTGGGAAAAAAAGAATACTCAGACTTGTAATCAGGTTTATTCAACACAGATGCATATCTTTTTTAAAAATATTATTCTCTCTCTGTGCATGTATCTATACAAATTGCATGTAATAGAAAAAGTATTGCTCTGATTCAGGTAAACGTATGGGGTATGTTTTACAGAAACCCATTATCCTGAAAGCATTATCCATAAAGCTCTAAATTACAGAAAGGATGTCTCTCATAGACATTTTGTCCAAAATGCAAATGTTTTAAAATTTTTCTCTGTAATAATAATAATAATAATAAAACAGTACCTTTTAATTGAGCCAAACTAAGATATAATTATTTTTGTAGACAAAACCAGCCTAGTGGGTTTATTTAATGTTTCCGTGATTTTCTAGTAGACTTAAGGTGTGAATATACATATTATGGAAAGATCCATTATCTGAAACACCCCAGGTCCTGAGCATTCTGGATACCAGGTCCCATACCTGTACTATATCAAAATAACCAGGTTTTTTTGAAGGATACAAGATAATAGGGGTTATTTGTTAGACCCCCAGACAGAAGTGCTAGAGAATGAAGTGGAGCATTCAGAAAGCACATCTGTCCAAGCTCTGGCTGGGTTCAACAGATCTCAAAGGATAAGAAATAGGGCTGCAACAAACCCCGGATTTGGTTTGGGATTCAGGAAAATCCAAGCTTTTTTTTTGCAGGATTCAGATTCAGTCAAATCTAAACCTATTTTATCAGGATTCATATTCGGCCAAATCCAGGAGCCTGACCAAACTGAACCTGAACCCCATTTAAAGCAAAAATGTGCGTGGCCTGAATGCTGATGGAGTCTGTTTGAAAAGTTTTCTGTAGTGGTAGATCACGTAAGAACAGTTGGTTTTGTTTATCAAGATTTAAGAAAATATTTTTATATAGTTCCCCATAAAAAGTTGATGCGGTTTTGGGGACTGGACTTGCATATTGCTAAATATCAAAGCAAGGAAAAGACCTGACTCAGGTCCTGTTGTATTTAATATATTTCTAAACTGACTTTTCAGGTTAAGAATTTCGTCTTTGCATATGAAAGATCTTCAACAGAGTTGAAGTAAGCCAAATGCTAAATAATAGTAATGATAGTAAGCCAAATGCTAAATAATGTCTGGGAAATAGGGGAATGGACAAGGGTCTGAGCAAGATTAAATGTAAAATAACGAATATATATGGCACAGAAATCCCCCAGCTGAATAACATAACAGAGAACAAAGGGATGCTTTTTAGATGATGTAAACGTAAGCAACCAATGCAATAAAGCAAGACAAAAGGCTATAAAAAATTAGATTGTGTAAGAAGTGATTTTAGTTGAATATCCACACAAATCAGAAGGGTTGTTTTTCCAGTTTATCAATACAGTTCATACCTGTGTTGTGTAATATAAAATATCTGACACCTTGGATTTTATTATCTTTATTGAGAGCAAAAGAAGAAGAGATTCTGGATATATGCTACAAAACACGAATCAGCAGTCTAATGGGATAACTAATAGAAAGCTTTGCCATAGTCATTTTTTAAAAACTCTATTGTGTGTGATAGTGCTAGAGACAGGCTAAGGTACAACTCCCAGTGCAATGGAGGTTAGTGACTAGCACCTACTTAGAAAAAAAGACCTTAGTTAGTCTTATTTTCTAGTCGTTTGAAGACGTCTGTCAGGTACAGACATCATTACACGATTTGAGAGGTACATGAGTAATTATGAAATAAAAAAACAAAAAAATGAAAATGTGAAGCAGATTCCAGTTAGCAGGGAATGATTCCAAAATGGGACTGTTCCTGGAGGAACACACCACAGTGGTTTTCCATATTTTAAAACCTTTTCATGAAACTACTTTATGGAATATTGAGGGCATTCCACAGCTTTTTCACTGTCACTGTGAAAGGATCTTTATAGCCCATTATATACCCACCATGCACTGTTAATTTTACAAGAGAAAGGTCAACAAACCTCATAACATTAAAAGGGTCAAAGGGTACCATGATGCCATAAAATCCATGCATATCATTAAACAAGTAATGTCCTATAGCCCCAGAGTTTATAGCAATGTCCTGTGAAAACTAGTCATAATTACTTGCCTATGACTGCCCGCAGCCATTTACAAACAACGGACAAATCTGCATCTGGGCAGTACCAGTAAACCATTACAACCAATCATTAAATATTTCAGCCAGCTGCTGTTAGCACCTAGGTGTAAATCTGCCCAGTGTTCATAAATATGCCTGATTAATGATTTCAATAGAGACCTTTTGATCCAGTCCCCATTGATTTTAACCCCTATTTTGTCACCAACTTAATTTGCAACTTCTTCAGACACCCCTCTAACCATATATGTACCTCCCTTCCTGCATCCAATACTGTCAAACTCCTTCTCACTAATTAGATTTTCTCTTCTGATAAATCAAATGATCAGGACCCCATATGTCTTGGTGTAATAGGGACTCTTTCATTGCTTAAATGGATTCTGTCATTATGTTTATGGTATAGTTTGTTTGACTTAATTACACTGTGTGCAGTGCAAGTACTTCATTCTTCCATTTAAAACCTTATTCTTAAAGTGTGCTTTGTAGCTCTAATATTGGTGTGTAGGCATCCATTGTTGTGCCTGATCCTGTCCTTTCAGAAAGAACCAGCACTACGGAACAGCTTTCAGATAAGCTACTGTTTCTCCTACTCAATTAAATTGATGGGGTTGCAGTGGGACTTGGATTTTTACTATTGAAAGCAGTTCTCTATATCTCGCTAGGTGAGGCATGGGGATTTTTAGCAATGCAGGTGTCAGGGAATTGTTACCTTGTTACCTGCCCATTGTTCTGTTGATAGGTTGCTTGGGGAGACATGGCTCCAACTTGCAGTGCAGCAGTTTAGAGCACAAGTCACATGTCTAAGGGCACCTGGGAAACTAAGAACATATATAGCTTCATGTCAAATTTAAAAAACTGAATATGAAAAAATGTCTCTTTTGCTCTTTTCAAAAATTGATTTCAATACAGTATTCTGCTGGAGAATTGCTATTAACTGATGCATTTTGTAAAAAATATGTTTTCCCATGACATACGTACAGTAATCCTTTTAAACTGCGCAACTCAAATTCTCAAATTGCACTGGATTGATTAACATTTAGTTCAGAATATAGCTCAATAGCTAAAAGTTATTGCAGACATGTGGAAATTAAAATGTGCTTCATGCCCTCTAATTAAACAGGATGTTTCCTTTTTAGTTTGAGTACCAATAATGAAAATGTTTCACTGCTTGTTCTTTGTTTATAAATTCCAAATAAAAGCACCATGAGAAATCTCCTGATTTAAATGAAGATATTTTTTCCCCTCGTCAGGGATGATGACCTCTACATTTGAATTGTTTCAGTAGAGGGCTGGTAGATGTTTTTCTTATTACTTCAGGCTCTTTTTACTGGAAGTGAGCTCATTTGATGGTGGATTTGAAATGTGTCCAGCTTGATAGGCTATTGAAATGAACACTGTGATATGTCTGCATTACAGACTGGGGAATTAGAATGATATGTTAGATCCATTACCTTGTATGTAATAAAGAAAAAAACAAGTACATGGTTAAAGAAAGGCTTCTGGAATAGGAAACACTTGGGTAAGATTTGTAATTTAATTTAAAATAGACTGAACACAATATCAGTTCAAAGCCAGCTATTCAGCAACTGGATACAAATGTGTTGTCTACTTTTATCTATCCCTCGCAGCATCAAATGTCAACACTCCAAATCAGAGAGATTAAACTAAAACGAATGACATACTGCAGGTCATTACTGAGCAGAGTTAATAAATACAATTATTACTTTTCTGCTAACTGCCATATTTTTTACACACATCCTAACATTTCCTTCACCTTTGAAAGCCATCAGAAGTAAGTGAGTGCGGTAAATCAGTTAAATAATGAAATTGCTTTAACCACACAGCCTAGGTTTGTGGCTGTTGTAATTCTCTGCTTAAGGCTACCTGCGATTGCCTCTTTTTTCACTAATATCATCTTGCAGCCTGTAAGTGTCACCACTATTTTAGCCACAGCCAAGATTCAGTTAAATGCCACCAATATAATCTAAATTCTTTAAATTTTATCATGATTTTTATAGTGTAGTTTATATATCTAAGTCACTATATATCTACTATATAAAATATCATTCTTGAACCAAGTGTATTTTTTTTGTTGTAATATTGGTGTTAAAGCAGCCATCTCCGGTCATTTTGCCCGATCCTGTGCTTTCAGAAAGAGGCAGCACTTCATGATGGAATTGCTTTCAGATAATTGTTTCTCCAACCCATTGTAACTGAAGGGGTCACAGTGGGACTTGGATTTTTATATATTATATATATTTATATATTATTAAATACATAAATAATATATATATATATATTATTGTATCTACAAGGGAGTTATCTTGTGTCTGGGAGCTGTTGGAAAGGGAGGGGTAATATCACTCCAACTAGCAGTGCAGCAGTAAAGAGTGACTGAAATTTAGCACAGCACAAGTCAAATGACTGAAGGCACCTGGGATACTGGCATGTCTAGCCCTTTTTCAGAATGTCAGATTTCAAAATTAAATACAGCCTCTTAAGTCATCCAGAACCAACCCATCTTTACCTGCCAATAACATTTTAGAATAATGTAAGCAAATTAAATAAATCCATCCAGTCTTACCAGCACAACTACACAGGGCTCTTTCAAAGATTACTTTTCAATTAACACTTTGGAATATGGAATTCTCTCCCTGAATCAGTTGTATTGGCTGATACATTAGTTAAGATGGGATTGGATTGCTTTTTAGCAAATGAGGGAATACAAGGTTATGGAATATAGCTTATAGTACAAGTTCATCCAGGGACTGGTCTGGTATTTTTGGACTGGTATTTTTCCCCCCTCTGAGGAAAATTGGAGAGACTTGGGTTTTTTTTTTTTGCTTCCCTCTGGATCAACAGTTGGGCTGGTTATATAGATTTAAGGTTGAAGTTGATGGACTTTTTCTCAAACAAGGGAAAGTTGTGCTCACCACTAATTTTTAAAACCATAAAACATGGGTACAATGAAGCCGTGACCCCAAAATACATATAGACAAATACAAGAGGTCCTCTGCACTCAACCCATTATCAATATATTTAAGACATTGAGACATTTTCTGCATACAGCTACTAAAAAGCCTTACCCTTTAAACAAAACAGGGATTGTTTGTTCATACATTGCAATATATTTAGGCTGGCCAACCACGTCAAAGTCATCCAATATCTGGTCAGTCCTACTCTCAAATTGCATCTGATTAATTAAGAATTCTATTGCTTCATTACACATTTTACAAAGGGACTAAGTTTTACCTGCAACTTACTTGCTGCTTTCAAAGTAAAACTCCCAAACTTGGTTGCCCTTTTATTAGACACCAGTGGGATTTCAGGAGTGTCCAAAACAAATCAGCTCCCCTAGCTGTAGATCAGGGGCTAGTAAACTTGGCCCACCAATGTTATTTGACTTTGTTTGTGTCATTGAGAAGGGCCTATTTCACACCTGCTTTTAACAGAGAAAAAATATAAGCAAATAAATAAATTCACTATTATCATTATTACTAATAATAATACTGCCTATTAATAATGTAAAACATATCCAAAGTACTGTGCATGGAAATACATATGTAGCTATATTCTGAAAATTTTACATAAACTTTTTATATTGGCAGATCTGTATTTTCAGGAGTTATTAGAAGTGCTTGTTAGAGAATGTTGCCATCTACTGGAAAAAAGGTTTGAATTAGGATGCTATAGTACTATTAAGTTCGTTATATTTTTTCTTATAATATCACTTAAGAGAAGTACACTGATGTATCCTGTATACAGGAACTGGTATTTTATATTCTATAGTGTTTTAGCTTTTACAAAATTGAATAGCACTAAAATATTATCTGGTTCTCGACAAAGGACAAATATAAGGCTCTTGTCCTTTTCCATGATAATGTTTGACCTTCTATCATGTCCACTAATGTGTTTGTAAATAGTAATCATGTTCTCTCAGACGTCTCTTCTCCATAGTTCAATTCTTCTTCTTCACTCTGGCCAAATTAGTATCATGTATCTGGGCATTAATTGCTCATATACAGTGGGCACAGTTGTTGAAAACTGCACTGCATACTCAAGGTGAAGCCTTACTAGGAATCTATAAAGTGATTTAAGAGTCTCCATTTCTCAAATCAATAACCCTTCAGTAGCCACTGAATGATACTGCCTACAGTCACAAAGTGTTAACCATAAAAATTCCCCACTCCTTTCAATGTATCACTAGCATTTTTGTATTTCTTGCCAAAGTGCATAACCATGCATGTCTCAACACATTTGTCAGTTTACTGCCCAGTTTTCCAGGGGTACAACGCCAAGGGTACTCATCATAAAGTTTGCCCTCCTCTCCCACATGTACACCGCATATCTCCTTAATTCTCCCTAGATTTGAGGAGGCAGCCAATTAGGGAATTAGGTCTAGGTTAATTGGATTTATGAGGGCTGGGGCCCACTGTTTTTTTTCCTGGCATCCCACCAGCCCAGTCCAACCACGCATAAAAGTGCAACCCCAAGGTAATTTATGAAAAAATGAAAAAGCAAGAGTCCAAGGACAGATCCATGCAGTACGCAATAAGATAACTGGCTGAAATATAGTTCAAATTCACAAAAATTCACTAATACGCCAACCATCTAACGCTATCGCTTATTCCCCAGCGTGATGCCATTTCGCGACTTGCCAATTTACTAACAGTGTCCCTGGCATAAATTTGCTAGTGAAGTAGCGAATTTCGCACCCTTATGCCAGGCGAAGTTGCGCATTGACAAAGGGATGTAACTACGTTCATTCACTAATTTTACTGAACGTTACCTCTTGCACTAGACTTTTCTTCGCCAGGTCAGACCTGGTGAAGTTCAATACAACAGATAGGAGTTTGAAAAAAAAAACTTGAAATCTCCCAAAAAAATGCTGCCATCTTTTACTTTTTTAGGGTGATAGTCTAAAAAATAGCGTAGTTTTTTTTTGGGGGGGGGGTTACCCTCCTTCCCCCCCTACATTTTCTGACATATAAAGACTTCACAGAGAAAACGATGTTGAAGTTTTCTGTGAAGTTTTTGTATGGGCAGAGGAGGGCCCTAAAAGAAGTTGCTGGACTTTGGGGGAACCTCAATCCCAGGACTGTTTTTTGCATTTGGACTTATTATTTCCTAACATATGGCAACTCAACTATACAGTGGGCACATGTTTAGGGCAATAGGACAACTTTATATTATTTATTAAAGGTTTCCTGGGCTTGTGTAGTGTAATGTATTGGATGTAACATATACTTCTATTATACTTTCAACTTCGCACGGTATGCAAATTATGCATCACTAGCATAAATGTGCTTTACCTGGCCAAGTAACTGTAGCGAAACGTTGCTAACATTCGCAGCCCTGAGCACAAATTTGCATTTTAGTGAATTTGCGTAGTGTTGGCGAAACTACGCCTGACGAAGTGCAGCGAACGCTAGTGAAGCCCTTGCTAGCGCAACTTCACAGGTTGCCCCTAAGGATATTCCTTAATTTAATCAGTAACTTTCTGTGTTGTGCTGTATCAAATACTTCAGCAAAGTGTAAGTAGATTGCATCCACTGATACACCAATGTCTAGGTTTTTGCTCACCTCCCCAGGAAGCAACTCAGTTTGCCTGGAAAAAGCTACTGCACATAAAACAATGCTGGCAAAATATATTATAATCTGAAATGTATTCCAATATATTTTCCATTACATTACTTTTTTTAAAAAAAAATCCAATAAATGTCAGTTTGAGAACAGTATACTTTTTTGATCCATTGGTATGTCTAAGTGGATTCAGTATGGTTCACCTTGAAAAATGTACAACTTGAATATTATTTGAATTATACAGATGTAATGCAAAAACTATTATGCCTTGCCATGTTTCTGTTGCAGGGCCGCCATTATACTGAAAAACTATAGGAGCGGCTATTAAAGTGCAAGATACAATGTGTATATAAAATGTATTATGCAGGTGTCACACAAGACACATAACATAGCAGGTCACACAGATTGTAATATTAAAATGTAAATAATTTTCACCTTTGCCAGTTCCCATGTGAGAAAAACCTTAAAGCTAATAACCTTATTCATGTAATTTAAACAAGGATCCTAACATTTATTGGAGATGGTTTGGAACATGCCATGAACTGCAATTCCACATGGGGATGTACCACATACAGCTTTTAGATGAATCAGTGCAGGGGAAACCAATCCAGATCATATTATGTTAAAGCACTGGGCATCTGAACGCAACATTTTTTAAGGAATTTAGCCAAATTCTTTGTTTTAGGGAAAAAAAATAAGGTTTGGGTCCATTCCCAGGTTAACATCTCACCTGTTAAAAACAATTGACATTGTTTTTTCCACACAAGTATTCATACAGCTGGAACAGAAACCTGCAGCTCCCATTGTATATAAAACACCGATGGAGGAAATTGAATAACCTAAATAAATCTCAAAGCATTTAAAATGTGTCATAAGTCAGAAATTTAAAGAAAAGTCAATACATTTGTCTGAAGGAAGGTTAAATTTGTAAAGTTATATTATCCTGACATTTTTTTCCACAAGTCTATTTCAGTAATCATCTAAAAACACTATTATCATGTTCAATATCAATCAGTCCTTTATTAAAAACAAAACCTCAGAATTAGATTCTTCAAAGCAGATAGATATGCTCTGGCCAGTGCCTAAATATTGGATTAGCTTATCTATTTGTTTATAGAATACACCAAAACTCTTAGAAGCTGCTCCTTATCTATTCATCTAAGTGCTCACTGTTACCTCTAAAGGATGAAAGATGGGCTAATCTAATGGACAGGCATCACAGCTAATGGAAATAAAATTGAGTAGAAAGCAAATGGAAAGTAATCTCCCTTTCCAAGCCAGTATCTCATAAAAATAAACACATAGGCACAATTTGTACATGATTTAGGTGTCCTGCATAAGCAACACTGGACGTACTGTGATACCTGAAATGTTGATCTTTCATAGTACAGTATATGCTCTTTACCCGCCCCCCCAATACCAAGCACCAGGTGAATTATTTACTGTACATGTATGAGATATGTTATCTCCCATAGACTCCATTTTATCCAAATACTACAAATTTTGAAAAATAATTCCCTTTTCCTTTGTACTAATAAAACTGTAGCTTGTACATGATCCCAAGTAAGATATAATGAATCCTTATTGGAAGCAAAACCAGCCTATTGGGTTTATTTAATGCTTACATGATTTCCTTAAAGGAGAACCAAATCCTTATTAATAAACCCCCCTACCCTACATAGATCCCACTGCACTGAATCTGCAAAGAGCGGTAAGTAAAGAATTAGGAAGAATTACTGAAGATTACACCTAGGCTGGAGGGGAGCGAGCGAGGGCTACGTAGGGTAGGGGTTTTTAATTTTGAATGAAAAAAAAATTTGGAAATTCGACCATGGGAATAGTGGGTGAAGTAACATCCTTCGAATATTTTACCGCAATTCAATCGATCGAATGATCGATTAAGAAAAATTTGATTGATCGATTAATCGTTCATTCGAAGGGGAAATACTTTGACCATCGAATAGTCGGATATTCGAATAAAATTTTATTTGCATATTCGAAGATTCGAATTTTTAAAAAATTAGATCGAACGTCTTCATGTGAATTTAGTAAATCTGCCCCTCAATGTTACCTATAGTCATGTTGATCATTTTTTGCTGAAAGGTTTGTTTTTGTATATAATTGTTAGTTGAAGTTCCTAAGCCTGACTGCCAATGTTGTAATGCTAATGCACTCCTGCTGCACAAATATGGCAGCCCCTTCATACAGGAACATGGGGGATCACACAGGTAATGTAAAAGCATCATGCAAATACTTTATGGCAAACTTAAAAGTTATGGCAAAGTTAGAAGAGTTCCATGACTGTACATAAAAATTTTATTAATCCTTATTGGAAGAAAAAACTGCCTATTGGGTTTATTTAATATTTACATAATTTTCTAGTAAACTTTAGGTATAAAGTTCCAAATGACAGAAAATGTTTAAGTAGCGAAAATATTGACATTCAGTTTTTAAAAGCCTGAGAGATTTCAAGGGAGGAAGCCTACTTTAAAAACATTCTATTTTAAGGTAAAAAAAAAAAAAGGTCTATATTGTCTTATTTGTTTGCCAAAATAAGAGAGAGTTCTCAATCTTTCAATAAAGCTTCATCTCATGTTCACTCTTTATAAATAACTGGCTCTGATGGAAATGTTATTTCTCTGTGTACAGGATGTTTGCCAGATTGAGTTATTTTGTTACATTTTGTTTGTGTTGGAGTTGGTTGAGTTATCTTTCTAAGAAAGGAAACCCCCTAAAAGACGTATTTGGCCTACCTGTCAATCAATATGTGACCCAGATCTCAGCATGAAGAGTCACAGGTTGCAACGAGTGAGATACTGAAGAGAAACTTGATTAAATCTTAAATGCTACCAGATTTTTAATTAAGTTTGTGTTTATAGTGTCTTATTTCAGTGAGATGAAGCTTAAATCACATTTTCATGATAGATCCCCTTTAATTAAAACGAGCCTTATTTTGGTTGGGTAATGCACATAGCAAGTTGGTGTTGCCTATCTTGGAACCAGAGAGATGCACAGAAGAAGCATACAGAGAGAGAGAACACACAGGTATAGGTTTGGTGGGGGACCTACAATGACAACATGAGAGTGCAGGTTAAGGTTTTGTGGGTTAGGGTTGGATTCAGTTTTTCCTGACCCACACATCACTACTCCTCAGTATCATATATATATTTATATATAATTATTATATGATTTTCTTTGTGAAACCATACACATGCAAGTAAAGCCACCATTAGAATTCAAGGGGCCCCATACAGCAATTTTCAGGACCTCCCAAGCCCCACGCCTGATCCCACCTACACCACAGTTAAAAGACCACACTGGAATACCACTCCAGTAGTACTTTAATACCACTTCAAACTGAGAATTTACTCTGTATTATATTCTATATTTATGTGAATTGTATTTCTAATAATGCACTTCTGGTTACTTTCTATTTCAATGACCCCTTCATGATGGCTTCATAATTTCTCGCTTATTCAGGACCTCAGCTTCGGGTATTTTCATGGCTTCGGATCTTCTCACCACTTCTGTACTTCAACTTCAGATATTTCATGGCTTCAGGACTTCAACTTTGGATATTTTTGTGGCTTCAGGTCTTTTTGCCACTTCTGGACTTCGGCTGTTCGTAATAGGTGGCACGGCTTTGCCGCTGTCACGGCGGGCGGCTATTTTGAAAATTGTAGCACAGCCAGACTCTACTTCTCCAATGTGCCAAGCTCCCCTTTCACACATCCTAGTTAGGGTTGCAACCCAGCCAGTATTTTACTGGACTGGCCGGTAAAAATGATTGTTGATCCCAATGTTATTAAGAGGGTAAAAAAAACAGGTAGGCCGTATTTTTTTTTCCCACAAAAGGTGACAACCCTAATCCTAGTGCCTACCCAGCGCAGACCTTTGTCCGCACATGATTTTACGCATTTATTGCCATAGTCTTACTTACAGGACACTGGTTTCTCTACCCACTGCCCCATGCCAAGGAGCTACTGACACTAGGGGGCAAATTTACTACTGTATTATTCACCTAAAATCCCTTGAATCTGTTTGAAATTTGATAAGCATACGACTATCGAATGCTTATTGAATAGTTTTAGCCTTTTTCCTTGATATTCGATTTCTAGATGAAATTGCATGATCAAATACCGATCGTTCGATTTCACGAAAAAAATAATCCTACTTTTTCCTTCGAGCGCTCGAAAAATTTCTAGGATTCAAACGATCGAGGCGTTTGATCGTACGAATGGTATTCAAGCAGGTGTTTGAATAAAAAGCCTATTGGGGGCTTCCCATAGGCTTCTATTGCAATTTGGTAGGTTCAATCTGGCGAAGTAGGCAGTCGAATAAAATTTTAACATTAAAGTTCTTCAATTATCGAATGATCGAATATTCTATCATTCGAAATTTTGGTATTTGATGATCGAAGTGGCCAAGTTTGCATATTCAAGCCTCCAAAAAAAAAATCATACGATCGGAATTCGACCCATTCACGTAAATTTTGTAAATTTGCCCCTAGGTGTTGTGTTTGGTAGCCGAAGATGAGCAGAGTATAATAGTGCTTTACAAGCAGGTTCATGCAGCCATTACATAACAGCTGTTTCAATTTGTCTCTCTCTCTAATACGTGGAGAGTTTGTTTTTTCCACCATTAGGTCTCTTAGCATTTCATCTGTTAGATTCCCAAACTCACAGGTAACAACCAACTCTCTCAAAGCTGCTACAAAATGTTCTGTGGATTCGCCATTACGTTGTCCACGTTGGCGGAATTTATATCTTTCAGCAACCACATTTACTCTTGGCACAAAAAAGTAATTTATAGCAGTAAGAGCAGTTTCATAAGTCTCATCAGGTAATGGTAATGTATAGAATATACGCTGTCCCTCTGCTAGGGTTGCCACCTTTTCTTGAAAAAAATACCGGCCTTCCTATATATTTATCTTTTTTTCCTATTGATAAAATTGGGCTCAATCATCATTGCTCTCCTCTTGGAGGGTTTTCCTAACCATGTCTCCAACCCTCCAATCTGTCTGTACTATTTGCATACCCCAAAATTTTAGGCCTTTTGCTTTACTACTGTGGTGGATTTTGAAATGATTAGATAGCATTTCTCTTAATTGGACCCATTTAGGAGTTCATCTTATATAAAAAACACAAAAAGTAAAAAAAGAAAAAAAAAAGAAATTTAGCACTTTATAAGAAATATCACTGACAATAAAACACATGTTGGTTAACTATTTAATTAATTAAAAATACAATTACAGTAGAACCCCCATTTTACACTGATTTTAAGTTTTCCCTCATTTTACATTGTTGTTTTGTGGTCCCACCTATATATTATGCATAATACATTTCCCTGATTTTAAGTTTCCCCTGATTTTACACCATTTTTTTCTGTTCCCCTGAAAAACGTAAAATGGGGGTTCTACTGTATAAATACACAAATGAATTAATCTATATATACACAGGAATTAATAATGTATTACACATAGCACTAAAAATTTTAAAAATTCATAAAATATAAGAAAATGGGTCCACGAGGAATCTTTAAATTATATGTGTTTTAAAATTATTTATTTTATGAGCTATTTCTACAAAAATCATGTTGATACGAGAATTCATGTTGATATTAAGTTACACAATATAGAGAGTGGAGAAAATTATTTAATAAGCACAAAATAGAATGAAACGGATGAATTGTTTTTCTATAGTAGATTGTATGTAGATAGTGGGGGAACGACATCTGATTTTATGGATGCGGTAATTTAAGAGCAGGATTGTACGGTTGCCATAATACCCGGTAAACCTAGACATCACCAACCCCGGAAGGATAAAAATAGCATAAGTACTCCAGCAATGGAACGCACACAATACGGAACTGAGCGCGGTAGCTATGACAACTGGAAGCGACCCCTTTTAAAAGGAAAAGCAGGCCCTATCGGTACTATGCCCCTGATGAAGCTGATGACGTCAGCGAAACGCGTCGGACGAAAGTAAGGAGCGCTGCAGTGGGAACTTGGCCCGAAAGGAGAAAAGAGGAGAATCATCTCTGCTGGCAGAGCGGATTAACCCTCCCCACCCCTGACCAACCCTGGATAAAAGCCTGCAAACGCTGTTAAAGTGAAATAATCACTTTTTAAATGTGAGTGCAATATTTATTATTAAAGTCTGTTTTTTAAGTTCAACTACACTATGGGAGGCCTGCTTTCTTTCCATTAAGCTAGGTAAAGTGTTGAAGGAGGAGAGCAACCAGGATTCATTATATGCAACATTTTCAAGACTTGTAAGTAGGAATTTCTGCGGCACTGTGTGAAACACTGTTTTGGGAGACCCGGTGGATACATTTTGAGAGTGCAAAGTGCACCCCATAAACCTACATTAATTGCCTAAAGGAAACCCCTAACTTAACTACCTACGTTAATTGATACACCTGGGTGCCCTAACAGAAATCTGACTTACTGCACTATATAGTGCCTTGTTTTTTACTTTTTCCTAATTTCCCCGCAGACTTAGGCGCTGATCCATATTCTGACCTTTGTGAATTTTCGTACCCAGTGGGGAGACTGTGGAGGGATCGGCAGGAGGGAATCTAAC
>CM044435.1:26537612-26553603 GCA_024363595.1 Xenopus borealis | reverse complement strand
ATTTTGAGTTGATTGGAGTTTAAGAAAACTCCCATCACCTCGAAATTCGATCCTTAATAAATCTGCCCCTAAGTGGGAAAACCATAAAAACCACCAATACAAACCGTCGACAGGTAAAAGTTGTCGAGGTCCTATAGAAGTAAATGGGAGCTGTGCTGCTCCTTTTGGACTGATTTAAAGGAATAGTTCAGTGTAAAAATAAAAACTGGATAAATAGATAGACTGTGCAAAATAAGAAATGTTTCCAATATAGTTAGTCAGGGAAAAATGCAAACTATAAAAGCTGGAGTGACTGGATGTCTAATACAATAGCCAGAATCCAAGTTCCTGCTTTTCAGCTCTTTAACTTTGAGTTTTTTCATGGACTTGAAGGAGGGCAACATGGGACATATATATGTTCAGTGAGTTTGCAATTGATCCTCAGCATTCAGCTCAGATTCAAAAGCAACAGTTATGGCCCATGTGGCCCTCCCTCAAGTCATTGATTGGTTACTGCCTGGTCAAAGGGGTAAACAAGAGAGCTGCAAAGCAGGAAGTTGGATTCCAGCTATTACGTTAGACATCTAGTCACTCCAGCCTTTATACATTACATTATTGCCAAACTAACTATAATAGAAACATTTCTTATTTACACTGCCTATCTATTTACCCAGTTTTATTTTTATAATGAACAATTCCTTTAAATCAATTTGGACTTTTGCAGGTTTTCTGATTTTTTTCGGTAAGAATTATCTGAAAAACTTTGATTTTAAGAGGCATAATATTCTGTTCATACTTTTTATATTGTTTTTTTAATACGTCATAACA
Organism: Xenopus borealis; assembly: GCA_024363595.1. Lineage (NCBI taxonomy): Eukaryota > Metazoa > Chordata > Amphibia > Anura > Pipidae > Xenopus > Xenopus borealis. The sequence goes on along the minus strand of CM044435.1, from coordinate 26,552,796 downwards.
TTTGCAGTTTTAGGGGCAGATTTACTGAGGGTCAAAAAAAAAAGTTGTGGGTTCAAAAACCGCTAAATCCACTAAAATCCAACCTTTGATAAACAGACCTCTAAATCCATATTCAGCCTGAAACCTTGGAGACCACAAGATGTCAGTATAGTACAAATAATGGGCAACAGGCCTCTTCTTTCAAAATTTTCAGAGGGGGTAGCATCCTCTAATTTCTACAGAGAGATAGAATGTATTGGTACAGTCAGAGCTATGCTGAAAATGTGCAGCTACGGGACCTGCTTTACAAAAAGGGCCTGAGATTTTCCAGATAAGGGATCTTTAAGTAATTTAAATCACCATACCTTAAGTCCACTTAAAAATAATTTCAGTATCAAATAAACACAATAAGATTGTTTCTCCTCCTTTAATTATATATTAGTTTGGATCAAGTACAGGCTATTGTCTTATTATTACAGTGAAAAAGGTAAAGATTAGCATTATTTTATTAAAATGGATTCTGAGGGAGATGGCCTACCTGTAATTCAGAGCTTTCTGGATAGATAACGGATCCCATACAAGTACTTTGTTTCAGATATTCATTCATGTAGGTGTTAAACTTTGCAATGAACCAGATCAGATTACTGATATTCAGGAAAAGGGTGTTATACCCAGGGCTCACTAAGGACCACTTTAGTTGTCTAAACTATAGGAGGAAACTGCCAGTGGAGATGCCTAAACCTGTGGGTCAGGGGCATAACAACAGTGAGCTGGGCCCCCATCAGAAAAATATTTGGAAGGTCAGGTGTGTATAAGATAGGGACTTGAGTACTCAATCTCTGAGGTGCAATTGCGTTACTTTAAAAAAAAGTAAAGCTGCCGGGAGGGGGATATCAAGTTTCAACACTATAGAGAAAACAGGCCCTGTGGTCTGCCCCCCCTCCCCATGATCACAGGCGTCTGCTTCCTCTATAGTTACTCCAGTGCTCAGGGTTTCTACTTAGAGGGCCAGGGTAGGCTGGTGTTTTTATTTTCACATATTCTAGTTAGATTTCATATAATACTCACAAGAAGCACATCTGCAGGTCATTTAAGGTGATTAGCGTAGGCATTACACAGAAATCTGCAACTGTGGTTGCAAAGGGATTTTTCATGTCACATGCAGTGCACGTTATGTTGCAGAGAACAAGCTGTAAATGCGTATTTGTCCTGTAGCTCTCAATTTGCTATTTAAAGGGCAAGGAAAGGTCTATTTCAATAGGAATTTAGCAGTAAAGGTGCTTTAAAAAAGCTTTGCTTAAAGTGGACCGTCACCCCAAAAAAATATTCAAAATCCTATTTTATCACATTAGTCAAGCAAAATGAACATTAATTACACTAATACATTATTTTAATTTTATTAAAATAAATAAATCAGTCTGGGAATTCATAATTATAACAAGCAGGCAGGAGCCATTTTGTGGACACTGTTATTAAGACAAGCCTTGCATCATCTCAGAATCTTGCAGTGGCATAACTACCAGGGGTGCAGGGGGTGCAATTGCACCAGGGCCCCTACCCCCTTGGGGCCCGTCGGAGCCACGAAAATAGTCATGGAAGGCGTTATCTAGGGTTAATTTTACAGCACACATGCCATCAGCACGCCAGCATCCAAATTATAGAGGTAAGAGCCCGAAAGGAGGGCCCAGGGTGCCCATCCTGCACCGGGGCCCACCAGGGAGTATTTACGCCACTGGAATCTTGTTTGTGCACTAGAATGTTGCTAGAAAGTGCATCACACCAGGGCTGTGGGCTGAGCTGTCAAAATAGGGACTGTCCTGCAGAAAAGGGGACAGTTGGGAGGTATGCCTTAGTGATGTCAGCATATTGTTGATGCACCAAATCCAGGATTCGGTTCATGATTTGTCCAGGATTCTGCCTTCTTAAAGGGGTGGTTCACCTTTAAGTTAACTTTAAGTATATTGTAGAAGGGCCAAGTTTTTTTCCATAGTTTTTTAATGATTTGCAATTTTCTTCTATTTCTTTGCAGCTTGCAAATGGGGTTACTGACTCAATCTAAAAACAAATGCTCTGTAAGGCTACAAATGTATTGTTATTGCCACTTTTTGTTACTTATCTTTCTATTCAGTTCATCTCCTATTCATATTCCAGTCTCTTATTCAAATCAATGCAGGGTTGCTAGAGTAATTTGTACCCTAGAAACCAAATTGCTGACACTGCAAACTAGAGAGTTGCTGAATAAAAAGCTAAATAACTAAAAAACCACAAAACAATAAAAAATTAAAACCAATTGCAAATTGTCTCAGAATATCACTCTCTATCTCATACTAAAAGTTAACTCAAAGGTGAAAAACCCCTTTAATTCATATGCATCCGAATTCTTGTGCATGGCCGCCTGAACCGAATCTGAATCCTACTTTGCATTAATAAATTAAGTGTGGGAAGGGAAATGACATGACCTTTTGTCTCAAATCAAGGAAGTAAAACGCAAAGGCAGTTTGGGAAGATTGTCCCCCAGAAGGACAGGCGGTTAGTCGCCAGTTGAATAAATCTCCCCGAATCTGCCGGGCCACTATTGGAGAGTGTTGGGTGGAGTATATACCGGACCACTAGGCAGGAAGGTGGGGTCCAGGGTCCTCAAGAAGGTGTTCCTACTAAAAAGAGAAACTGGTTGGAAGGAAAAATTTGTGTTGAACATGTCTGAATAAGTAAATGCTGGAGTGTGTATGTGGGCCTGATTGAAAAGCCTCTGGTGTATTGTAAATAAAATCTTCTGTTTCATTTTTCAATTGTGGTCTGTGTGGTGAATACTGCTGGGATTTACTTTACCTTAAAAAATCAGGAAGACCCTTCCACAAGTTTAAGAACCCCACCCTCACCTGTTAAAGCCCCAGCAGGTTTAGGCCAAGGCCACACAGGGCTGAAATCAACTTGCTGAAATTCACACAAACATCAACAAACACAAACAATGCTTCCTGACGCAAAAGAAATAAGAAGCTACTGCACAAGTTAGGAGCGGAAATAGGCCTCAAGGCCCAGGACGCAGTTGCAGGCCCCCAGCCCCCTACAATTACTTTTAGGGTTGCCACCTTTTTGTTTGCCCAACTCTGAGTAGGGCTGGTGATGTCAGAGATGGGATTTATCATTACGATTTACTAATTTGGAAATCCGGACAGGCAGCTTTCACCTGGACAGTCCTTCCAAAAACCGGGCACTCTGGGTGAAAACTGGACAGGTGGCAGCCCAAATTACTTTCCTGGTTCTACTGTATATATTTTTATTTCAAAATACTGATGATACCTCAATTCTAAATGGGAATTATATTAGAACTATCCACACAGCCTTCACTTGATATTTCCTTTCTGTATTGATCTGTGGGAACTCTGTCTTTCCTTTGCTTTTATTTGGAAAAAAAAAGTCAATGTAAAAAGCACAGCCTGGAGAACTGCTTTACATTGAAATACACTTTTTCTTCCCATTGAGGCTTTCTTTGCCGGATTTTCTTTAATCTCAATGGTCCATGTGTCCTGCGTGAAAGAAAGCACACCATATCATGCTGCTGTGTAGGCACAGAGAAAGCTGTTGATGTGCAGACTATAAGAATAGATTTGCAGTCAAAGTAAGAAATAATATTTTCCAAATCAAAATGTTGCTTTATTTTCTTTAACAAGGAAGTTGCACCTGGCATGAAAAAATGCATAACAGTTACCTGGAAATTGTATTAAAATGTATTTTCACGGCTACTTGGTTACTAACCCAACTAAGCCTTAGCAACCAGCAAGTTGCTAGAAAGTGCATCACAGTAGTGAATCAGTAGCATATCTGCCTTACTGTACTGGGATCTTAAGTTTGGTTCCAACCAGGGGACATGATTACACTTTACAAATACATTAGAGGACATTATAGACAAATTGCAGGTGATCTTTTTACCTGTAAAGAGGATCACCGCACCAGAGGCCACCCCTTCAGACTAGAAGAAAAGGACTTTCATTTGAAGCAGTGTAGGTGGTTCTTCACAGTCAGGATAGGGAGGTTGTGGAATGCACTGCCGGGTGATGTTGTGATGGCTGATTCCGTTAATGCCTTTTAGGGTGTTTGAATGATTTATTGGACAGACATAATAGCAAAGGCTATTGTTATACTGAACTCTATAGTTCGTATAAATATGGGTATGCATTATTTATGTGAAGATATGAAGGCGTGTGTTTATGGATGCTGGGTTTTCATTTGGAGGGGTTGAACTTTGGTCTTTTTTTTCATCCCAATGTAACTATAAGCACCACTGGGGCATGGCTTGATGTGAATCATGCATAATTCCAAGAAAAAGCTATGAGTGCCATTTACAGATGTTCTTAGAATATTTTAAATGTAGTTGTACATTTTAAAAACCATCTTAAAGTTGGCATCATATATTGCAGTGCCCATAAGAGTCACCTATAAGTGCCTACTGTACAAGTGCAAGTACTCCTGTGGCATTCTGGGACAGGCTCATGCTCAGTGCTTGTTGGTGCTCAGCGCTGCATAGTTTTTCCTTCTTATGATTCTCCAATTTGAAACCATATAACAAAATATTCCTGACGAAATAGAATATTTATTAAAAAAAGGTTTAAAACCAAAGTCTGCATCATTTGTTTTGATTCACTGCTATTGTAGTTCCCATCTAGCTAAAGAGAAGCTCAAGGACCAGTCAGATCCCACCCTTTTCTATCATTTGGCTGAATGCAGTCAGATAAAGGTGGCAATGGAGGTGTGTTGACCCCATCATTTTTAAGAAAATGTGCTTGAATACACAACGGAATGGTATTTTCATTTTCATTCCTCCACTGAACTGAACAGGCTGTTTTCCAATTAATTTTTTATGCCCTCCACGTTTGACTGTTTATTGTCTCTCATAAGAGGAAGGTGTAAGAATTGCAATGCTTGGAAAACAGATTGAGATTATTTTGTAGATTGATCGAGGGGATGTGTGCTTTTTGTTATGAAATTTACCCTATCCTAGCTGATACTTGGAACAAAGGTTGTATTGTTTCTTGCTCCTGCCCCATACACTCTTACAGCACTGGTGCTTAAATAATATATTTGTTATTTTCCATAGTGTTTTACGCACACTTTATTAACTTTGTGGATTACTGTGTGGTTACATTAAAATCAAGTCTACTTAGAAAGTATTCAGCCTATGATTAAGTGCCCATAAGACGTGAAACACGTAAGGCTACATCATTTGCAATGATGCAATTTAATAAAATATACTTTTAAATGAATCAAGCATTGGAGTGAAGTCCGATTTGTGCTAGTCCTATTACAAAAATTATATTGCATTTATTGCATCCCACAAGATGAAGGTCTGGGGCTTGGACCGCCACCTTTATTGGTAAGTCCACCCTGATTCACACCACTACCACTACTGAATATTCATCTGTATTTGTTTAATATAACATTGCACTCCGTCATTCTCCGTGCTCTAATAAGCCTTTTTAACAATGTTGAAATTACCTGTCCAGTAGTGAAGTGAGAGTCAGGAAACACATACCTTACCCTAAACTGTAAAATGTTGCCATTGTAGGACCTATCAAATGAAGTACAAAAATCAATTCACTGATCATCACATAAAATAGGGAGTAAACCACTAGGGGTTTAGGGGAGTAAACCACTGGAAAACTTAAATGGATACTGTCATGGGAAGACATTTTTTTCCAAAAATGCATCAGTTAATATTGCTGCTCCAGCAGACTTCTGAGAAGCAGAAATCCATTATTCAAAAGAGCAAACAGATTTTTTTTATATTTAATTTTGAAATCTGACAAGGGGCTAGACATATTGTTGATTTCCCAGGTGCCCTCAGTCATGTGACTTGTGCCTCCACTTTAGGATGGAACTGCTTTCTGGCAGGCTTTTATTTCTCCTACTTAATGTAACTGAATGTGTCTCAGTGGAATTTGGCTTTTAATATTAAGAATTGTTCTTAGATTTACCAGGAAGCTGTTATCTTGTGAGCTGCTATCTGGTTACCTTACCATTGTTCTTTTCTTAGGCTGCTGGAGGGGGGAAGGGAGGGGGTGATATCACTAAAACTTGCAGTACAGCAGTAAAGAGTGTCTAAAGTTTATCAAAGCACAAGTTACATGACTGGGCGCACTTTAGAAGTTGACTATATGTCTAGCCCCATGCCAGATTAAATATTAAAAAATCTGTTTACTCTTTTGAAAAATGGATTTCAGTGCAGAATTCACTCTTGACTCTTTGCAATTTTTTTGCTACAGATGTATTATTATTGCTAATTTTTATTCAGTCCACTCCTAATAAAAAATGAGAACCAATTGCAAATTGTCTCAGAATATTACTCTCTACATCAGTGCTGGAGCAGCACTATTAACTGATGTGTTTTGAAAAAGAAAATGTTTTCCCATGACAGTATTCCTTTAATGACAGACAGGCACCAGTCTGAACCTTAAGGTTCATATTAGGGCCTGGCTGCTATTAAGGGGCACATTTACTAAAGGTCAAAAAATTCGAATTTCAATGTAATTTTGGGCTATGACTATCAAATAGCCCAAAATTCGATCCGAATAGAAAAAATTTGAATATTCGACAAGTCGAATTTTTGAAGTACTGGCCCTTTCAAATCCTTCGACACTTTGCCACCTTAAAGCTGCCGAATTACCATTTTAGCATATGGGGGACCACATAGAACCTGTCCTGTTGCACAAAATCCTTCGAATAGTTCAATTGAATGATTCAAAGGATTTTTATTCGATCGAAATAGGTCCATTTTCCTTAGTAAATCTGCCCCTTAGTGTTCCTATTAGTTACTTAGTTAAATTGTGTTGAAAAAAGACAAAGTCCATCAAGTTCAACCCCTCCAAATGAAACCCCAGCATCCATACACACACACACCCCTCCATACCATCACATAAATTATATAAATTGTATTGTAGGACCCAAACTATACCTGCATCTTCGTGCTCTGTAAACTATGGACCTCTGGTTCCAAGAAATGGATATTTGAGAGCAGTGGAGGAGTGTACTTGCCCAGTCTGACCTGCACCCAACTCTAACCCACAGTGGTTGGCCAAATTTCAACCCAAACTCACCCACCTGATGGTCAACCTGCAGCTCACCTTGAGTTCTCAGGTCAGCCAAGTCTGTTTTATAAATAACATTGACATCAAGAAATACCCACTTGCCAGTTGTTTACAGAAGAGTTGATTTTAAGGTGAGAGATTGTGCTACTAAAAAAAAGTGAAAACATATTAATGAAATAGATTCAATCAGTATCTACAGTTTGATTGCCTCATTACAGCTGTGGCAGCTCCACTTCAAAAGTTCATCTCTGCCAATTCCAATCTGAGCTTGAAATCAGTATGTTTCAAGCATACCTGATGGCATGGGGTGTTTTGACAACACTCCTATAAACATTCCTTTCTGCAGCCTTATTAACTTTAATATGTGTTAAAACTGTTAAATGCTGTTGGCACTTTGGTTACCAAGCTTTTTACATACAGTAGTTACATAGTTACAAGTTATTTCGTGCTTACCCACTACTCTCATCTTCCAAATGCTCACCAGTTGACAATACTATTTGCTGGGCTCCTCTTCTTTCAATCTCCCAGGTGTCCCCTACACCAGTCCTAGTAGGTCACAAGCTCAGGTTGCCACCTTTATTCCTAGGGTTTCTACCTGGCCGGTATTTTATCAGCCTATCACCAGCCAGGGATGGAGCTAGTTTGGCAATGAACTTGCTGGTAAAGTTATAATGCCATCCTCTGATCCACAACAATGTCACCTTCCCTCCATCCCATCCATTAAATGGGTTGTTCACCTGTGATATAATGTAGAGAATGATATTCTGAGACAATTTTCAATTGGTTTTCATTTTTTTATTAGGAGTGGACTGAATAAAAAGATGAGTAATAAATATTAGCAATAACAATACATTTGTAGCCATGCAGAACATTTGCTATTTAGAAGGGGTCAGTGACGACCTTTTGAAAGCTGCAAAGAGCCATAAGAAAAAGACTATAAACTATAAAACTATCATAATGAAAAACAATTGAAAAGTTGCTTAGAATTGGCAAATCTATAACATACTAAAAGTACCTTAAAGGTGAACCACCCCACTCTTCTTCAGCAGCCATTACCACAGTCCAGCTCAATGTATATCATAACCCTGCCCTTTACTTTATTGATCCTACCATTTTTCTCCCATCTCTGCACATGCTGGAACGGCCCAGGCAATCTATGCAGAACAAGACCAGGTGGGCAGTGCCATCATGGGACAGGACTATTATGTGACAGCCAGTGATTGGCTGGGTGCTGCATAAATCAGGGAAGAATCGTGTGCAGTTTCATTGCTTTGAAGTCAGCACTCTACAGAGAGTGCCCTGGGCTTATTCACTTTCTGAAAAAGAGGCGTACTAGGCAAGTCACTGGAAACACAGGGATGCCTAACTAATCCCCTCCCCCCCCAGTAATTTTACTCTTTCTTCTTTAAAAAAAAAATAAGAAAAGAAAGAAAAAAGAATCTCTACCCAGAAATGTTCATGTGCACACTAAATACTATGTTGAATGTTTTTAAAGTTAACTCTCTGCTTCTCACTTTTGAAACAAGGTAGCAAGAGTGAAGTTTGTGAATCAGCTGGCTTCTGCTACACTGTTTGAAGAGTCATTAGCTCATAGAATACAAACAGCCAGACAGATACTGCTTTCAGTAGCAATTACATTTACATATAACTTTAAAGTTGATAAACATTTTTAAATAATGTATAATAGGAAGTTGCTTTTTTCTTTAATTATGCAAATAAAAAATTTTTTCTGTGGAGGACCCCTTTAAGAATAGCTATCATAGAATAATATTAGAAAATTCTAAGGTTCTGATTTTCTACACATCGGAAAAGGTACGATCGATGCATTTATATGTGCTTGTACTTCATGGAGTCGCCTTTTGATGGCAGTACAAGCTTGCCAATTGCCATAATATCCAATTTTTGGATAGTGAACGCTATTATCTAGGTTAGCTCATCTGTATTCAAAGGATCAATGTTGCATTAATTACCAGGATCCTTTCAAGTGTAAAGAGGATGGCACTTCATTACAGAAAGTAAAAAGAAACTAATCAAACTTTCTTGGTGAAGTCATTGACTCTTTTTAAGCAAAGGGCGCAGTAAAGTATTTTGAAGTCCAACGTGTGAGAAAGTTGAGGCCGACATCCTGACTTATTTTGAGAAATATATCTGAAGAAATCCTATAAGGAAAACAAAGAATTATCTTAGAATGGGAAACTGTACTGCATGAATGAAAAGGGTAGCTTCAACTAAAAATACTACTTCAGATTTGGTTTCATGGAGCTAACAAGGGAAGGTATGACAGGCTGTCTTGAAACTAGCTGGGTTAAAGATATAGTCAGCACACACTATTTTATCATACGGTTTTTCCCAAAAATCAGATTTATAAAGATATCATTATGACACCTCCCTCTTTAACTAAACCTTATTTAAAGCAGGCACTCTTGTATAAGTTATATCCACGTCTCTACCTCCAAAAGGGATCAGATTTTCTGTTATACACAAAATACTACAAGTAAGCATAAAAAGAAACAGTGAGAGAGTGTGTAATATAGTGTAGGTGCAGTACAGACTTACATGTTTAAGGGTCATGCAGAATTCCCCATCACACCCATCTCTATGGTAAAAGGTGAAAAAGCTCTGAAAATCCGAAATAACCAGCTGATTAGAGTGTTAAATTATGGACTTGGGTAATCTAACTACTCACCAGAATATTTAAAGAAAAGGCATGGGTGTAACTAAAGAGAAAGCAATTTCAAAATATGTTCTTAGAACTGGATGACCTAAATTTTATTTGCTGTGGGGCCCAGTAACACTGACAAAAGGCCAAAAAAGAAGCTCCTAGCTTGTGCTGGACTGTCTGCTTTCTCCCAGTCACTGCAAGCTCATTCTCAAATGTTATGCGTCTGATGGGGTCTGAAATTCCATTTCTTGTTTTCTATGAGATTGAAGCCTCAGGATTACACACTTATCATTTATTGCTGATACTGTTATTAAAAGTACAGGCACCTAAACTTGGAAAATTTTACATTAAGGGGCAGATTTACTAAATTCACATGAAGGATTCGACGTTCAATTGAATTTTCAAAAAGTTTCTAATTCGAATTTTCAAATGTTTTTGAATACAAATTCGACCAGTGCATTTTGAAAATTCGATCGATTCGAAAAAAAATCTATTCGACAGTCAAAGTACTTCCCCTTTAAATTTTCATTTGACTGCTTAGTTTCCCAGATCAATGCTACCGAAATGGTATTCAAAAAGTTTGATCGAATAAAAAAATTTGATTGAATGGTTAAAATCGCTTGAATCGATTCAAACGATTTTGTCGATCGATCGAATTTTTACTATTGGATCATTCGACCAATCGAATAACGGTAAAAATCCTTCGAATTCGAATTTGGAGAATTTTTATTCCCTAACTATTCACATGGTCAAATTCAAGGGTTTTTTAACCCTCGAATATGACCCTTAGTAAATCTGCCCTAATACTATTAAAACCGAATCACTTGCGTTACAGGAAACTAAACGTCACTATATAATCTGTACAGTACAGGGTGAGATTCATAAGACCCAAAACAAATCTATATATGATACAGGTATGGGATCTGTTGTCTAGAATGCTCTGGACCTGGGCTTTCCGTAGATTGGATCTTCATACCTTAAGTCTACTAGAAAATCATGTAAACATTTAATAAACCCAATAGGCTGGTTTTGCTTCCAATAAGGATTAATTACATCTTCGTTTGGATCAAGTACAAGGTACTGTTTTATCATTACAGAGAAAAAGGAAATCATTTTTAAAAGTTTGGATTATTTATATAAAATGGAGTCTATGGGATGTCTTGGATGGACTGGTAGTGCAATTTGTGTAATATAATATTTTTCATGTAAAGAAATCAATTTAACAAAAGTCTGTAAGTGTAATGGAACTCAGCATTTTTGTCCTGATATAATCCTTTAGTCAAGGAGTAGTATTCTGCCATGGAATTGGTTCAACACAGGTCCTGAAGAAAAACGTCCACCAGAATTTAGAGATCAATTCAATCAATTAGCGTTGGATAATCAGGGGATGGGGATGGTTTTGGTAGGAAGCTGCTTTCAGCTCCCAGCTTTTAATCATTTTGTCAGTTTTAGTTGTAATAATGAAAGGTACATTCTACTCAATTTTAACTAAGATATAATTGATCCTTGTTGGAGACAAAACAATCCTACTAGGTTTATTTAGTGTTGATGATTTGTTTTATAAATAACAGGTCCCATACATAATCCTCATATTTTAGTGTCAGGCTGTCAACTGGCAACTACATTGTATAGCACCAAGTGTGACGTTAGCAAGAGTAGAACAGTTCTATGTCTATTAATATTATTTGAATCAAAGATGGTGCAGAAAGATTGAGTAAACTAAACAAACTAATACATCACTAATACATGAAAACAGCAATACATGAAAACAAAAACAAGTAGTCAATAGAAGATGTCTATTTTCTCTTATTAATATTGTAGATATTAACTCTTCTGTCTGAATGCCTGATACTCCATTCTTATCTTATAGTATATCTGCAACCATGTTACAACCTAAAAGGGAGCCATGACCAATAGTTAAAACTCCAAGGGGTATATTTATCAAAGAGTGTTAAGAGTTAAGAGTGAAGTTCCACCACTAGAGTGAAATTCTGCCACTCTCCATTCATTTCTATGGGATTTTTAAAAGCGAATTTATCAAAGGGTGAACTTTCACTTTCACCCATTGATAAATACGCCTTTCAAAATCCCATGGAAATTAATTGAAACCTGTGGAATTTCACTCTAGTGGCGGAACTTCAATCTTTGATAAATTTACCCCCAAGAAGGGCTTGAACTGAGCGAGAGTCTAAAATTGTTGTATTGAGCATAGAAGAAAAATTGCTATCCCTGGGCCAAGCCTGTAGAAATAACTGTGGAAATCCATTTGGCAGTACGGAATTTTTTTTCCCTCATCTGGATTCTTTCTAATGCATGGGAGGAGGAATGATGTAGACAGTCATTTCCAGCATGGAAGATAAAAAGTTGCATTGGAAATTATCATTATAATTTTAATGAGCATATAATGCGTATTATGAAAAATATCCCTGATAAATAAATCAGCCCCTAAATTCTGTTTTCTATTACTTTTTTCTGGAAGACTGCTGTAAAGAAACCATCTTTGTTCCACGGCCTCTAAGGTTTTTTGTTTTTTTTATATTGTGTATTTTTAAATATACATGAATTATCTCATGAAAAAAGTACATTAGCAGTAGCATGTTTTTATTACAATTATTCAGCAGGTTGGGTGTAGCTTGAAGCCTGCTAGAATATATATTTTCATCTAGAAGGATTTTTGAGCTAAAGCTATGTGACGAAAATGACATCAGATCAAAGAAGGGCAGCCCTTGTTACAAGTGTCCAATTTCTCTTTTCATTCCCCTTTCAGATGAGCTGCATCTATCAAGCCATCTTATTAAAATCACAAGTCGAACAGAAGATTTTCCTTTTTTATTTTCTCCGAAACAAATTTTCAATGACAAAAAAAAAAACCTCTTTAATCTTTTTTTCAACATCTTGACAAGGACGTCAGGGAATGTATGTTTCTGTCTGCAAAATATAATTGCTTTTGCTCTATAATAATTCATTGTCTTCTTTTTTTCAAATTCAGGTTCCCAATGCTTAATTTTTACTTTTGAAAAATATCAGACTGTTGCAGGAGCTTGCGTTTAAACAGGTAGGCTTTGCAAGGTAATTTCTCCGCTCATTATAATGGAAAGTGACCTGGTGCAATTATGATATATATTGCATTTTGAAATTGAGGATCCAGCACTGTATTGTGTGTAATGAAACGTATGTTGGTGAAGGATACCCCCCTTCCCCCGATTAATGATATCTTAGTTTGGATCAAGATCAAGTTACTGTTTTATTACAGAGAAAAGGGAAATCATTTTTAAAAGTTTGGATTATTTAGATAAAATGGAGTCTATGGGAGATAGCCTTTCTGTATTTTGGATCTTTCTGGATAATAGACCCATACCTGTAAGTTTTCCTGTAGCTGCTCTTAAATCCTGAGGTTGCAGTGTTAAAATGTGCAGCTGATCTTTGCTTGCTGACCTACGCCTATTGTGCAATTTTTTTAATGGCGCTCCATATTACTGGAAGGTGATCTCTAGCTCAGTCTTGGATGGACTGGTAGTACAATTTGTGTAATATAATATTTTTCATGTAGAGAAATCAATTTAACAGAAGTCTGTAAGTGTAATGGAACTCAGCATTTTTGTCCTGATATAATCCTTTAGTCAAGGAGTAGTAGTCTGCCATGGAATTGGTTCCACACTGGTCCTGAAGAAAAACGTCTGCCAGAATTTAGAAATTCATTCAATCAATTAGCGTTGGATAATCAATAATGTATGTTTCTGTCTGCAAAATATAATTGCTTTTGCTCTATAATAATACATTGTCTTCTTTTTTTCAAATTCAGGTTCACAATGCTTCATTTTTACTTTTGAAAAATATCAGACTGTTGCAGGAGCTTGAGTTTAAACATGTAGGCTTTGCAAGGTAATCATTTCACTGCTCATTATAATGGAAAGTGACCTGGTGCAATTATGATATATATTGCATTTTGAAATTGAGGATCCAGCACTGCATTGTGTGTAATGAATGTAATAAAAGGTATGTTGGTGAAGGACAACCCCCCCCCTCCCATGTAAGGGTGATGATCACTCAGTTCTTTAGGCCTGTAGTACTCTATGGGACATGATACACAGCCACAACAACACTGTGATGCAAGGTTGTATTGGCCACCAGGGTAACAGGTGTGCAGTAATGGTAGCAGGGCAGATTTGATAGCAGCAGCTGGCAGGAGACATCAGAGATCAGGTTCTGTGGTGGGCCCAAGGTGCTCCAGCACAATATTGCTATGACACCCCTACAGTCTGGATCTGGAAACATGTATAAATGGAAACCAGATTCATGTGAGTGTGAAAGTTCATAGTAGTGAAATGTATTGTTAAATGTTTCAGGATGCTGTGATTGGATGGCTTGTAGGAAGCACAAATCTACTATTAGGATATGAATTCCTGCTTAAAATGTCAATATGGCACTGGGTATTATGGACAGTTATGTATATATATATATATATATATCTATATATATATATATAGATATATATATCTATATATCTATACATATATATATATAAAAAAAAAAAATATATATATATATATATATTTGGATATACATGCATGCTGGGTTAAGGCTGTCTGGTTTAATTGCCCATTTTTAAAACAGAGATTGAAATTTGTAGCTGTGTGCAAAGCATTAGTTGAGTTGTACGTTAATGGCAATGTAGCAGAGCTAACACTTTATACCATAATGCAGAATGCTCTGATCTTGGGCAAAGTGAATATGGTCACATAACCATTAGGAAAACATGTAGCAAGTTGGGGGGATGGGGTTGGCATCAATTCAGATACTGATCTGCCATTATATTCTTCAATCAGATCACAGCATTTCTTTGAACATCTCAATGGGTTCCAATGCTTCCTGCTCATGTCCTTAGTTGATCCAGTGGATGGTTCCAGTTAGCTGTTGTTTTGATTTTTAGGATCAGAAAGGTGTTCTCATAACAAGAGCTTACAATCACAGATGGGCATATGGACCATTCATTAAGTCTATCACTTCCTGAGTTAACCCTTGTTCTCTGACACTATATACCTTTTGGCAGACATAGAAGAAGATTACCATGGAGGAGACATGAGGGGCATTTAAAAGCTCTGCATGTGCAATAAAACATTTTTTTAAAATTTATATACATTGGGGTCAGGCATTCAAATTGCTACCGGTCAGTATTGATGAATGTACATATATGTATTAGGGAAAGTATCTCTGCACAAACATTTTCGATATGCCTGAATAAAGTGAAGAATCTGGAGGTTACTGTTAAAAGCATACTCTGCCAGTCAGCCACAGCATGGACAATGTCACTGTCCTTTACAGAAAGTGACTAGCAGATAATTAAAAAAAATCAGACTAAAGAAACAAAATTCCACCTTTTGCCCCTTGCTTAACCTGGGCATGTCAGTCATTTAAAATGCAGTGCAATTTGGGCATAACAACAGCATAATCAGAGTGGAAA
>CM044435.1:26501204-26535975 GCA_024363595.1 Xenopus borealis | reverse complement strand
CAGTTATTTATCCTTCAGTCATTCTTCCACCAGTACTTGAACGCAATACTATTCTTCATTCATGCCTTAGATTTGCTGTTGCAGTTAATTCTACTGCTCTGTCTTACATGTTTATGGTCTATGTAAGTCAATAGCTTTTACCCTCAGTGAATAGAAATGATATTAAAAACCCAATAATTTCTTAGGGTTTCCCTTTGGCCTCTGAATCTCTTCACACAGGTTCAATCATGCCATGAGCAGGAATTTCAAAGATGTCAGCAACCTCCAGTTGTTGTACTTTATACAGAATTCCCACAGATATTTTCTGTGTTCAATAAGTTCAATAAATGAATATGAGATTTATCCACTTTTAAATTTGCCGATTTGCACCATAAGTTGTCAGCAACAAAGACCAGAACAGTCAGACTGGTAATATAGTTCATATAGGTCTGGGAAGAAGGTACATGGGTAAGAATACAACTTTGCAGTAATTCATAGCCCACAACTTATAGTAACCAGCTGTAAGATGAATAATACAGCAAGAATGAGTCTGGATGTCATGTAATATTGCACTGTACTGTCTCCAATCGCCAATCACAAGAGGTCCTATCATTATTAATTAGGATTAGTAAGAATATTTTAAATGCAACATGTATCTAGTACAGGGTGTGGATGATAAGGCGTAATGTAAATAACATTTCAAGGCCAATCAACATGCAATGCAAAGGTTTTGGTTTGGTCATTTTATAGTTGATGAACATGCTTTGAACTATGTACCAGATTAAGGAGTAGAGCTATTTTTATTGAGAGATGTTTTAATTTTAAATCCTATCTGAAAGAAGTATCAGGAGAGAGGTTTGGTTAAGTATTTTAAGATATCCTTAATGGGCATTGGAGAAAAACTAAGAATGCAACAAAAGTTCCCCAAATAGAACAGGGGTAAAATGCAAGCTGTATATTGCAAAAGATTGTCAATGTCAAAGTTAAAAGTTATTTTTTTTATCTTCCCTCATTTTATAGATTAGAGAGTTTAGTAGCTAAACTCTGAATAACTGACATAAAAGTACAACAAACTCCAGTGATGCTCACCCTGCCATTCATCCCCGAGGCCAAATCCATTGCTTTGGTTATTTTGTATTTTGCTACTTTACAAATTCAACAATCTGGAGGGGGGATATGAATGAAACACAAGCTTTCAGGCTTTTGACATGAAGCATAATCTGATTTATATAAATCCAAAAAATGAGGGAGGCCTACGGCTGTGCCTTGTTTATACAGCCTTTGGAAAAGAAAATGACTTGTATTATAAGCAAATATTGATCAAAGTGGCAGATGTTTAGTAGCTGTTTATTCCACAAGACACTCCTGTCTCATTGTTGATGTAAGTATTGCTAAATTGTAAATTATTATTATTTTTAACATTTATTTACAGTATCAACCAACAAATTCCACACAGCTGTACAACTATAGGTCATATACATCAGACATACAAGTTACATACAGATATGACTTATATTGGAAGTGAAAGATTCCAATGTAATGATTTTACAGTAACGTGCAATGAAAACCACCTGGGCCTTACGAGCCTAATCTATGATCTCAATAACGTGTCCCAATCATATAATGGAAATCATTTGCTGAACATATTTCTAACACTGAAAAAGAGATGTCCCAAATGGATATTTCTGAGTATCCCAAATGGTTAAAAGTATTTGATTACTTATATCAAATACATACATAGTAACATAGTATGTTATGTTGAAAAAAGACACATGTCCATCAAGTTCAGCCTTTTAATTTTTTTTTAACCTGCCTAACTGTTAGTTGATCCAGAGGAAGGCAAAAAAAACCATCTGATGCCTCTCCTATTAGCCTCAGAGGGGGAAAAATTCCTACCTGACTCCAAGATGGCAAATTAACCTGTATCAACGGGTACTTGTTTAGCTATCTTCCATAACTCTGTATTCCCTCATTTCCCTTCTTAAAGCTATCTAATGTATCAGCCTGTACAACCAATTCAGGGAGAGAATTCCACATCTTCATAGCTTTCACTGTAAAAAACCCCTTCCGAATATTTAGGCGGAACCTCCTTTCTTCTAATCGGAATGGTTGACCTCTTGCCAGCTGGAAAGACCCACTGGTAAATAAATCATTAGAGATATTATTATATGATCCTCTTATATATTTATACATAGTTATCATATCACCCCTTAAGCACCTCTTCTCCAGGGTGAACATCCCCAATTTGGCCAGTCTTTCCTCATAGCTAAGATTTTCCATACCTTTTACCAGCTTAGTTGCCCTTCTCTGTACCCTCTCTAATACAATAATGTCCTGTTTGAGTGATGGAGACCAAAACTGTACAGCATATTCTAGATGGGGCCTTACCAGTGCTCTATAAAGTGGAAGAATGACCCCCTCCTGACTCGATGCCCCTTTTAATACAGCTCAAGACCTTATTTGCCCTTGATGCTGCATTTTTATGCACATTTTTAAAGGACATTAACATTTTTAGAGATTTATTATACCCCAAAGCTGCTAAAATCCAAAACTGAAAATGCTCCAGCTAAAACCTGTTGAGGTCATGTAGAAGTCAATGGCAGATGTCCCTTTTACAATTGGAAGATTTTTTTTGCCTTTAAGATCTTTGAGGGTTTCAGGGCATTTTGGCGCTGGTCTTCTTCAAAAATCAAATAATTTGCCTTTGGGTGACAATTTGTACGATTCGATTGACGCACAATTTCGTCAAGTCTTTTCCTGCACGTACAATTTTCATGCAAATTGTTTTTAGTAAATTAAGCCAAAATCATGTTTGAGAGTTAGGTAGAATTTAAATTTTTAAAATAATGAGATAAATTTGAGTTTTAATAAATACCCTCCCAAGTGTCTTTGTTTCTGCTGTGCCTATTCTATAGATGCTGGGGAACTATAAAACTGGCCCTACCTGAATATGCAAGATATTGCATGTTTCTCACTGCAGATGTGTCAAAAGGTGCAGTGGACTAATTGCAAAAGAATCAAATGTTAATTCCATGTTAAAACTGTACATTGAAGTGACACAATCCCCTAATATAAGGTGCAACTTTTACCCAGTTTATGAACATGCACACCCACAATTGCACATGGATTACAATTGCTCCAGGGACAATTCTCAATGAGAATCCACAATCACTTTGCACTGCATTCATATATGACCCTTAGTTTTTTGCAATTTGTACCTTGCTGCAGAAATCAAAAGGGGACCATATCATAAGATTTATAATCCCATGATCCTCTCAGCCTTTGACTGATCTCTGTCTCTCAGTGGCCTCTCTAACTCTTTTCTCAAACTATTTATCAATTGTTTCCAAACTTTGCTGACCCCTTTAGTTTTCTAAATGTCCTGCAATTGTTTGGAATGAAATGCAGTATATCTTCTTGCTAGAAGAATACGGTGGTTTAGGGAAAAGAAAACAGTAAGATAAGAGATATGGATTATTACATGTCTAATTTGTCACAGGTACTTTTATTTAGTTGCATTTAATCTCCTGTTCTTGAGTGATAGACTGATAAAGGTGCAGACTATGTTTCCTGCCTCTAGGGAATTCTGCGGTCTGATGTTTTACGGCATTCATTTAATCCAAGCTGGATCGTAGCATGCTTAGAAGATTTCTGCTTTGATAGAAATTCCTTAGGACTTCAAAATAAATTCCCTTTTAACAAAGACTGAATTGTAATTCAGCTGTTATCACATCTGATCAACCTTGGTTGGTATAAATAAAGACAAATATTTCTAGGGCTAACTGTATTCGAATGTTAATTGATGTTATTTGTAGTGCTGAAATAAATGGGTTAAACCATCTCTCAATGTGATATTAATAGCATTTTGACTCCTTGAGGCACTTTGAAAGTTATACTACTTAAATATACTAAATTTATATAGTTGGGTGTACTATGCATAGAATACACACATTTATTCAAAAAGGCATGCAGATATTTAGACTGTCACTTTTGACCTGATAGGTTCATATATGTTAAAAAAAAAAACCTTTGCAGGGAAAAAAAACTTATTATAGGGGATACCCCTATTCTTTGCCATGCGACATAGTTGGTTTTACACTTGGGTTATACCTAACAAAAGTAATTTCTCATAATCGGTGCTAAGACATCATTTGTCAAACCATAAATAGAATACATCCAAAGCTCACAGACCTAAGTTTCTAATGTAATTGGTCTCCATCGGGAGGGTTAGAGCAGTGGCTTCAAGAGATCCCAGTATAAAGGCAGACAGGGTAAGATTTGGGGAGAATCTGTATTTGCTCTCCTCAATAATTCTATACAGGTTTGCTTTAGGGTACCAGCAGGATTTTAATGGACCCCACTGTCCAGTATTTTCCTTTTTGTTAGGTGCATCACTCTACAGTTTTCTTCTCCACCACCTCTGCAGAAAGCCATAGTAGAATCTTTCTTACAGAAGCCAATAGGACTGCACATTGTATTTTGAGAAGTACACAGTTCTACTCACTTCTATAAAAATTATTCTTTGTGGGTGGGAGAGGTGCGGGAGGCAAACTGTCTTATTTTTTGCTAAGAAGAACACTGAATTCCCCAATACATTTTGTGAAAAAGAAAAATCCTCAAGCACCAGATGAAAAGGTTTGCAGGCAGTTTGATTCAGATGTTTCCTTATCTTGGAACAGACAATCTGAACTGACAGATCCATACTCTGCATGGGACTTCTTTCAAATTAAATGATGTACCTGCTTTTTTAATACTTTTTTTTTAATGCAGAAAGCCAAATAAATAGCTTTTGTCTAGTGAGCCATATGGTCTGATAACTCTTCACTGATCTTTATTTTGTTCTTTTAGTTTATTCATTTATCTTCATATGCAACCTATCTAGAGAAACTAATACTGCTAATAGATTGTCATATACAGATATTAAGTAATACATCACATTACACAGATATTATGATCAAGGATCATTGTTTCAAGCCACGTTTTTCATGCAGCCTTTTAGAAAACGGTGCTCAGAAAGAGCATTGGGTACCAGTCTGGGTAACCCTAACCTCTGTATTCCTATCTGAAATCATGTAAAGATTATTTATGAAAGCAGTGCAAGCTGCCATGTTTTTACCCACAATGCATTGTCCCCCCCCCCAGAATTCTAGCAAAGTCCTTTATGTAGCACCTGCTGCCACATGCATGATGAAAAGAGAGATTGCACACTTTTAAAGAAAAAAGAAAAACCTTTATTTGCATTTACAAAATATGGCAACTGCATGTTGCCCTATGTCAGGGATGTAAAAACTGCGGTCCCAGGGCCAAATGTGGCCCAGGATGGATATGAATGCGGCCCAGCTTGAAACGTTCAGTTCTCGAGAAAACTTAATGTTGCAAAGGACATAGGAGGAGGGGGGACTCTGCCCATTGCCCAGTTAGTAATAATAATATAATAATAAGTCTATAAGCCCAGTGATAGAGGCAACGGCAACCTCCAAACATATGTAAAAAATAGGCATATTGGCACACAAGACTGTTGTTGCAGGTAAAAACCTTTCAATTTTTTTTTATTTTTTAAATTTGTAGCAACAAAATGTAACCACTTAAATTATATTGTGTTTTTTTAGGTACTTCTTTGACCATCGAATTTTTATTGAATTAAAACCCCTCAAATTCAAATTTCGAATTCCGAATGACCAATTATTGTATTTTTCATTTTAATTCCCTTCTTTTCATTTTTTGTAATTATGGAATTATTGGTTTGTTTCTTATTGCTATCATTCGAAGTTTTTCCTTTTTTCAATTGTTATCCAATTGTTGTCAACTTAATTGATTGTTTCACCTTTAAATGTACCTATGCACCGGGATCTACTATGCTTGACAAAGGGGCATTCACTGAAACGTTGCACATCTGCAAAAATTTAGCAAGATTTTTACCTGTCTTGTGTGCCAGTGTGCCTATTTTCTACATTTGTCAAGGGATCAGCCATAGCCATAAGATTGGTTTGAAATCTCTTTGAGGGCCAATTATGTGGTTTTCTCTTTAGAGGCTAATATTATGATCATATTGCTGGCCTGGGTGGCCAAATGATCACAAATGAACCTCCTCCTTGGACAGGATTGAAGGAAAGGAAGTATAGACAGCATAGTATAGCTAGGATATATACACCATGGCAGGGGTACCCATGAGCCACATTCCAATGTAAAAATAGTTGGGAGAGTAACATAAACATGAAAAAAAAATCACTGGGATGTCAAATAAGGGCAGTGATTGGCTATATGGTAGCCCCTATATGGACTGGCAGTCTACGGGCTGTTTAGCATTACACCTGATTTTTATGTGACCAAAACTTGCCTTCAAACAAAGAATTCAAAGAGCAGCACCTGCTTTGAGGCCATAGAAAGCAACATCCAAGGGATTGGTGAGCAACACAAGCTCACAAGCTACTGATTGTGGATCACTGCACCAGGGTATTAAACAGATTTAATTTATGTAATTTTATAACTGCCATGTAAACTGTGCAGTAGAATGCATTTTTTTTTTTAAAATCTAGACACACTACAAGCCTGGATTTAATACCCTGTTTTGATGGATTAATCATCCAGGGAGGCCAAAATAAAAGTCATAAGTTCATTTGGCTGTAAGGAAGTATGCAATGTGATAGGTTCATAAATAATTTCTCTCATATAGTGACAGCCATCTAGATCTTGGTGGGCTATGTCTGCCAGCTGCGACAAGATAGATGACACTGAGGTTACAAATTTATACAAGTAGTCCTCGGCGATGCTTTAGTGCATGTCATAATGTTCACTTAGAGTTTTTACCCCTTCATAGTATTTCATTATGAGAGATATACAACCCATAACCTGCTCTTTTATGTGCAGGAGGTATTTGAAACTCTACGAAAAAATATTTAATCTTATCAAATAGAGCACTAGTGTTCAACCCTAGATGATATAATAAACTCTTTCATTATCTGCATCTATTACCATCTCTACTGCAGTAAATCAATTTGACTTTACAAAAGGCATTAAGGAGTAAAACCCTGAACAGCATGAGGATTCAGTTGTGGTACTCATCAATAGGTTAAGAATTCCCCACAATTAGGAAGCCTTTAGGAGGATGTAAGGAAGGCTGTGGTCCAAAACCAGGATAAACTGAGTATTAATTAAGGCTGAAACTGCACAGGAAACGACAAGTAAATACTTAACAGGAAATCCAAATTTTAGATATTGACTGTAGTAAACATAAGTTAGGGTGCTCAATGTTCTGTGAAACAGGAAATATCTTTGTTTCCCTTTTTGGGAGTTATAGATTCAGTAAAACATTGACTCCCACAAGTTGACTTGGGATGATGGGGCCTGGTGCAGAATGTTAGCACCCATGGAGTAACACCCAACCTCATTGATTGTGGGTGTTGGAAAATCAAAATGACCTGTATAAGGACCACGGTGTTATAACAGAATTTGTTCTTGTTTCTTCAGCAGGCAGAAACAGGGATGTATTTTTATATAGGCACCTGAGGGCCCATGCCTAGGGCAGCAGGTTTGAGGGGTGGCCCTCTGGTGCCTATATGATAAATGAAGCATTTTTCATGAAAAAAATAAGATCTTCCTAGTTGCTGCCAGATATTTTCTGTGTACATCTGGCATTGGAGATGGGGAGGGGGATCCTGACCCAAGAGTTGCTGATGTGATGCCACACGTGATTTCATGCACAGATCACAACTTCAGAGCCCAGGGCAGTATTTATATGTCTTTTATTTGAAATCAAATCAAATATGTGGTTGTTGCTAGGGGTAGCAAGGCCTGGAGAAAATGTTATAATTGTAGTGAATTTAGGGTGAATGTCACCCCTACTGCTATTATAATCAAATTACTGTGAAATAGATTCAGGAAATCTATGTTCAGAAAAAGTTTGCAGTAGAAATGAAAACAGAATTACAGAGCCTTGAACTGAACAATCCAGCATTTAGCTTGTCTAACATTATTCTGACTTAAGCACTTTAGCACATATCACTATATCTAGTCAATACTCTATTACAGTGGGTTAAGTGGTTTGCTATAGTTTCAGCACACACAGTATTAGAAAGTCACTCACCTAATTTCCCAGGCAATAATGGCACAAAAGCTATGCATTATTTCATTATAGCAAACTAGCAATTGTCTCGCAAAAGTAACTCTCTGCTACTGTCACTCTTGAAAAGTCTAAAAAACAAACGGCAATTGAATGAAAAAAAAAAACCTGCAAATTGCTGAAAAAGAAAATACTGAGACCTACTACTTGCTTAGTATGATCAGACAAATGCAACCAGCACACTGGAATAATAAAGCCTAATGTAATAAAAAAAGAGAGAGACAACTGTGCGATGTAAGACATGATTTTCTATTCAAATGGAGGCATTCCCTGCGGATATAAGTATCACCTACTGCATTCGATAACACACAATCACAGAAACACCATCCCTGTTAGATCACTATATAGTGCATTTACACAGGACATCACTTCTGTCTTTGTTAAAATTCATTTTCATTAGGGAGGCAAAATGTTAGGTACCCCCCCCCCAGTATATTTGATCATAATGTTTTCCCCTAGGCCGGTGCACCAATTTGGAGACAAGAGTGTGGTCTAGAATGGGATGTGGTTAGGGTGGAATGAAACACAGCCAGGAAAGAATAGGATAAATTCACCAAGTTTAAGGTCTGGGGGTGTTGATGTCTCTGTAGAAGGTTTATATTGCATGAGATTTCAGACCACACAAATTCAAAGCCTTATAGGCATGTCAGTGTGCAGACTGATTGCATTTAAGTTTAAAGTATGCAATGTCATGCCCAAAATGTGCTCTCTGTGTGCACTGATGGGGTGACTGCAGGCAAAAATGTAATATATAAAGGCTGGAGTCAGCCAGAGACTTGAAGGGGTGTCACATGGGACACAACTGGTCAGTGAGTTTGTGATTGATCCTTAGCCAGAGCCGGATTTCTGTTTTGGCCGCCCCTAGGTCGGTGGGGGAAACTCCCCCCTCCCCTCAAGAGCGTGCCAACCTCCCCTTGCGAGCATGCAAACCTCCCCTTTCTGAACCTCCTGAACACTGGCGGAGCACAGGCCGGGAGCACTGTCTGGTAACCAATCAGTGGAAACCAATACTAGCAGGAAGTAGTATTCTGGCTATTATGTGAGAAATCCAGTCACTCCAGCCTTTATACATTACATTTTTGCATAACTAACAATATTAAAAACATTTTTATTTATTTTGCACAGCCTATCTATTTACCCAGTTTTTATTTTTACACTGAACAATTCTTTTAATGCCTTTAATTGCCACTCCTTTGCCTTGGCTCACATTTACCACAGCTACCCTTGCTAACTTACCTTGCTGCCTTCCACCTAAAAGGCGAGCTATAAAAGGTCTAACCTTTCCCTAGATAGCCTGCCAAGGACAGCCTGCTTCACCTATGCTGGGATTCAGGTCACCAACCATGCCTGTGGCAGGTAATGTACAGGGAGAAGATATGATGTTGGAGGCAGGGTGATGACATTAAAGTTGGGGTGGTGAAATCATGGGTGTGCATTGGGGAAGGATGTTTACCTGATTTTTAGATCACTGAAACCTGTAAGTCAATGCTGAACCAGACAGGCCAGATTAAAACTGAGTTGTTTGGTTCAAAACTAGACAGGTGACAACCCTAGCTGGGGAGGATAAAACACCTTCTACAAGAATCTTTAGTGTCACTAGATATTACTTTGGGCAAAGAGGCTCTTGCTCTTTCTTTACCCCCTACTAGGCTAAAGACCTCCCTCATGGTAAATATTTCCAAAAGTGTTAAAATTCCAAAAGTATGCATATGACCAGGTGTCCCCAACTTTTTTTTTACCTACTATGAGCCAAATTCAAATGTAAAAAGAGTTGGGGAGCAATAAAAGCATAATGCTCCTGGGGTGCCAAATAAGGGATATCATTTGGTATCCTCTGTGGCAGGGGTCCCCAACCTATTTTTTGCTCGTTAGCCACATTTAAATTTAAAAAAGAGTTGAAGAGCAACACAAGCATGAAAAAGTCCATATGGATGTCAAATAAGAGCTCTGATTTTGGTAACCCCTATATGGACTGGCAGCCTACAAGAGAGAATGTTTGGCAGGACATCTGTTTTTTATACAACCAAAACTTGCCTTTAAGCCAGTAATTCAAAAATAAGTATCTGCTTTGAGGCAACTGGGAGCAACATCCACAGGGTTGGAGAGCAACATGTTGCTCGCGAGCTACTGGTTGGGGATCACTGCTCAATGGGGACCAGCAGCCTAGCAGTTTTTATGCAACCAAAGCCTGCCTCTCAAAAATAAGAACCTGCTCCAATGCCACTGAGAGCAACATCCAAGTGGTTGATGAGCAACATGTTACTTATGAGCAACATGTTACTTGTGAGCCACTGGTTGGGGATCACTGCTCTAGACTATATCCAGAACTATATAAAGAATAAATATACAATCCATGCAAGGATTCTTTTTCATAAGAGAAACAAGATTCGAAGCCAGGTTACAGTAAGAAGTATTCAAGCAACAACCTGGGGAGGACACAAATATGGAAGATAAGGGAAATATTGCAGCCAGGCTATCTCTTCCTTTTACACATGTATCAGTTTGGGATTAAACAATGGCAAATATTAAAATAAAAAGGCTGTATTTATATTAAACAGTATTTTAAAGGTTATTAAGTTACATCATGAATTGACATCAGGTTATGTTTTTGAGTTCAGATCCCCTTTAAATAGGGTCTGTTTCATGTGATTTATTTTTACTGAAACCTGTAATGTTCAGGCTGTACAGTTTCCCATTACAGGTGACATGTACAAACCCATGGCATTAGGCAGTTAGAGAACTCTGCTGAATTTAAGATCATTTTCTGCTTAAATACACAGAAGTCCTCACATTCATCAGGAACTACTGAGGTGAAACCCACCCTCACAGCTCAACAGAATAAGCTGGGGAAAGTGCATGTTTTTCTGATATTTAACAGGAGCAATGACCATCTACCCTGTAATTAATATGCCCCTAGAGCACGACTTTGCTTTACCATGGCAAACATTTTATCTAATGGTACATTTCTGCAAAGCTCTGACAAAAATATATATTTGATTTAGTGTCATTGGAATATATATTTAAACTGAGAGGAAGACAATATTTACTGCCTAGAGAGTGAATTTTAAATGGGTGCTATAGGCCAACTTTCATGTTAAGTACAGTATCTTCCAACAAGAATCTCTGGTATAGATTCACAGACAGGTTGTTATAGAAACCCTCTATCTGTTAGGAGAATAGCTCTTGGCTACAGACACATGCAGTGATTTTAGCACTTACTTTTCTAAATTGTGCAGGTTATTTTTACTGCATAAAAAAGGTATGTTAAAAATTCTCCACCTTCATTTTTGTTGAATAATTACTACCTGTCAAATATAATTGCACAAATTTGTCATCCTTTCTGCTATATTCCCCTTGCAATATTCCTAAAAATGTGCAGAATTTAATATAGTAGTGACTTGAAATTAATAGTTCATTTCCCAGTTTTATATTTTTCAAACTTTTTGTAAAAGTACAGAATATTTCCAGATTTCACTTTTTTTTGGACCATTGTACATTTTACTTTTAAATGAGCATAACATCTAAGAATAAAGAATATTATCAAGGTTGGTCCGTCTGAATGCCCTGTTTTTTTTTCAACTGGATATCTCCATAAAAGAAGCTGTGTTGTGTGGCTCAGGAATATAACTAGATGGATTTACACATAGTCTGTATTTTACCTTTAAGGTGGCCATTTTGCTCCATGATGATAAATAAGCCAATTCATTCAGGTATTTATTCCCTGTGCCGGTCTTTGTTTTCTCTGCTGGTTAAAAATGGGAGATTTAACCACTTTTAAGACAGCACCAATTTTACACCTTCCAATATTTATATGCCAAGCACTGATAAAAATAACATTTGTATGTATTTGCTTGCATTTAAATTTTCTACTGCTTTAACCTTGTTGACAATTCAACAAGGTTAAAGCAGTAGAACAATGTCTACTAATGACCCATACAGACTTCATCTGGAGTTATATTCAAAAGCATTTGTTCTCCTAATCCTACTCATTGTAAACTGATTCGGGACTAAGCAATTTATATTTCACTTAAAAAGTAACTTCTTGGCATAATGTGATTATTTCATCTTATTTAGATTTCAATTTCTCTACACGGTATGACAAAGCACATAATTATCTATTGACGTTTGGTGAAGCTATCCGATCGACTAATTGCAGAAATTCCATCTCCATTAACTCGACATGTAACATTATTTAATCTCAAGAATTCATCCTGTGATTAAATTGTCAGCCAGTGCTAGATAACAAGACAAAGGTGGTCAAGTTATTGAATGCAGTCGGGAGGCAGAATATAAACAGTCTGCTGATCAGAATCATGAGGCAAATTCAAGACTAATTTCTGCTTGCAAAAGTTTAATAGGTACCTGAACTGATACGTTTTAAACACAAAAGTCAAAAGTGTCTGTGTTATTCTTTGTATTAAAATCTATCCACCTGCATGTTCAGCACAAATATGAACATTGATTTATTGTTGATCTGTATTTGCTTAAGATACATTGCAAAAGACATGCCTATACCTTTTCAGTATTAAACATGTAAGGGAATAGAAGAAAAATGTATGTGTAACAAATGTGATTGTGTGCCTGTGTTAAATAAAAATATTATTGCTTTATTAAGTGTGTTAAAGGGGAACTCCACACAAACAACTTAAGCTTTTTGAAAAGTAAACATAATTTCAAACAACTTTGCAATAAACATATGCAGACTTTTCATGATTTCAATTGTTTCTGACAGTTCTAGCCCCCTGCTTTCTGCTGATCTGTCTGACTACTTTGCTGAGCTAGCTGATTACTATTACTTTGTATCAGCAGCCATCTATCCTCAGCCTGCATCGTCCAAACCCAACAATTCCATGCACACGTGATTTCAATAGAAGAATGGAAAATCGCAGTGCTATGCATTGTGGGTTATGAAGTTCCTGCATGCTGTCGGTCATCCTTCCCTGCCAGGATTTCAAATGAAGCAGAAATAGGAGAACTGTTAAACAGCTGGATTTCAGCATAGAAAATGGCATTTATTCATACTTTTTGAAGAAACCGGTCATTGTGATGTGCATATTAGGGGTTTCTGTGTTATGTGGGCCTATTTATAAAATTTTGGTTTAGAAATGGAGTTCCCCTTTCAATTTTGCAATAGATGGCAGTAGAAATATGTTATTTGGTAAAGTGCTATTTCTTCATTCAGTCAACAGGTAAATAGCTAATATAGTAAGTTAGTTGCAGTATATTACTTCATCCACTAGAGGCAATACACAAGTCACAAGGTTATAAAAGAGCAGCCACAGTGAAACTCAGTGTCTTCAATGAAATGGAACAGTGAGTTGACTGCAGGAGAATGAGAAGATAAGACAGTGTACAATAGCCTCAAGCTAGAATAGGTAAGCAGAAAGTGCAACAGGCCATAGGGCACTATGGGTCTGAGGCAGGGTTATGTAGTATTGGCCCAACAATGAGGGTAGTGGAAATAGTTTTCCAATGGATCATCCACAAGATAGGAACCCAAGTGAAAGGACAGGCTAGTGAGAAGGGGTGATGGCTTCTAGCAAGGTGTATGTAGAAATTGGTGTAGGATCTCGCACATCCTAAATCAATGGTAAAGAAGCCTGGTGCACACAGGTAGATGCTCGGCCACCTCACAAAACCAGCAACAAGAGAATTTCCAATGGCACACAGGTCTGAGTGAAATCTTCAAAGATTTATTAAGCGGAGTGCAGATGCAACGTTTCGGAGAACAAACTCCTTTGTCAAGCATACGGAATTACTGTGATGAATAAATAGACCTGCTAACAATTCATTTATGTGAACCAATCAGTAAGAAGTGAAACATTTAAAACTTCAATTAACTGTTTAGAAACCATTCCTTTTCTCAAAATATTCACATATTCGACCAAAAACAGTCAATAAATAAGACATTAAGTAAAGTGATAGTACAAAATTGCAACATACAAAAAAAATAGATAATTATACATAACGTGCAAAATGCAGCCTTTAAAATATACTATATAAATATTATCCCAAGTGACATATAATACATCTGTGTAAAAAAGTATTCTTACCCTACAGTAAGGGCACAGCGATCTGATTTATCCGACCCTGATTTAATAATTTATGTTGAAAAATGCAGTATTCATCTGTAAAAAAGCACAAATGACAATGAACCAATAAAATCCATAAATTAATTATAGAAAGCAAGACAAATTGAATTCCTCGTTGAGTCCCTTAGGATGTCTAGTTTGTAGAAGCCAAATCCAATAGCATTCTCTTTGGTGCAAAAGTCTTTTTATATCCTGCCCTTGCGTAACAGACACCTTTTCAATTATATGCCATCTCACTTGTGACACCTGGTGTCCCTGGGTGAAAAAATGCTTAGCCAGTAAACTTTCTTTTTTTAGTTTTGCCCTTTATTTTACATTCTTCCTTATTGTCCGGTTTAAAGTTACGGATGACAGATTTATGCTCATTTAACCGGATTTTTATTGGCCTAGTGGTTTGTCCTACATATGCTTTACCACAAGGACACTTAATACAATAGATTACATTTTAGCTATCACAAATGTAAAAACAATTAATTGGGTGTTTGGTCCCCAATATTGGATGCATTCCGTAATTCCGTATGCTTGATAAAGGAGTTTGTTCTCCAAAACGTTGCATCTGCACTCAGCTTAATAGAGATCTCACTCAGACCTGTGTGCCATTGGAAATTCTCTTGTTTATAGCAAGGTGTGTCTGCCAGTAAGAAATGTCCTTATTGGAAAGCAAGTGAGCCAGGCAAGGACAATGGATCCCAGGACTAGAAACAGTGTTTGAAACCCAACCTAGCTAATTGCAAGTGTAATCCTCTGGACTGACAGATTTATGTATGCATGTGAAACATCTGCCAGTATACCCTATGTGGAATAGTTAACATACATGGCTGTATGCCATGAACCCCTGAATGTACAAATACAATTCTGAGTTACACGAGTGCATTGCTGCTTACCCCCAACCAAGATTCTTTATTTGTCAAGGTACTCCTCAAGTTTTGGGCTTCTGTGCCAGCCCAAGGCAACCACATCCCTTAAGTAAGGAAGACATGTGTCTCCATAGATCCCCCAGTAGCTCCCCATCTTCTTTTCTGCTGATTCACTGATTCACATGCTCTGTGCTGCTGTCATTTACTGAGCTTAGGGACTCACAATATACTCAATGTATAGAATATAAATGTCAAACTATAAGGCTGAATAGAAAAGATTTCAGATTATTGGTAAATGGTAGCTCAAAAACCAAAACAATTAGCATCAGAATTTCCAGCTTAAGTCTTATAAAATACCTTAGTTAAAAAAAACAAAACTTCTCCTGTGAATCTCAAATTGAGTGATCCATATGCAGTCTCAAATATATGTTTTCAACGATCCAGTATGTCCTGTCCTGTAATGTGATGATTTATTAATTTACCAGCTTCTTGTATTTACTAACTAATGATCATGGACATGGGCACAGCCAGTACCAGGCCAGTCATTTTCAGGTGGCATAACTACAAAAGAAGCAGACCCTACAGCTGCAGGGGTGTAACTACTGAGGAAACAGACCCTGCAGTTGCAGGGGGGGTCCAGGAAGTATAGTGGGCCATGTAAGGTCCTAATTAATGAGCAATTTCAGCAAATATTACTAAAACAGTACAACCTCTGGATATGTTGGGGCCCTAAAATTAATTTGCTGTGGGGCCCAGTAACATCTAGTTTCACCACTGAGCACGCACATGTGTGAATAGGAGCTAACAATCTCTCGCATCTGGCTTGGTAGCAATTCATACTGATAATGACAAATAACAGGCTATCAGGACAGGATGACGGCACTTTTCTCCCTTTTCTTAACATTTAACAGGTATAAAGAATGGGTTAACATGTCCCAATGACTGTGTTTATAGTGCATAAAAAAGATGGGAACCTCTATGGGTGTCCTGCTGTGGGATTAAATTGAAGAAAGTGCTAGAAGAAGCTGACTGCTAAAGAATAAAGATCCATTCCATAAAGCATCTGTTAGCTGTAAAACAGAAAAGTATATACTAAAACGTGTGCTCATTGCGCAAATATAGGCCATAAAGCTCTGCTGGGAAGAACTGACTGCATGAATCAATAAAGCACCATTTGCCGAATCACTCTATGTAGAAGTGAAAATAAAAATCTATTTTCGGAAGAAGCAGTGCATGTAGATGTGTGTGTGTGTGTGTGTGTGTGCATGCATGTACGTTTGTGTGTATGTGTACATTTAATCCAGCTCCGTAACAAGATAGCAAGGAATGCTGTTGTAATTGGCAGAGACAAGAGTGTATAAAAGAATAACTTTGTTAAACACAGCTGTAGTTTGAGACATAGGAAAAATAAAAACATTATTGTTTTAATTACAATCTCCCTTAAATTATGCTTCGAAATGTAAGATTACCTTTCTTTATTATATTGTTGTATAAAGCAGGTCGTCATTGTTCTATAAAGGTTTAATGGATAAAAGAAAATTATCAGTGTGTGCCCTTGTTTTGTCTGTGTGTGCCGAGAATGCTGCTGACCAAAAAATTGAAATACATGCAAAGGAATTAACTAATGAGAACACATCTGAACAAAAATTCACATTCAGGATGAACCCATGAGAATGCTGCTGGCCACTAATAGAATTACACATGCAAAAGAATTGACCAATGAAAATGCTGCAGACCAGCACATTTACATATAGATGTTAAAAAATTAACCAATGAGAACTGGACAAAAATGCATATTCAGATTTGACCAATGAGGATGCTGCCAGAGGAAAATGGAAATTCACATGCAAAACAATGGACCAATGAAAATGCTGCTGACCAAAAATGTAAATACACATGTGGAAGAATTAACCAAAGCAAACACATCTGAACAAAAATGCACATTTAGACTTGATCAATGAGAATGCTGCTAAACATGAATTGAAATATATATGCAAAATAAATAACCAATGAGAACGCTTCTGAAATAAAATGCACATTCAAAATTAACCAATTAGAGAGTGACTGGCCAAAACAGAAAATTCACAAGCAATAGAACTGATCAATGAGAATGCTGCTGTCCAAAAAATTTAAATATACATGCAAAAGAATTAACCAATTAGAATGCTTCTGATAAAAAATGTGCATTTGTAAGTGAACAATGAATATTCTGCTGATCCAAAAATTTTAATACACATGTGAAAGTTTTAACCATTCAGAATAATTTTGAACAAAAATTCACGTTCGGAATTGAACAATGAGAAAGACGCTGACCAAAAATGGAATTTGGCATGCAAAAGAATTGACCAATTAGAACACTTTTCACAAAAAGTGCAAATTCAGAATCAAATTCTTTACAGACTTGTATTACTATAGTGTCCTTTCTTTCATTTATGTCTGTATAATCTCTATTTGGGTTGAAATAATTTGTTGCTACTCTACGATGTGTGTGTTTGTTCCAACAAGACACCTCTTTCAGCGTTGCTCTTGTTGCTTTAAACTGTAATACTTGTCTTGGCTGAATGTTTTCTTTTTTCAGGGTCCTTGGATTCGTTGCAAGCTCTGTCTCTTTTAGAATACTATATGTAAGGGTAAAAAGACTACAAATTTCAGTTCTATTTAGATCCCAGCAGTTTACAGTTGATATCAGATATCATTTAATGCATCAATCTCTTTTATGGCTTGCATTATTATTTATTTATTTATTCATTTATATAGTCTCTATTTTTATGGTTTTATATTGTTTCTAACATGAAGTTGTTTTGTTTCTGTAGTTCTGTTTCTTAGGTTAGATGCTCTGAACAGACACTATAACCTGTAAGAGAGCTGACCACAGAGTTAGGAGGATTGAACAGAGTTTAGGATAAGTTATGAAATGACAAAAATAGTATGTATCCTGGAAGAAAATACTGTACAGATATATTATAGCAGAGTATATTTTTCTTCCCAGGGCTTAACAACTGTGGGACCCAATTGGCACCATTTTGGTGAGGCCCCATAGAGAGTGTTTGCTGGCTGGCACAGGTTCCAGGGTTGGGTGAGCAACTAGTGCCTGCCTCTCCCTCGCTCCATTTGACTGCTGCTGTAATCCTGCCTTTTTAACTCTCTCTCTCTTGTTCCTTTGGCCCCCAACATTTCATGGCACAATGTGGTCCCCAAGCATTTCATGACAATGGGCACACTGACAAACCAAGCATAAAATATGCAGTGTAAGACAGTGGCACCTCAAGCACATTATACCCAGTGAAAGACTAGGGGACAGATTTACTAAGGCTCGAATTGTCGAGGGTTTTTAGCCCTAGACTTCGACTGGTGAATATTTTGCGAATAAATATTTGCCAAAATCGAATAAAATATGTGCCAGAATCGTGCGATCAAACAATTCTACGAAAAGTCACAGAAAAAATGCTTGAATCGTACGAATCGAACGTTCGAACTGTTCGATAGTACGATTGAAATTCGGCAAAAGACAGAAAAAAAAGCCTATGGGGGATTCCCATAGGCTTCTATTGCAATTCGGTAGGTTCAATCTGTCGAAGTAGGCGGTTAAATAAAAATTTAAAGGGCAAGTTTTTCAACTTGCGAATAGTCGAGTGCTCGAATATATATTTATTCAATCTATTCAATGCGCCCGAATATTCTATATTCCATGGTCGAAAATACTTAATTTGCATATTCAAATAGTCACACGATTGAGACTATTCTCGACTATTCGCACAAATATTCGAATCCTTCACACAAATTTAGTAAATGTGCCCCTAAGGGTCTCATTCATCAACACAGGGCAAATTTGCCCATGGGCCATTACCTATAACAGACAATCAGTGATTAGCTTTTTAAAGCCAGCTGCAAGTAGAAGAGTGTATGCAGCAATCTGATTGGTTGCCATGGGTTACTACCCATTGGCAAATTTGCCCAGTGTTGATAAATGATCCCCAGTGTACTGGCACAAGCACATTGCGACAAGAGTCTTATCGCCTGGGTGACAAATCTCCTGAAATTACCTTCCTCAATTTTCAGCAATTATTCTGGAAGCAAGTAAAGTGCTTTTGATGCTGCAATCTGAATATTAGTGAAAGTATGTTCAGGGATATTTGTTGACTGTAAGCAGTGCCGTTTTCCCACGGTAAACAGCTCTCCGTGCCTGTCATTGTGCCATAGACAAAATTGAGTTTTGGGGTGGGCTGGGCCAATTGGGTTTGGGCTGAGCCAATTGTGATTAGGGGCAAACTAAGCCAATTGGGATTATAGGCAAACTGAGTCAATTGGGACTAGGGGTAAACTGAGCCAGTCGGGATTGTGGGAATGGACTGGGCCACTGGGGGATAGATTAAAAAAGAATTGGAGCTGCATTGGTGCAAGTCCCCCATAAGCGTGGGGCCCAATAGGTCCAAACCTCTGGCAGATACAGTATCAGCAAGCATTCTTACTTCTATCCACAAAGCTCATCTTTGTGTTTCATTATTATGATTGTGTGTGCTGGTACCCATAGTTGTGTGTACATGTCTTTGTTGTTGTCATCATCATCCATTAATTGGAGGATGAATTGGCCCTGTTTGCTGACTTCACCAAATGGGTGGATCTTCCAGTCTATGACCAGCTTTAAGAAATCTTTATTCTATACTCTGTCTCTCCCTGTCTCTGTTTTCTCTGAGCACAGGTGCTCAATAGCCCAACTGGATCACAGTAAGGTATTAGTCATAGAGATGTAATTACATTTTAAATGTGCAATGCTCTGGGACCATTAGAAAGATAATTAGAAATAAACCGCTTTATAGCTCCAACACAAAGGTTTCGTTGATTCCCTGTAGTTTTGTGTCCTGTGAGCAGAAAGACAATACATGGTTGCTTGGTTAAAAGAATCTATACACTGAAAATGGTTGAAACACTTTATGCTGATGACAGAAAATAATAAAGATAGAAAGACTGTGATACTGCATGGCTGATGAAGCCTTCTCTACAATAGAGTGTAAGCCAAGAATGCATTGAAATGTATTGAATACACCCATGTCATGTCACACAAAAGTACATTTACATTCAAACATTCACATATCAAAGTATTCTAGATGTCTTTGAAACTGGTGCCATGTCATTTATACCTACTGCTCCAACAATCACCTCTCCTATAAACTGGCTTTTTGTGCACCCATTTCTAGGAACCTGCTTTTGTCTGCACCCCACCCACGCCAACGCTATGCAAATTCACTAAAGTGTGAAGTTACGCTAAGGTTGGCGAATGGTAGCGTAGATGCGCTAGTGTTACTTCGCCAGGCAAAGCGCATTTACACTAGTGATGCCTAATTTGCGCACAAATTTCAAAGAATAATAGACTACACAAGCCCAGGAAACCTTTAATAAAGAAAATAAAGTTGTCCTATTGCCCTAAACATGTGCCCCCTGTATAGTTGTGTTGCCATATGTTAGGAAATGTAGGGGGGAAGGAGGGTAACCCCCCAAAAAAATTTTTGCTCTTTTTCAGACTATCACCCTAGAAAGGTAAAACACGCCAGCATTTTTTGGGACTTAGAAAAAATTCCCAATTTTTTTTTCAAACTCCTATCTATTGTACTGAACTTTGCCAGGTCAGACCTGGCGAAGTAATGTCTAGCGTAAGTGTGTAGTTATCTTAGTGAATTTGTGTAATTACGATCCTTCATCAGTGCCAAACTTCGCCTGGTGTAACGGAGTCGGCGTTAGTAAATTTGTGAAGTTACAAATTGATGTCATGCTGGCGAATTAGCACTACCGTTAGACGCTTCGTGCTTTAGTGAATTTCCCCTCTAGTATAGATATGGGTTTAGCTTCAGGGTTCCCTCAGCAACCTTAGTCAATAGATGAACGTGAGCTCAGTTGAAAAAAAAAAAGGCAGGAGGGCAGTAGTTTAAAACTGTGAGGTTGTCTCTTAAACTAATGCCTCATTGGGCTGTACCTTGCCCTGCCCTATACGCTCATGCAGTATCTACTATCTTCTGTGTCTGCTCCAGGAGTCACTATGTGGGGCCAGGAGCCAACATATGGAGCAGATTTCAGCTCCAAAACAGTTAAAAGTTAAAAAAAATCTAAATAAAAATGAAACACTAGAGTGGAAAGTAGGTTTTACTTCCCCACAGTGTACATTTTTCTGGATATGACAACTTTTCTTTTCAGTTCAGCGCACATAACTCACATTTCCTGCATTTTTTGGGGGGTTTCCACATTCTATGTAAATTTTCTGCAGTCCCTGGGAAAATGTAAGAACGGGTTCCACTTTATTTCTGCTATAGTGACAAA
Source organism: Xenopus borealis (assembly GCA_024363595.1). NCBI lineage: Eukaryota > Metazoa > Chordata > Amphibia > Anura > Pipidae > Xenopus > Xenopus borealis. The sequence continues at coordinate 26,514,619 of CM044435.1, read as the reverse complement.
GTGGTAAACCAGCCTATTATGACTACTTTGGGCAACCAGGAAATATCACAGGTCCTCTAACACTCTGTATAATATGCTGGTTTATAATTTTTTCACGAATTTCCCGAGAAAGTCAAACGTTTTCACAAAAAATTTGTGAAATTCGAACTCTCTCACTATAAATTTGTGAATTTCGAACAATTTCACTATAAATTCGTGAATTTGTAACTATTTCACTATAATTTGGTGAATTTTTAAATATTTCACTAAACTCGTGAAATTCAAATGTTTTCACTATAAATTTGTGAATTTCGAACAATTTCACTATAGTTTTGTGAATTTTGAACTATTTCACTATAAAATTAGTGAATTTCGAACAATTTCACTATAAATTCGTGAATTTTGAACAATATCACTATAAATTCTTGAATTTCGAACGATTTCACAAAAAAATTTGTGAAAAACGGAAATTGATGCCTGCAAATTTTCATGGGCGTTTCGTGAATTTAATCGCAGGAATTTGCCGTGAATTCGAGCCAGGCGAATAAATTCGCCATCACTGGTGGTACACCTTTGAGTTACTTTTAGTATGTAATAGTATGGTTCCAATTCTAAGCAACTTTACCACTGGTTTTCATTATTTATTTTTTTTATAGTTCAATAATGATTTGCCTTTTTCTTCTGACTCTTTCCAGCTTTCAAATGGGCGTCGCTGACCCCTATCTAAAAAGCAAATGTTCTGTAAGGCAACAAATGTATTGTTATTGCTACTTTGTATTTCTCATCTTTCTATTCAGGTCCTCTCCTATTCATATTCCAGTCTCTTATTCAAATAAATGCATGGTTGCTAGGGTAATATGGACCCTAGCAAACAGATTGCTGAAATTGCAAGCTGGAGAGCTGCTAAATAAAAAGCTAAATAATTCAAAAACCACAAATAATAAAAATTTTTAACAAATTGTAGTTTGTCTCAGAATATCCCTCTCTACACCATACACAAAGAACTGAAAGGTAAACAACCCCTTTAAAGTGGACCCGTCACCCCCAAAAAATTATCAAAATCATATTTTATCACATTAGTCAAGCAAAATGAACATTAATTACACTATATAAATTATTTTAATCTTGTTTTCTTCAGTCTGGGAATTCATAATTATAGCAAGCAGGCAGGAGCCATTTTGTGGACACTGTTATTAAGATAAGACTTGTATCATCTCAGAATCTTGTTTGTGCACCAGAATGGGGGACCCGATGTCTATCCCCATGTTCTGGCTACACAATTAAATGAGAACTGGGGGAATGTGTGGGGAGCAGTGACATCTAGGAAGTGCTGAATGGAAAGTGAAAGTAATTATCTGCCCCGCCTCTTTGCCTAAGGCATAGAGGAGTGGCAGATAATATTTGATTGACAGCTGAGATTTTTAAATGAGCTTAAAACAGCTATGAATGCTTTAATAAAAATTTGAAATTGGATTTCATGTTTAATTTGAAAAGGACTTTTATTATACAGATTTTTGTGTCTGGGTGACAGGTCCACTTTAAGCCTTTCATCTAATATTGAAAAACTTTCAAGGCCATATGACCTTGTAAGCTGAAATATTTAGGTAAGAACAGCCAGGTTTGCTGTTCCCTCCCTCCATTCTTTATAGCATATACACTTATGCTCTTTGACTAGTAGATCAAGAAAACAGAAAAATAGAAACAGTCCACATACATTATCTCAGAAGAAAAGCATACAAGTTGGACTAAAAGCAAAGCCAGTTTTTAGTCATAGAAACAGGTAACATAAAAAGGCATCTCGCTACAAATTTCAGTGCAGGTTAATCTGCGTCTCCCATGTACTCCATTTTATCCAAATAATACAAATGTTAAAAATAATTTCCTTTTTCTCTGTAATAATAACAATATTAGTCGATCCAAACTAATATATAAGTAATCATTAAAGGAAGCAAAACCAGCCTATTGGGTTTATTTACTGTAATGTTGAAATGATTTTCTAGTAGTCTTGAGGTATAAAGATCTAAATTACTGAAGAATCCATTATCCGGAAACCCCCAGGTTCCAAGTATTCCGGACAACTGGTATAATACCTGTATAAATGACACAATGTTTGTAGCAGATATGTACAGTAACAATGACATTACTGACCTGGCTTCTTAAAAGGATATGGACAACTTATTCAGTAGAAAGATTTTTTTTAAATGGCTTGAAGCAGGGACAGGTATGGGACCTATTATCCAGAATGCTTGGGACCTGTTATACAGAATGCTTTGGACTTGGGTTTTTCTAAATAAGGAATCTTTCAGTAATTTGGACCTCCATACCTCTATCCTCTGATAATCCATACCCCCTTAATCTAGGGGCAGCCAAAATTCAATAATAAGTAAAATATTAGCGCACAATTCCATTATTACCAGAGAGCTTATTAGAAATATTAGGCTTCATGGCTCTGGTAAACATAAATACTCTATCTGGGGCGTTTCGCTTCGCCGAATTTGGCAAAAAATTCACGAAAATGTCAAAATCGGAAAATTCGTGAAATTTTACAGTTTTCATGAAAAATTTGTGAAATTTTAACTACTTCACTATAAATTCATGAATTCATTCACTATTTCACAAAATTCGTGAATTTAGAAAATTTCCACTATAAATTCGTGAATGTCGAATGTTTTCACGAAAAATTTGTGAATTTCGAACAATTAGTGAAAATCGGAAATTGATGCCGGCGAATTTTCACGCCCATTTTGCAAATGTATTTGCCGGCGGCGAATCGCAGAAGTTGCTGCGAATTCGAGCTAGGCGAATAAATTTGCCCATCACTATTAATTAATATTCTTTTAAACTAGAGCAGACATTTTAGGCAACAAAAATGTAATTTTTTCCAAAAACTATGTGGTGTTTTTCTTAAAGACAATTCTGGATATTTTCCTATAAAACCAGACTTCTCTGAATGAGAAAGTTCATTTTTAGTGACCAAGGTTGGAGAAAAAAAAAAGTTTTTGCTTCCAGCAAGCGTTTCTGGCTTTGTGTAATACATTTGGGAAATCTGAGTGTCCTCTAAACTTAATTGTCTGGGGGTTATAATATTCAGGTCTCATAAAGAAGGCTGTCTGCTAGCTAACAAGACTGTCATTCATTCTTCTAATAAATCCTCACCGTGGGTGCTGACAACCGATTTACTGGCCAGAAAATGATTCTTTATTGATTTATATTACATGAAGATGACTGCAAATCTTTTGTATTTCTAATCAGAAGTCCCCAGGTACAGAGTCATAGCAAAAGTTAAAGTAATTTTTATTTAGTTCTTCAATTACCGGCTAATGCTGTGACTCAGATGGCAACAGTTGCATCCACCTTATGTTGTAAACAAGCATGAATTTCAATTATCATGGAATAAGAGAAAATATATCAAACAACAGAATTTAGATAATGAATTTTCATGACTGAAGCAAATTACCTGGAATGCAATTTAAATGGCTTTAACTAGAAACTGTCTCAGTTTCATCTGAAGTCAGCTAAGCCAGTAAAAGAATTGTGTACAGAAACATAACGCCCTTACTGAAGAAGCAATATTGCCTCCTCTATGCTGCACAGGTCCACCTGGCCTCTAACTCCACCTTATGTACCAACCTCCAAGTTAAAGGGTTATGATGTGATTTGTACTACTGAATTAATCTGTCCATTGGAAACAATTCATTCTACCATTAAAAAATGGTAATAAATGGGTAGGCATTCATCTTGGGTAATTATGTGTAATCCAGAAGGATAATGACACCTGAAATGAAACTCTTTTTTTACATCTATTATAATATTGGCTACTACTTCTAACTTTGCCATAAAGTATTTGCATGATGCTTTTACCTTACTTGTCTGATCCCCCATGTTCCTGTATGAGGGGGCTGCCATATTTGTGCAGCAGGAGTCCGTTAGCATTAGAAACTGTAACTAAAAGACTGAGATGGTACTGTTAGGTTGGCAAAGTCAGAGTGTCAGAGAGTGTCAACTAACAATTATATACAAAAACATACCTCTCCGCAAAAAATTATCAACATGGAATATAGTTAACTCTTAGGGGCTGATTTACTAAGGGTCAAATTTAAAAAGTGCGAAATTCTTCAAAATTCGACCCTTGAATTTTTTGGGGGGTAATTTTCGATCGAGAAATGTCCGTATTCGATTGAATGATAATCGATCTATTTGATTGAATGATTAGAATGATTTTCACCAAAATCCTTTGAATTCTCAGAACTTGGTAAAAAAAATTTGCCAAGTTCTGTGAGGTCCCCCATAGGCAAAAATGTGAAGGATTTTTAAAGGGCCAGTACTTCGAAATTCGAAAATTTGAATATTCAAATTTTTTCAATTCAAATCGAATTTTGGGCTATTCTATATTCGAAGTAGCCCAAATTAATTCTAATTTTTTGAAATTTTAATTTTATTCGAATTTTAATTCGACCCTTAGTAAATCAGCCCCTTAATGTACATTCATATGTTAAAAAGTCATTTTTTTGTGTCAGTATCACTTTAATAATACAATGGTTTACAGATACGCTATTTCCCTCAACTCAGTTGGAGGAGTCATGGGCAGAGAAAATATGTGTGTAGTGCAGAAAACTGTGGAGACAGGGCCCCCACCATAACAGTTTTTTTTCTTAATTGGTGGTCAGGCCGCCCTACAAGTTAGAAAAAAAAACATTGGTGCCAGGTCCCCATATAAAAGTTTTTTTTACAAAAACTTGGCTGCCAGAGCCCCCCTTACAAGTTAAAAAATTGGGGCCCCAAAGAATAAAAAAAAAAAAAAAACCTTGGCACCAGGGCCCCCTTAAAAGTAAAAAAGAAATCGGGGCTGCAGAAAATATTTTTTTTAAAAATTGGTTCAGGGGCCTATAGAGTATTAAAACAAAACATTGGTGGCCAGGGGATTAGAAAAAAAAACCCACATTGGTGTCAGTAGAATTGAACTCATGGCTTCAGGACTTCAATGTCGGTTTCTTTCGTGATATTGGGTATTTTTCGCCGCTTCACGACTTCAGTGTCGGCTCATTGCGTGACTTCGGGTTGTTCCGCCGCGTCTGCTCGGCACTTCTGCATTCAGGACATTGACATTCGGCAGCACGGCTTCTGCACTCGCCGGTTTGTCACAAGACCCACAGAAACTTGTGCCTTACAGAGGCCAGTCTTTCAAAATGTATCTGCTTTTTATTACTATATGGCAAAGATGTTTGATGCAACATTAAAATATTTGTAACGTGTAAATACCACAAAGAGTTGGGATTAAAAAGTGAGGTGTGAAGCGTGAATGGTGTGCTAGGGAGTAGCAGAAAAAAAAGCAAAGCAGCAAGGTACTAGAGGGGTCAGAGAAAAGTGTAATCAAGCATTCAGCATATCATGGAAGGCACTGGGCAAAGAGAAGGCACCGGGCAAAGAGATGGCACCAGAAGGGACAACAAAGCTTCAACAAGGAGCCCTGCGCCCATGTTCCTGTCTCTTATATTTGCTTAGTTGGAATTGGATTTTTCTACTTGGGCTTCCCAATGTGCAGGATACTAGAAGAGACAAGTAATTTCTTGGCCAAATTGTGCTTTGTACTTCCTAGGATACATGGACTCTTTAAATAGAAGCCTGCTATTGACAGTGGGTTGTAATTTTGGACATTGCTTCCACTTGATAGTCGAAAGCTGGCAATTAATTTGACAACCATAACTTCAAGACAATTAGAGAATGAACTACTACATAGCTGTACTATTTATATTTTTACCTCTGTTATGGTTCATTAATTGATTTATTATTTTTCTCCATGGAAATTGTGTTTTGATAGCCGAGGATAAGCAGAGTATAACAGTATTAGCAGGTTCATGCAGCCATTACACAACAGCAGTAACTTTCAACTCTATCATCTCAAGCTGTACAGAAAGTACTGTGTATATGTATAGTACAAGTAATGTGCACAGTGACACCCGCAGGCCATTTTTATAAACACCTCATAAATCTATATATATACAGCATGCAAGCCTTAATGCATAGGATGCAAGAAACACAGAACTATTTACTTAAAGGAAAACTATACCTCCCAAACAATGTAGGTGTCTATAAAAATATATTGAACAAAACAGCTCATATGCAAAACCCTGCTTCCTTTTCACTACCGTCACAGAAATCTAGCTTTAGTCTGGAATTCGCCTGTCTATATTCACTGATTAAAGTCATAATGCGGATACCTATGCTTTTGTAAATCGAATGCATTAAGTTGAAAAGGCTCTGTGAATTTCAGATTGAGAATTAATGAGGTTATATGCTTCGACTGAGGCTTTATTTACAAGATACTAAAATTAAACAATTTCTGTGGCCTTGTGTGTTCTGCAGGTGTCTGAGCATAACATTAGAGATTGTTCTTTATTACATAAAAACATTCTATTTTTCACGGCTCATTATCTGTTCAGCACAACTAATTACACTGAGCTGAGTCTCACAGCTAGCCAGATTTGCTCAAGGTTGGTAAATACAAGTTCAAGTGCCAATACCAATAAAAAAAATTCTCATGGAGGTGGAATAAAGTGAGAAAAACAAAGAAAAGTCACAAATTAGTTAAAGGAACAGTAAAGCCAAATATAATTGTTTTAAGTAATGAAAATATCATGTAATGTTTCTCTGTACTGGTAAACCTGATCTGTTTGCTCCAAAGCATTACTATAGATCATATAAACAAGCTGCTGTGAAGCAATGGTGGAAATTGAAAAAATAATAGGCTATATAGTACAGGTTAAAATAATGGGTAACATATATAGAGAACAGGTAATTTGGATTACCATACTTTAAGAGGGTTATTTACTTTTAAAAAAAACTTTTTTCAAGATTTATTATACCCCAAAACTGCAAAAAGTCCAAATCCAACAATCTGCCATCCAAACCTGTTGAGGTCATGTAGAAGTCAATGGCAGATGTCCCATTTACAATTTGAAGATGTCGTGATCTGTGTTTGGTTTGTCCAATAATCTGAAAAAGGGATTTTGGGTGATAACCTGAGAAAATCAAGTGATTCTGGAGTCAACGATGAAAAGTGTATACAATTCCAGTTTTTGCTCAATTTTACAGGGTTTTTTTGCCCAAGTTATTTTTTTGATAAATAAGATAAAATCCTGGATTGGAGTTTGGTTTAGTAAAAGTAATAACCCACTAAGTCTGCTAAAAAAAAATAGTTTAAATGTTAAAAAAACCCAATAAGATTGTTTTGCCTCCAATAAAGTTTCTAATTCTTTATTTACCAGTAGGTCTTTCCAGCTGATGCAAGGCCACCTATGTTGATTAGAATGAAAAAGGTTCCATCTAAATATTTGGAAAGGGTGTTTCAGCGCCGATTGTGGGGCTGCCGCTGCCCCCCCCCTTCCCGCTTCGCACATAATCAGTGTTGGAGCAGGTGAAAAGGGGTCAGTATCACTAGCGCAATTGCGCTCTCTGCACTAGCAGAGATTCTCACCTTGGCTCATGGCCGGAGCGGCCCTGGGGTGTTTCACAGTGAAAGTTGTGAAGATGTGGAATTCTCTCCCTGAATCAGTTGTACAGGCTGATACATTAGATAACTTTAAGAAGGGGTTGTATAGCTTTTTTAGCAAGTGAGAGAATACAGGGTTATGGAAGATAGCTCATAGTACAAGTTGATCCAGGGACTAGTCCCATTGCCATTTTGGAGTCAGGAAGGATTTTCTTTCCCCTCTGAGGCAAATTGGAGAGGCTTCAGATGGGGTTTTTTTGCCTTCCTTGGATCAACTAGCAATTAGGCAGTTTAAAAGGTTGAACTTGATGGACACGTCTTTTTCAACCTAACTTACTATGTTATAAGGACTAATTATATTAGTTTGTTTCAAGTACAAAGTACTGTTTTATTATTTTGTACCCTAACCAAAGCATTGCATTTCTGTAGGAAAAACTTAAATCATTTTAACCTTTAGAATCTTTAGAGATTTTAAGATCAAGCCAGCGGAAATAAAGTTCAGTGTGAAAGTCTCAGTCAGTACACAAAACTCTGTCTGGAATAAGTTTGTTAGTTATGAACACTCACATTCCATAAAATGATCGGATAGGCAATGAAAGAAAAAGTACCTGACAGTTATATAGAATAGCTTGAAATATTATTGTGAGTTGGCAGTGCTCATTTTAGATTTGTAGGTCATTTAATAAGGAGTAGAGATTGTATGGTTGCCAAAACTTTCTTCGGGGGATTGTTAAGTGTTGTGCACAGGCAAAATAAATTGTACAATACTATATATCTATCACAGAGCCAGAATAAATTTATTGTTAAAAATGAATCGATATGAATGAGAGAGGACAAATTGTGGTGCCATGGTATTATAATTTTTCAGAATACATGATGAAAGAGGATGTGAGAAATGCCAAGTACTGCTTAAGTAATATACATTTAGTGAAATGAAAGATTGGCACATATAAAATGCTTCTGATACCTGATATATATTTGTTTTGCAACTACCAAGGATTGAGGTTAATATCACTATGAAACCATTATATAAATAAAACTATAATCCCATGACATATTCTCAAAATGTATTTATTGCCAAATATCAGTGACCTTTGAGGCCAAGTGTCTGAAATGTACTTTAAGGCACAACAGTCTTTAAAGAGAGAGAAAGAAAATCACCATCAGTTTCCGATTTGCATTTGTTGAACAACTTTATTTTAGGAGCTAGATTTTCAATTCTTACTTATCTCATTGATAACCAAAGTTGCCTTTACAAAATACTAGGTCTCTCTATACAACATAGCACTTACAACTTAGCACATAGCTTACAGAATGATCCATCTCTCACTGGGGGCACAAATGTTGTCAGGCTACTATTCATGTCACACTAATATGACAATTACAAAACATGGAAGCACCAGGGAAAATCGGTGTGTGCACGGTGAGCCAGTCAAGATTTGAATGAGGGTATAAATTATAGCTGTAATGGGAGCACAGTTAGGAAATTGAGGTGCAATGCGAATGTTGTAGCAATAAGGGGTAAGTACATATATTGTATCCATTAATTAAAAACAGAAGTTACAAAACTGTGGGTGTGTGTTCTGGACGGTATCTGAATAAGTTTGGGGGGTGTGGATATGTTAAAGGGAAACTGTCATGGGAAAACATGTTTTTAAATGCATCAATTAATAGTTCTGCTCCATTAGACTTCTGCACTGAAATCAATTTCTCAAAAGAGCAAACAGATTTTTTTATATTCAGTTTTGAAATCTGACATGGGGCTAGCCATTTTGTCAATTTCCCAGCTGCCCCTGTCATGTGATTTGTGCCAGCACTTTAGGAGTGAACTGCTTTCTGGCAGACTGTTGTTTTTCCTTCTCAATGTAACTAAATAGTACACAGTGGGACATTGGTTTTACTATTGAGTGCTGTTATCTTGTGTTAGGGAGCTGTTATCTGGTTACCTTCACATTGTTCTGTTGTTAGGCTGCTGGGTGGGGGAAGGGGAGGGGATGATATCACTCCAACTTGCAGTACAGCAGTAAAGAGTGATTGAAGTGTATCAGAGCACAAGTCACATGACTTGGGGCAGCTGGGAAATTGACAATATGTCTAGCCCCATGTCAGATTTCAAAATGAAATATAAAAAAATGGATTTCAATGCAGAATTCTTGTGGAACAGCACTATTAACTGATACATTTAGAATTTTTTTTTTTTACCATGACAGGATCCCTTTAATGGATGTTCATTTTCCTATGACTGTAACTGTAATTACTGCTTCTTCTTTACCCCGGACTTAGTGTTAGGTTACTGCAAGGTGATTGGATACGGAAGTGTCACTGTTGTGCAACACTTTATACAGCGGAGCTGCCATGTGCTCTGTCTCTTTTCCCTTCCACCTGAGGATGGGTTGGATGTGGCTGAACACGGAGAAGCCCCAAGGGGCAGTGAGGCTCAAGGACACTGGGAACCCAAGAATCAGGTGCAAACTTGACTATATACATGTCTGGAGCTCAGAGGCAGCAGAGAGATGTAAGGGAGTTGCCTGATAATGTACTCCTGTGAAAGAGGATTTGGTGTTCTCACACTTCAGATGAGTGTTGAAAATCAACCTGAAGATAAGGAAAGAGGTTTGTGTGCTCAGCTAGAAAGCTTTGAAACTGGGCCTGAAAATGAAATGTTTCTGTGAGATGCTGTGGATACTGATCGGTGAGGGTTCTGCCCGAGGAAGGGTATTTGAAGGCTCCAGTGTGTGTCCCCTGTGTGAGAACAGGCTTTGATTGTGTGTCTGCTATGTGGGAACTACTGCCTTTTCCAAAGGGAGAGGTACTTTGGAGCAGGTAGCACTACCTGAAGCAATACGGGAAGGGACTGTGACTGTGTTTTTCCACCCGGAGTGGAGTGAGGGACTGTGTCTTGGGGAGAGACTGTTCCAGGAGTAAAAAGACCACACAGGTACTTCAGGGCAGGGTTTATATTGTGTAATTGCATTTAAATTTTTCTGCAAGTTTATATAAAGTTTGGTGTTTGCTAGTGTTTTATTTGTTCCTAGTGGAATTTTACCTGAGGTGTAAGTCCTCAGTGGCCACTAGGTGTAAAAACTGCATCAAAAACTCCAAGTATCTTTCATATAGCAAGGGTGATTCAGGCCCTTTATTGGTAAGAAAAAAATATTTTTATTAAGAATGTACATCCTAAAATACATTAGGTTTCACAATAGGGTTTCACAGTGTTCAAAGGCGTCTTGGACCTTCCAAATGTTCTTTTCTATTTTTTCTCTGCCATCCCTAAATACAGCTGCAACACATTTCAACAATTATTTCTTTGTTTTTAATGTGCATGGCCATCTAAATATTCTAAATTGTTCCTATAAAAGTAATGGGCTCTTGTTACTCAAGTAAGACTTATAGTTATCTAAAGAAAATTTGCATATAAGCTATAAGTGAGTCAATGCTTTCTTCTGAATAAATTGCTATTGGCAGTGTTATTGGTGCTGAAGAAAAGAAAAAAAAGTCACAGATTATATTCAGTTTTAGGGATATTGGCTTAAAAATTTGAAAGATGGCATTCAATTAGTTCTGTAATTTATATCTCATGAGTCATAAACGTTGGAAGATTGCTCTTTGATTTAGAACAATAAGAACTGATTCTGACCTGCATAGCCGCTCCCAGGGCTGAACAATTAGGGCTGTCATTTTAAATGGCCAGTTGAAACGATAGGTTAAACTGTACTTTATAAATGTTCAGTGACCTTCTGCTTGAAAATCTCCCTAAGGAATTATAATCAGAATTGTTGGCAAAGGTGAAGCAGGCAAAATTACAGTGTTGGTGTGAAATGAATCTTAGAAATATGTATGTACAGATTACATATGAATCAGACTAAATTCAAATGCAAGAACAAAACTGTTATTAACTATTTAATGCCAAGGACACATTCTTTAGATTGCAAATTAAAATATACATTTTTTTTACTAAATAAAGAGCAGATCTCAACTTTAATAAAATGTCAAAATATAGATAAATTGCTGATAATGCAAATACAGCAAATTCAGTTGCGTTATGGGAATCAGCAGCTTAACAACAACAAAAATATCTGGAGTAGAAATCACCTACTGTACAGCAATAACAGCTTCAGGAGGAGTGGGGTCTGCTTTTGTGTCCCCTGTTATAGCTATTAAGCCCCCTCTGCCTCTGACCCTCTCTAATAACCTTTTAATTTGTTTTAATCAGTACCAGTTTTTCATTACCTACTTGCTTCATGTGTTATCTTTATAAGAACCCTATGTGCTAATACAGGTGCGTCATTTATTATCCAAATTACAGAAAAGCCACCTCTAGAATCCAATTTAATTAAGTAATACATTTTTTAATGATTTGCTTTTTCTCTGGAAAAACTCCAGGTCCAGAGCATTCTGGATAACAGGTCCCATAACGGTACCACCTTTTCTCTAAATCCGCAGTGAGCTCATTATTCCCCATTGCACTGGAAACTTTTCTGTTAATTCCCTCCCATCTCCCCCACCAAATGTAACAATTTGCACAGTGGCGTAACTACCAGGGGTGCAGGGGGTGCAATTGCACCAGGGCCCCCATCCCCTTGGGGCCCATGTAAGCCACGAAAATGGTTATGGCAGGTAGTTATGTAGGAGGAGATTATACATCACACAGGCCATCAACACTCCAGCATACGATATATAGAGGTAAGGGCCCCAAAGGGGTGCCTGGTCCCTGGGCCCACAAGGGAGTAGTTACGCTACTGAATTTGCATATCAAATTTTATTGCTCAGTCCCAAACTGCTGCTGTCCCTCCAATTTGACTTCCATTTCCTTTTGCCTCTACTATGTGTTCAGGGACATTAATCATGTTAATTAATCATGTTAATCAATCTTATTCTGCTATGTGTTCATACATACTGCTGTGTATAAGCTTTGTAAACACAGGCCACAATGCGAGTTTTTTTGCTTCATCTCTATATGTGTAACCGGTTTTTCGCAAATCTTGTTAACTCATGGGGGTGTATGGGAGGATAGTGGTGTTTACATATAAGGCATAGATGCATGTGACAGATATAATTGCCCAGAATCTTTTTCTCTCTTTTCTTTTGAAGTATATTTCTTTTATAAGTATCCCTAGAGACTGCATTGTAGCTATTGAGAAGCAGCCAAAACATCCAACAGCTTTGTGGCTCAAGTTCATTGGAATTGGAATGTTTACTCTTCTATACTGTGCAATGTTGAATAATTTAGGAAGCAAAATTAAATATATCTTTCATGTATTCACCTATCCATTGCTATTTGCGCTGCCAGACAATATGCAAACAACATTTTGAGCTTGGAAAGTTTTTAAAAAATCAGCCATATCCTGCTTTTTAATTCAAACTTTAACCCCTCTGTATTCTCTATCTCTGAATCCTTCACATCTTCTTCTGACTAACATATCCCCCTCTAACTGTTTTCATATCTCTTCTTGTTCTCACTCAATCTTTGTCATGCACTAAAGAGCTTTGCATACAAGAATATAATGGTTCAGAGGATTGCACAATTCCCATATATTCTTGAGACATAAAGAGTCGATTGTACAGAAGAAAAGAGAAGGCTAGACAATTAAAGAAGAAACTAAAGATTAACAAATAAGCTGGCTAAACTTACACATTATGTACCAGGCTGTTTCATTGCACATGCTCTGTGCTGCTGTCAGTTACATGAGCTGATGACCAAACTCACTACACAGTGTAAATCTTACAATGCAAGACTGATTAGTAATTAATTTAGCTTATCATTATATGGAGGCTGAGAAACCAGTGCATTCTGCATCAGTCATAATCAACCCTGTAGCAATAGTTTCTTGAACAGGTGAAATGCATTTTGTGCTTGATGATTTGCAACAATCCCTGTGCTTAGCATCTCAACCAGAGCACACTGAGCATGTGCAGTGCCACTGACAATTCTAACAAAATCCAAGAT
>CM044435.1:26452270-26471153 GCA_024363595.1 Xenopus borealis | reverse complement strand
ATTTTTTAACTTTGGACAGTTTGCAAAATTGCCTTGATTGCTATCTACACTGATTAGTTGCTTATCTTGAACTTTGATTTTGATATCTCCATCAATGCCATTTTCTGGATTCTTCATAGTAGGTACTATGTTTGCCTTTCCTTTTCCAGTGCCAGTAACTGTTTTGCATGCTCTAGTACCTTCAGTTTCTGCTTCCTTTGTTAACTTGCCTGTGTGTTTCTGTTTGTAAGTGCTTGTTCTGCCTGCGCCCCAGTTTCTGCTTCCTTCTTGAATCCTTAAGAACCAGAGGCCACTGATAGCTTTGATTGACCACTGGTTTTGGCCAAATAATGTGCCCCACTATTTATACAGATGATGAGAAACAGCTACAGATGACCATATCCTTAAGGGAAATCTGGATCATGTAGAGGCTAGGTGTATGTTCAAATCAGAAGCTGGGGCCTAGAATCAACCTCTTGCTAAAAGCTTCCTCTCTGTAAACAAATAATACTGATTGGTGTTTTGACAACCTTAATTGTATCTTTATAAAAGCAGAAATCATTAGAGGAAACATGTAGGGCAGGAAATGCATTGCAAGACTCCTCATATTAATTAAGAGAAATAGGCTCAAGCCAAATATTAATCACGAGAAGTGACTGGTATAATGAAACATCCTACACATCAAAGAATTCAGTGTTAACCCCTTTAGTATTTTACGTCTGAGATTATTGTACATGAACAATCCAGGGTAAATCTCACAAACTGAATCCATGTGCTAAGGAATGCAGGCATGAGAGTTATATATAAAGAAACCTAGATCTCAGGAAATTTGAACTTAATATTTGCTTTCCCCTTCATCACCAGTGATGGGTGAATAAATTTGCCAGACACAAATTTGTGGCTAATTTTCAAATAGTTGTGTGAATAAAAATTGTCGATCACATCAAAACTAATTTTACTCCAATTGACTTTCATAGTTTCACAAATTTGGTGATAAATTTGCAAATTTTTTGGCAAAGCGAAACAGCACAGATTTGCCCATCACTATTCATCACTTAAATTTACTACAAATAATGCTAATTATGGGACAAAACTTAAGCGGCACCAAAAATAACAGTATAAGATAAGATAACCAAACCCACCTACTGTACCTCCAAACCACCCCTCTCTCCCTTACTCTTATATGCCCCCAAGCCCTGCCTGCTTACTGAATTTGAACTGGCTTTGACCCACAATGTCTTGACTCTGCCCATATGACATACAGTAACTAAAACTGTGACTTTGCCCCTTCTCAGACACTCATCACCCCATACACTGTCATCTGGTATTGGCCATAAGAAAAGGTGGCAACCCATGTTACTGTTACCTCACTGCAGGTAAGAGAGCGGCTGTGGAGGAGGTTTTTTTTTAATTAACTATAAAGGAAGCAGTCTGGATCCCCTGTTCCCTGCCCCCCCCCCCCCCCCACAACTGCTCATAGTGGCCCTGGTCAATCTGCATGGAATTGTGCCTAAAGTATCAGCCAGAATACATTTAAAAGTACACAAAATATACAAAAATACACTTGCATGAGTTTGGGCATATTATCTATAATTGCATCGGACACTATGGACAACTGTGGGAAACACAAAGCATTCTGGGTAAAAAAGAACATGGAAAATTGCGTCTAAATTTCCACTTTGCACTTTAGAGTTGTAAATAACCCTTATAGAATTTGCATCATAAAGTTTGCTACAACAAGGAGGCTGGGAGACAAGAAGCTAGTACTGGAATCAAGGATTTGTTTCCGATATTAAAAAAAAATATATGATTCAATATTCACTTGTCATCTACAACCCTCATTTGTGTGTTGATTTCTAGCTCAATATTCATTTCTAAAAAGGGATTCCATTTATTTAATCAATGCCTTCCAATCATTATTTGTTTGCTAGATATCAGATCATATCGCCTAGTAGTTTAATCCTATTCGTTAGAAATACAAACACAGTAAAGGGAAACATGCACACACATATGAAACACTGTGGTTTCTTACAGCTTTTTAAAAAGAGCCTCGTCAAGTGCATTATCTATGAAATATATCTTTCAGATTGAGCCCACTGACTGAGAAATGTAAGAGATAAAGATCCAGTGAAGCCACAATTTATTTGACAAGCCTAATTTTCATTTTATTCAAGGGCTGCACGAAAAGTGTTAAATGAGAAAGGCCTAGGGACAGCCATTGAATCAATAAGCCCTGGTAAGTTTGTGAAATCAATTTTTTTCTCTTTACAGGGATTAAAATTGATGTGACCTACGCTGTGTAACTCCTATCATTGCCCAGGGTGACAAAAAAAATTATCAATTATCTATTGACTTCTTTTGAATGCTGAGAAAAGAAGCAATAGCAGCTGGAGAAAATAGAGAATTAGAATTCTTTTCCAACACAGCAAACTGTTCAAAAGAAATTTTAGAAAGTTGCCCATTGGCTTGTGATCCATTGCAGGTTTTGCTTTTATTCTTAAATTCTTAAGTTGTGTTAAGAGTTAACCATAGCATGTATTCAGGTCAATGGAAACACATACACAGGATATAGCTAGAAAATGTATTGATATCTATTCATGTCAATTAACTATTTTCAAGGAAAAGGGAGTTAGTACCTGAACTTTCTTGCGTCACTGCCATTGATTGCTTTTATATATTAATTTTTTGTAACCAGTTTTTTTTCTATGAGCAGGTTTCTACATGGCCACTTAGTATAGATTGTATATGAGCAGGGATTGCTACTTGCAACCCAAAACCAGCCTATTGGGTTCATTTAATGTTTACATGATTTTTTTGTAGTGTGAAGATGTCCAAATTATGGAAAGACCCATTATCCGGAAAGCCCCAGGTATCAAGCATTCAGGATGATAGGTCCCATACCTGTACCACTTTTCTTTCTTGTTCTATTCTGCAGTGCAATCCTACTTGCTCTGGCTGTACCCTTTATGGTTGATTCAATGGTATTGAAAGATTTTGGTAAGTTTGATATATTCTAGAACACATTTGTTTATGATATTGTTTGGGGATTTGCTGAAATCAGCATTGGTACTGGAATTAAGAAAGACGGGAGTCAAGGACACCAAGATATATCATTTTTTGAGGGAAATTTTCTATGGTAGGAAAGTACTGTAGGGAGAGGATTAAGACCATAAAGACAGGGACACAGCATCTTCAGAAAAAAATACAGGTTTATTCAGGCAAACTTTACCCAATATAAAGTCACTGGAACACAGTTCATTAACATTTTAACAGCACACATTTAAGACTTTTCCCACTACTGGGGTTCTTGCCATATAGAGTGATTTCCACACTCTGGAATGTTCAGGCTTTTCACTAAGCTCTGCTGGCTCTCCCCTCCAGGGACACAAATTCTTCAGGCCTGGCTCACCTTCTGGCAGCAACTCGGTTACTTTAGACTCAATCACCTGGTCATGTCTCCCTCTGCTCCTTGCAGTGGCAGGCAGCAAACCAACCCCTCTGGACGTTCCTAACGTAGACAGGTAACTTTCCTATTCTGTGCCCTACTCAGCAAGACCTTTCTAACACTTAACTATGATTAAATACTTTTCCACAGGACAGCGTTCCTGTGGAAAGGGAGCTACAATATGAGAAGTGGACCACTGAAATGGATTGCCTTTTCCTTCCAGAACACTATAACTTCTAGGGATAATACACTACGCATCAGCAGGTTTGCTGTGTGAAAACTGGTGTGACATTTTTACGTGTTTTTTCTTAGAGTGACTTCCGCTGGAAGCAATTAAAAAATTTGCAGTGAATTTGGCATTTGCATGGTGAAAGAGAAACCAAACCTGGTTAGGGTGAGAAGGACTGAAAGGAGCCAAAAAGCCCTTCACAAGCAATAGCATGCAAAGTGAAGCCTTCTGAAATCAGAAGGTATTTACTTGTCTCATGCCATACATATAGCACTGCCTAGATAGCAAAAATTAGAGTTTTATTCTCCCATAATGCATCATGGGCGGAGACATGTAAATCACTCCTTTATGTCCCTGTGGCCAACTATGCATCCAGAACCGCTGGATTATAGCACAGATAAGAGTTCAGAGCCATATAGCCAAACTTGCAGACAGCCTGTTTCGATCTTGTTAGATCTCATCAGTGCAAGACATTGGAACATGGCTTCTGAGAGGTAGGACTTGGAGAGCAGCTAAAAGAGAAACCAAACCTGGTTAGGGTGAGACGGACTGAAAGGAGCCAAAAAGCCCTTCACAAGCAATAGCATGCAAAGTGAATCCTTCTGAAATCAGAAGGTATTTATTTGTCTCATGCCATACATATAGCATTTGCATGGTGTAACATTATGTACACCTTGATAAAGTCGCCATTTATTTTACACAGCTTTTTAGCCCTTTTCAGCAAATTTTGTTTTATGTCATACCTCATTCACAGGGTCATGTTCCTTGGCATCTCCAAGGTTCACCTCCCTTGGGGCCTTTCATTACTGTGGCCTAGGTCCCATGCTCTCCAGCAGACATCCCCCTTCCTCAGCATATGGCAGCCAAAGAGAAAGCACATGGTGCTTCTCCTTTATACTGATAACTCCTGGCCAAATCTGAAGCTGCCAGGGGCAAACTTCAATCTGGAAAAGGAAAAAAATTCCCATCTCAGAAGCCAACACTTAGCTGGACATAGTAGCAGTGGATGTGCAGAAGAAAGGGAAGTTAATCCTATGGACCTCTATATATAATATATATTTTTTTTAGTGTAGTGTTACATGTTTTTTGGTGTACATTTCTACAGTAGATTGTAAATTATCATGATCAAAGCCCTCTTTACTATATTATTCAGTATTTTATGTAATCTATATGTTTGAATGCAGCATTGAATAGGTGGACAAGTTAAGTTAATAAGTCAGCATAAAAAGTTAATAAGTCAACATATTTAAATAATGATTTCATGTGGAACAAATCGTTAGAATAGCTCATTTGAATCTTGAAAAAAAACCCACAAACATTTTTCAGGAAAATTAACCAAAATAATTGCATGACTTTTTAATCTCACCTTCACAGCTGTTCTTGATTATTTAACCTTGATACTCCGCAATTACATTAAACATGAAAACTGGCATCTATCAACCACACATTTTGCGAAAGAACAAGATTAAATGATTGGGGTCAAATTATCCTCAAACACTTATTTCAACAGTAATTAATAGCATGTTTTCATTTGGTAAAATAGTTAATGCTTTGAAAAAAATACTTTGAAAGATTGTTACTTTACTGTTAATGAGATCTGTAAGTTGCAAGCAATGCTTATTTTTCATTTATTTCTTTTAAAATTTTTCTAAAAATATACCCTATATTCATGCAAAAAGGGAATACAGAATAGCATTTTAATATGACATCAATATAGTGTTGACGTTAACATTTTCACCTCTCTCTCACTATGTAAGGTAATCATTTATAAGGGGATAATTTACTAACACTGGGCTCATTTGCACCTGCACAGTAAGTAGTGACAACCAATCAGCTATTGTGATTTGATCTTGTGAACCTGTTCCTATAACTATCATCTTAACATTATGGGACACATTTACTAAGAGTTGAGGTGAATTTTTGAATAAAATTAAAATTTTTAAAATTCGAATTTCAAAGTAATTTTGGGCTACTTCGACTACTGAATAGCCCAAAATTTGATTCAAATTGAAAAAATTAGACAGGTAAATGGAATGTTGACTGTGTTCTAAAATGTACCTGTGATAAGTATTTCACAATGCTGGCACTCAAAAGGCTATGGTAATCCGTGTCCATTAATACAGTACATATTCATTGGTAATAAAATAAATATATTAAATCTCCACTCATATAGCTGCATTTGTTACCCTTTTTTTTAAAGGAGAACTGAAGCCTAAATAAAGAAGAAGTACATTATATTTTGGGCTTCTGTACTAACCCAAGGCAACCACAGCCCTTTATCATAAAAGATCTGTGCATCCAGAGATGCCCCATTAGCTGCCCATCTTCTTTTCTGCTGATTCACTGCACATGCTCTGTGCTGCTGTCACTTACTGAGCGTAGGAACTGACTCATAATATAAAGTACACATAGAGTAGAAATGTCACACTATAAGGCCGATTAGTCATTTATACAGATAATTTCTATATGGCAGCACAGAAACCAGTGCAACTAGCATCATAATTTAGTAATCAGTCCTGTAGCATCAGCTTATATTACAGACAAACCTCATTTTCTGCTTGAAAATGTGCAACAATCCCTAAGCTTAGCTTCTCAACAGCTGCTCAGAAGCCACTGAGCATGTAAGTGTCACAAACACTTTCCAAGATTGCGACCCCCTGTGACAAATGTAAAGGCCTGGATCATTGCTGCTATTTAGAAACTGAAGTTTAAGGCTGATGCAATAACCTCAGTATATAAAATATGGCATTTTAAGGGGTTATTAGGTTTTAGTTCTTTTTTAAAGGGGAGGTTCACCTTTTGGGCAATAGAGTTACTTTAACAGCCCTTGTCATAATTTTTTTTTTTGCAATTTATCTTTATTAACTAAACTGTTTGCTTTTAGAGATACATACCACATAATCTGTGGATCGTCTCTGCAAAAACGCTCTCATTTCTCTTCTCTGTTATGGGTTCACCAACACGCTCTGTGTAAGTTATGCAGAGTGCCAAATATGGAAGTTCATGACTGAATCTGCACTGCAAAAGCACTCTCCTGCTTCATTTTAATATCTTCAGTCAGTCGGATCAAAGATATGCAAAAGAGCAGAAGAGAGAGCATGCAAAGTACAAATTCAGTCATGAACTTCTTTATTTGGTAGAGAGTTTCAACGAACCCATAACAGAGAAGAGAGCTAACAGAGTTTGGGCAGAGATGATCCACTTCTATGGTATGTATCTCTGAAAGAAAACATTTTAAGTAATAAAGATACATTTAAAAAATTTGCTTTATTGTCCAAAAAGTGACCATCGCCTTTAAATTGTCATGCACAAAAGTTATAACTAGTTAGATCATTTCTAGGATAAAACAATTACCTTATCATGTCCCCATCAAATTTTTTTATATTCTGCAAAAGCCTTTCATTAATGACTTTGCAGTTAATATTAATAGATCATGGAAAAGAAAGTGCAAAAACCTTTCAAATGCTCTACAGATTCTAAGGTGTTCATATTTTCGGTCAATATCTGCCAAGTCCACTTGAATCTAGGACAGCAGTACTTTTTTATCTTTCTTGTGCTGTCTAATATTATTATCCAGTCCACAGCACTCTGGCTAAGTTTAGAACATAATTGTATTATGAAATATATATGTAGATAGTATTTCTCATAAACTGACTATTTTCTTGGAACCTAGTAGGAAAAAAGCATTTCATTCCAAATGCACAAAACATAAACCAGCAAGAGCTGATATTGAGATTCCAGACAGGGTACCCATCTTAAAATTCAGTGTCACGGTCAGAGATATTTATTGACGAAGAGAGAAGCATACAATTCTGTAGATAAAACCTAAACACTACGGAAAAACCAATTGTGAGACGAGGCAGAACAAGAATTAGAATTAGAATATGCATGTTTCCTATTGAATTTTTGTATTCCATACAGGATTACGCCTCATGTTTTCCAAAACTTATGACAGACAGAAAATATTTTTAGGAGAAAGAAAAGCTCACATGCTTCAGGAAGCCTTTAAGGCCCATGGTTCTCTAAAAATGTACCTCTAAGCTGTGCTTCTTAAAAGGCAATATGCATGCTGACTTTTAACTATAGCCACAGAACAGATTCTGCTTTAGGTGTTGGCAGAGCACAAAAGAAAAGAAGCCCTCCATCTGAAATATTTATTTATTTTATATGATCCAAATGTCCAGCATGCTTGACTTAGAGTAAAGAAAATGTTATTAGGATATATAAAGAAGGCAATAATTGAGGATATCTTTGTTTAGTGTCACCAATTATGAACAACAATCATGTGTCCACTATCCATTCACATGAGAATCATGAACACATTGCAACAAAAACATGAAATGCAGACAAGATATTATACAATAAAATATGCAAAATGTTTATTTTACCAAGTTTCACAGTGTATACACTAGATCCTTGTCTCAGCATCTAAATGAAGCTATGTTGTTGCCAGGCTCCATGGCAATATTTTCAGTTGCAGAGATGGAATATAAATAACAGGAACATGTGGTACAGGATGTAGTTGCACTGTTTGTCAGACCAGTCTGATACATATGTTAGCATCAGTCTATGCCTTGCGCCATGTATGGCCAAGTTTATTAAGAGTTATTATTATTTATTTTATTTTTTTAAAATCTCAGTGAAGGAAGATATAAGCAAACAGTTCTTTTTTTTCATAAAGGCAATATAATACTCATTTACCACCACAGTCACAGTTGTGGCCATCCAAAAATGGACACAGTTGAAAATGGTTGACATATATTAAAGATGCATTTCAGTAAAGTTGCGCTTGACGCCAATGAATTTGTCCAACCTTCTGTTCTGATTTGAGGAAGGGCCTATTAACGCAGGGGAATCCTGGAACTACCACCACATTAAAGCTGGCATTAATGCTTGGTTTCTCACTGATGGCCATGTCTATTTGCACAGCAGACTTTAAGCAGGTTCGAATGCAGATATTTTGGCGACAAGCACCGGAAATTATTACATCCTGATAAAATACCTCACAGCCTGCAATAATGCTGAAAACACTGTATTCTGGATAAAAGACATGACAAACTGTGCAAGCTTTACCCATAATCTCTTAATAAATACATTCATCCAGCCAGAAAAGCAGCAGAAGCAGATTGCATATTCACAATTATTAGGGGCTCATTTATTAAACCTAATTTAAAAATATTCCAGTCAAATTTTTGAAGCAGGTTTATTTTACCCCAAAGGTACTAAAAATAAGAATCTGAAAATACTCCATCTCAAACCCGTCGAGGTCATGTAGAAATCAATGGTAGATATCCCTGAAGTTGTTTCTTGACAGTGTGATCTGCTCTGGATAATCCAATAAAGTTGGGGTTTTCATCCAACAATCCGAAAATGTCGAGTTTTTGCAGCAACAATCCGATAAGGTTGAGTTGAGTGTCAAATGTAGAATTCGCATTAACCCTTGGTTTTGTTGCCCTGTTTTTTTTGTTCTGACTTTTTCAAGAAGAATTATTGATAAATGAGTTACATTTGTGGATGGGAGTTACGTCAACTTTGAGAAAAGAGATTAATTTGTGGTTTGGTAAATAACCCCCTAAAAGTTTAATAATCTGATGCTGGGCAGACAGGTACTATAAGTAGTTACAGATGTGGGCAGAGTTCATGTCCCTGTAAATGTGTATAATATACACATTACTACTTGTACATGCTTAAATAAACCTGCATATTTCCCCTGTTGTATTTTAAATGTGAATTTAGAGGTACGGTATATAGGGATTACATGTTTTTGACAAGTGCAGAGAGTTTTTAAAACCCTTCTCTTGGAATATAGGAGCATCTGTTCTGCAAGTTATCTTGCTGCTAATACATATAATTCTCATGGGAATGGGAATGTAAATGTGTAAGTCATTTCATTTGCTGGAAAAGCTGTTCTTAGAATATTTAATAAACACCTTACAGTCCATATTAACACTACATTCATACAACTTGAAAGACGCAGCTGTCAGTTGTGTTGACAAGCACATGTTTCCTGGACAAAGTCTTATGTGATTCATTTGGTTCAAGCTCTTGACCATAATTGTGGATCATTTCAATGATTTTGCTTATTTCCTCTGCAAATCTGTTTTTTTTCTTTTTGAATAATTGAAAAGTGATTATTTGAAAAGAATGCAACTTCATATTTTTTATTCAAATGAATGCATATGAAACAGGGCATAATCACATATTTGCATTTTTATAACTGTAAATATACTGCAGAATGAAATACCAGGCATACATTTTACAATCGTTCTTCAGCATCCCATTCTTAATACTGTTTTCTCCAAAAACTTAAAAGATTAAGTCCTAGAAATAATACAGAGGAAATGAACACCTTCTTCAAGACACATTAAATTTCAATGTGAAAATACACCTTTTTATTTAAATCCAATCCTGTCCAATAATTCAAAACTAGCTTGTTAAACTTGTTAAACAGGTAATTCATTCATCTTATTTCTACTCACTGATTTTTGGGTGAGGGGGTTTGTGGGAGTTTTCAGGGTTCTATTTGGAAAGAGTTTTCTAAAATAATATTTTCAAACTACTGATCCATTTATTCCTAAAAGACAAAATGAGTAATGAAAATTAAATATGCCCAAAAATCCTTAAGCCAACTACCCTGACCAATTTTTGTTTGTTGTTGGGGGAAATGTAGATAAAATGCCTTGTTTAATCACAATGGAGTATTCATTTCATGCAAAACAATCAACTCTTGTTTATCTTTATATGCATTCCACCTATGTATGTCCTCTCACCCACATCATCAAGTAGAGTTTGGGGTTTCTCTCTAAACCTACCCATTGGAAAGTTTGGTACCAGGACTCTGGAAGACACTTATTCCATAATTTTAGGACCCACTTATCAATGGGTGAAAATTCACTTCCACCCATTTATAAATACTAAATAAATTAAAATCCCATAGAAATGAATGGAGATTGGCTGAATTTCAGAATAATGGACTGTTGTGATCTTTAACGTCACTCTTTGATAAATATGCCACATTGTGTAAGACATCAAAGAACTCCATATTATTATGGAAAATATGGATGGTAAAAATCAATTTTATGCAAATCATTATAATGTGTGCATGCTTCTGCTTCCACTTCATCTACCCAGGGTCATTCATTAATCATAAGAATGCACAATATGTGCATAGCATCCAATCAGCAGATAGCATACACTGGTCATATATTTGAAAGCAAACATATAAATGGACACACATAGGAACCAATCAGCAGATAGCATACACTGGTCATATATTTGAAAGCAAACATATAAATGGACACACATAGGAACCAATCAGCAGATAGCATACACTGTCTCTATATGTAAAAGCAAATGAATGACTGTTATGGGTTAATAGTCAGAAACAATGATGACTGTGTTTACAAAGTATTTGGTATATATAATGTTAGACCAATCCTTAATATAACAGTAATATAGCTTTCTTGTGGTACTAGAGGTGGGGCATTTTTTGCTTTGTAATACAGGTAGCTAATTAAGAAATATGTGGGCCACATGTTGTTGATTGCAAATTATGCATTATCAGAAATGTACTGTATCTTGGTTTCATTCACTTCAGCAACTATAGTGAACTATACAGATATATTATGGGGGTAAATCATTTGCCTTCCATTTAAATAAGTAAACCTGATGCTGTCTTATTTCCCATCTGTTCTATTAATGTATTTTTTTAGTGCACAGTGATATGCAACTAGCTCTATACAGTGCTATACAATTAGTTACTTTGCTGCAATGGATGGGTATGGGCATGAACATTTCTTACTGGCCTCTTCTTCATCAGGTAAGTGAAGGCATAGCTTATACTACGGAACATTTACATTGTCCCAATTACATGTCTGAATTCATCTTCAAGCCTTGGATAAACACTAGTGTGTTCCAGAACAAACATGAAATTGTATCAGCCACTACTTGGCATGACCGAAATAAAAGAAAGAATAAACTAGAAAGAATATAGTGAACAGCAATTGCCTACAACAGACTGGGAAAAAGGATACAAACATGATTGGATGAGTTGATCATAAAGATGGAGCACCCCAGGGTATTTGAAACACATGCAAGGTTATTCCAAGGAAAGTTTTGAAAATAATTGTAATTATTTTTATTTGACAGTTTCAGATCTCTAAGTGGAAACCATAATACAAATTGGAGTGTGAGCATGATACATCAAACAAAAGTATAACAAGAAGAGTAAAAAAAAACACAAGAAATGGATAGTGGTGCTAAACTGCAATTTGTTTTTTTAATAAAAAGACCTGAAGGAGCTCAACATCTTTATAACCAATAAAGGTTTCAAATTTACCCAAATTCTTGGTACCAACTTCCATATCACTGTGACTTTTGGTAATACGTTGTCTTTTAATTGTTGCAAGATCAATGGTTTTTTCCTTGCGGAAATCAATTTACTCAAATTAGGATTAAATACAGGTAAATTTATGGGCAGATTTAGGGTCGAATTTTGAAATTATGGGAAATTTTACTCTAATTACTCTAATAAATCGTAATATACTCACAACTTGAATGGGATGTAAGAACACAACTGACCTGAAAACTCAAATCGAAATTTGAATTGAATTTGACTAAACTCAAATTGAATTTGGAGAATGCCAGTCCCCAAGTATTAGCACAGAACCAATGTCTCTCTACAACACGAGACATTATCGATCTCCACGAGAGTTGCATGTCAGGGTGTTGGCTGCCATTAATTTTGCAGAGAATCGGAACGCGTAACAGTGCAAACCAGTGGCACTTCGCCCTGTAGCACAGTCATATGTATGACCCATGTATGTCTGAATGGGCTCGCTGAGGAAGAGAAAGCAGCCGGAAAGGGGGCGGAACAAACAGGCGGCCAGGAGTCCTTATTTGATCGCAAGAGAGCGACTCCTTATAATCCCAGTGACACACAGCTCGGAGGGAGGGGGGGATTGCTCAGTGCAAATTAAATATGCTTTCCCATATTTATTGTGCAACTCTCATGGAGATCGATACTGTCAGTCAGCCTCAATTTATTTTCCATAAACAGCACGTCAGAGGCAGAGGACACGCTGTCCGTGAATAGCCAGGGAGAAGCAATTGAGCACCGCAGCAAGGATGGTCGCCCTTTCACCTTTTCTATAGAGGACAGAAACTGTAGTTTCTGTAAGTAATATCTTAATAAAGGCTTTGATATTTAAAATTTTTATTTATGTTGGTGGTTTTTTTGTTCTATTCTAACCAAATTTTTTGTAAAAAATTTTGATGTTACTGTTCCTTTAATAAAGCTGCTACTTTATTTAGTTAGTAATAGTTGACAATACATCTCACCAAATAATTCCCATTCCTACAGATGAAGCCACTTTGGATTGCGCATTTGACACAGAATATTTTAACTCATCTATCCCATTTATCCCACTTATCACAGAATATTGTGTCACAGCATCCCTTCCAATTAAAGAGTTCACCATTCAAAACAATGGTGCTTTGGTATGCTAATGAAAAGGTTAAATGCATTAAATGAGTTAAGATAACTTTAGATAACACAGTTTCTTCAATTAGTCATGACGCATTTAACTCACAAATCCAAGTGGCTTCATCTGTAATTTGATCTAATTTTGGCTAGAATCACCTAGAAATCCAGACTGATTTATCGCACAGCACAAAAGTAAAATGATAGGCATTTAATTAAACTAAACAGAAGATGGTGATATCTACATTTTTAAGTGATCAGAATTCCAATCCTCTGTTTATGGTTTCCCCTGAAAAACAAACGTTTGGAGTTACTGCACTAAGTAGTAGTACTCTTTGCTACTTATGGCCATTGAAAATACAAAATATTCTATTAATATGGAATCCACTAACACAAGTACAATCCTGGTGAATAAATAATAAGCTAGGAACTCAGAGTCTAAAAATAATACATTTTGAAAAAATAGCTGACTTACAGCATTTTAAATCTTTTTATATGGACTGCCATTCCTTGACCAAATTCATCGTAGATGAACAGGCAACTCCTCCAAAGCTTTTGTATATATCAGTGATGATTTCTATGGGCAGATTTACTAACGGTCGAAGTTTGGGCGCCATTTTCGGCATAATAAAAATCGTTCAAATCATTCAAATGCATCGTTCAATTCGAACAATTTTTTTTTTTAAATTTGATTTTCCAGGACTTAGAAAAAATTTCAGGAGAGGTTCCAGGAGGTCCCCCATAGGCTACAATGGCAATTCTGCAGCTTTAAGGTAGAGAAGTGCCAAATTCGAAGTTTTTTAAAGAGGCAGTACTTCCAAATTCGAATTTCTGAATTTTCAAATTTTTTCAATTTGATTCGAATTTTGGGGTATTCTATAGTCGAAGTAGCCTAAAAATTACTTCAAAAAAATTTACTTCAAAAATTACTTCAAAATTAGAATTTTTTAAATTTTTATTTTATTTGAATATTCAGTTCGATGTGCCCCTATGTGTTTATACAACTAGAAAAGCAAGTCACAGGGTTTTAGATATAAGTATGTTCTCATATATACAAAATGCCTGTAGCCAATATCTTAGCAACCAGCACCATCTCTTCCTCTGCATCTCCACATTTTTTTGTCAAACTTGACCAATATTTAGAATTGGTTTACTACCTACATATATCCACATTCTTTACAGCTTTACTAACTGCAGTAGATAAATATGAAACCTATTGGAGTAGTATGATGCACAACTGCGTCTCTAATATAAACTTCAGGTTCTCATTTGCTTTTCTGTGTATTCACCACAGCAGAACTAAATTAAAAAGCATTTAGAGCAAAAACATTAAATATGTACAATAAGAGGCCAATTTACTAAAATTCAGATTTCCTTTTTTCACAAATATTTTCTCTTTATTGCTCTAAAACCATGAAAAACTGTTCATACAACACTGCATCAAGTAGAAGTAGTCATGGTTCCATAGAAGTCAATGGGAGTTGCACTCATCCTATTGGACCTTTCTTTAACCATTCAAACTTTTTGAGTTTTTTGGATATGTTTTTGATCATCAAGAGAATCATCAAGCCAAGAATGAAACAAGCAGGTCAGTGTCTATAAAAATATGAGGCATGTAATAAGGACCCCTATATGGGATTTACCTTGAGGCTATTATGGCTTAACAACTTTTGGAACCATAAACTTCAATCATATCCTTAATTGGAGATTGAAGAAGAAGAAAAAAGATTGGTGCATTCTGGAACAATCACTAACAGGGTTCCCCCTGAAGCAACACTGTTTAGTAGGTGCCACACTGAAAGTGTGGCATAAAAATAAAAAGGAATTTAAATTAACCCCCCCCCCCCTTTAAAAGCTTTAGCATACAACCCAGATTTCCAACAGAGTATGGAGAAAGGGTCATTTATGAGATGGGGGAAATGGGGGACAGAGAAACCAGATTAATAGATTTTATAAAAAATATGTATAGGATGATACCACTGGCTGAGATTCAGAGAAGATGGGGCTGTTATGCCAGAGATCCCTGGAATTATAACCAACTTCACTTTTATATAAAATCATTAAAATGTGAAGATTGGGACAGACCTGAAACACCTTGGGAAAGGCTGGTAAATAAACAAGTAGAAATAACCAAACCTCTCTCCAAAATGTATAAGTTACTCATTGGAGCAATTCCCCAAAATATGAGCACCTTACTCCAAATATTGGAAAATGAACTGGGAGTTACCATAACACAACATATGTGGAACAATATAATCAAGGGGTTACACAAAACCTCTAGGGCAGCTAGAACGAAAGAGGCAATCTACAAATTAGTCACAAGATGGCATGATACCCCACAAAAATTGGAAAAAAAAAATGTTCCCTAATAGTTCAAGTAATTGCTGGAGGTGTGAAAAAGAGGAAGGGAATCACACCCATATTTGGCTAACATGCCCTTGTTTACAACAGTTCTGGAGGGAAGTTCTTGAAGTATTAAACAAAGTCACCCAAAATACTTTTAGAATGTAGGATAAGATAACAATATTACTGAATGTCAAAGCAAACACACAAGAGATTATAAAAGACCCACTTACTTTGTAAATGTTGCAAGCAGCAAAAGTACTGATTCCAAGATATTGGAAAACATCAGAGGTTCCTAGTTTTAGAGAATGGTGGGCCACCATAGAAGAAATAAGGCAGTTAGAAGAATTTTCATATATACTATGCAATCAAAGCAATACATATTGGAAAATATGGGCCCCATGGGTAAATGATCTCAAGGAAGTTGCCGTAAAAGATAAAGCTTGATTATCAATTAATATCTACGATAATTAAAATACATTCACAAACCATGTATTACTAGTTATAAGCAATCTAGATTTGAAATGTAGGACATTGCATTGTATAACAAAGTAAGCTATGACTTGTTGATTAACTTGGTTCAATATTAACACTATTGTAATCGATGTCAAAATGATATGTGGATTCTTCCCCCCTTGCTCTACCCTCCCCCATTTGTCTTCTGTACCCTCTTCTAGTTTATAACAATAATGAAAGCCCCTGTTTTTGAAAATGTAATTGTAAACATTGAATTACAAATAAGCCAAGGACTGCACATATGTTAATCCCTTGTTACTGTATATCTCTCTACTTTACTGTATGAGATGTATTTACAGTAGATATACTCCTACAACCAAATTTGTATGTGTATAAAAATACAAGTACAACATCTGATGAATTTCAGGCCCTTGATCAATAAAATTTAATTTTGTATATTTTGTTTATTTTGTTTTTATTTGGACAATAGTCTTCCATATTTAAATGAGAACTATAAAAGTACTGGCAAAGACAAGGAAACCCTGAGCATGATTTCTTATTCGACTTACTTTTCTCTAGACCACACATACTTGTGATTATTGCTGTGAGAAAATATCCCTGTCCATAAGCATAGTGCACAGCTGCACTTAATATATTTCTTTTTTAACCCTGCGTTCTTAGGGCTTAGAGCCCAGTTAAACACAACAAATCCACAAGAAGGATTTGGGCATCCTGGGTCTTGACTTGCATAGTCTTCAAACCTCTTTGTAATATCCGACAATACATAAAAGCAGGCAGAAAAATAACAATGCCTTTTTTTGTCTCCGATGTAAATATTTTATAACTACTATATCAATACAAAAGAGCTTTCCCGGCATGGTAGAATTTAATTAAGGTATATTTCTGCCAGAGAACTTTGTGGTCTTTGTTGTGGCATATCAAAAACACTGCACCATTCCTTTTTTGTTGAGACCAGGTAAAAGGTTTGAGCCAATGCAGGATTCGGCAGGTGTCAAATATCTCATAACTGAAACAAGTGTTGCAATTGTTGTCTTAGAGTAAAGAAGTCAAATTCTGGATATGATCCTGTAATATTTTGTATGTATTTTTTTAAAATGTTTAAACTTTGTTTCAGTAGTTCAATATGAATTTTAGTATTAGATGGCTCATTTGAGGGGGGAAAGGTTCAATGTGCAATGCACCATTTTAGTTCATGCCCCATACTATGTATGGGATCTGTTATCTGGAAACCCATTATCCAGAATGCTTTGAATTACAATATGGCCATCTCACATAGGTGCAAATTCACTAAACAGTGTCCCTGGTGAAAATTTGCTAGCGAAGTAGATAGACTTGCGCAACTTTGCACCCTTACGTTAGGGAAGTTGCACGCTGACGAAGGGACGTAGCTACGCTAATTCACTAAGATGAAAATATTTGTGAATGTTACCTCTTACGCTAGACTTACTTCACCAGGTAGATCTTCTAAGTCCCAAAAAAATGCTGGCGTCTTTTACCTTTTGTTGGGTAATTTTTTTAGGGTTACCCTCCTTCCCCCCCTACATTTCCTAACATATGGAAACTCAGCTATTCAGTGGGCACATGTTTAGGGCAATAGGACAACTTTATTTTATTTGTTAAAGGTTTCCTGGGCTTGTGTAGTGTAATGTAGTGGCTGTAACATACACCTCTCTGATACGCTTAAGTTCGCAAATTAGGCATCACTAGTGTAAATGCGCTTTGCCTGAAGAAGTAACAGTAGCACTACTTTGTTACTGTTCACGGCCCTGAGCGCAAATTCGCATCTTAGTGAATTTGCGTAGCGCTGGCAAAAATGTGCCTGGCTGTTGCTAGCGCATTTTCGCGCTTTTGTGAATTTGCCCCATAGATTCCATTTTATTCAAATAATGAAAAAAAACCCTGGATCTGTTGTGTGACCATAGACCATAATTGGTGGGCAAAGTGACATGACCACATCATGTGGAAGAAAGCTGCTGACCCCCTGGCATATAGGACAGGTCTCACTTATGGTGGGTTTCAGTTAACGTAGGTGGCTTGGGGTAAGGTAGGTATGTTGGAGCAATTTTAATTGGGTCAGTTCATTCCTAGAACATATTAGCCCCTGAGTCATGGTTTCCATGATGGTGCGTTGACATTTGTTATGAAGCTTACCCAGACTGGAGCCACCCGCCAATGCTTATAATGGTTATAATGGTTATAAAACAGTCACAGTGGATTCCTTGAAATGGCATTGTGTATATAACATATATTTTTAGTGATGAGTTCTTTCCTGTTTTACTTTTCCTCACTCCAAATGCATTGAAGTAAAGAAGTAAATGGGTGTTGAATCTGAAATACAATTATATCTAACCGATGATAAATTTTCTGTATGGTAAAAATGTATAAGCCAAATAAAGCAGATATACATGTCCTGTTCCCTAATTTCCCATCAAATTTGTGATGTGTAGGGAAATGATAAATAAATCACACAGGCAGTTGGCAGATGCATTTACTATTAACTTTCTGCTGCTGAAGCATTTGATGAGGAAATGAAAGTGGAAACATTTGAGGAGGGAAAACAATCTGATATGACCAGCAAAACTACATTTACGTTATTAGTATAAAATTTCAATGGTTTGTTGTTTGCAGAACAATTTTTGAGAATGCTTCTAATAAATGTAGTAGCAGGTGTTATACAAAATGCTCAGAGAAACATGGCAAACATCAGAATGCATTGTATATTGGAAAACTAGTTTGAATTTTCTTTCACTGGGCAACATTGTTGGTTTTACTACCACTTTATTTGCAAACAGTGACAATACCAACCTATAAGACCATTTTCCAAAATGCTTGCAGGACCTCTGAAATAATGTTGGGCCCTGTAACATTTAGCATTTAAATTACTTGACTGCAGATCATAATTTCTAAATATTAATACATGTGAGTATAT
>CM044435.1:26423421-26440807 GCA_024363595.1 Xenopus borealis | reverse complement strand
AAAAAAAACCCTTCCCAGTTAAAATGATAAACACAAGGTAGTTTACAAAACCGAAGAGCTCACAAAGGGCAGATGGAAAATTAATAGTGAAATAACCTGTATTTATCCACGAGTATATTTAACACACAATAAGAAATTGTCTCTAAAATTATTCAAAAGATGAGATAAAGCCAATTAAAATCAAGGATGATAAATGAACTGCACTTCATACCAAAGCTTATACCAAAGGTTGCTACCGTCTCTAGACAAAATTCTGGCTTTCCTGTTTCTCTTATAGTTCTTCCCTGTTCTTCCCTGTTTCTAACTTGGGCATAAAGCATCATGTTTCTGACCAGAAGAAAGCCCTATTTATAATACTACTAGTTTTTTTGGTTAAAAGAACATTGCCTGGGCAGTGACACTTACAGGAAAGCAGGACAGGGTTCTTGGAGTTGTGTATGATAATAAAGGTGGGAAAGTGAGTCTGATATCCTAATTGGAGAATGCAGCCATAATAAGTTTTAAAGTTCTGGAATCTTTTTGTAACAGTAAAAGTTTGAGCTGCTTTGCATGACAAGGATGGTGCTTGCATGGGAGCTGCCAGCACATTTGATGAGGGGAGGAGAGCAAGTAAAGGAACTTAGGGGGAATTAGAAGAGGGTTCTAATTTCAAGAACTTGCTATATTTCTTTCATAAATTAAGATTTGTAGGATAATGTACTCCCAAACATTTCAGCATACCTAAATGTAACTACATTTTACAAAATTTACATTTTATTCCCAAAACATGTTGCATTGTAGGTAAACAAAAAAAAACCCCAGGTGTTTGGGGAATTATAAATGGTAAGCATTATTGGACTGGGTTACTTAACAAGGATATTGTCACTATGGCCCCCTAACAGGCTTCAATGATACCTGGAGTGTGAAAGGTTTTTTTTTTCCAATACATTTTTACAATTTTACTTTTCTTGCAGTTTAAAAACTGTAAGTGTATCAAAGTAATTAAAATACTGTTGCACTGGTAAAACTGGTGTGTTTGCTTCAGAAAGACTACCATAGTTTATATAAAAAAACCTGCTGTTTAGCCATGGGGCAAGCCATTCAAGCTGAAAAAAGGAGAAAGGCACAGGTTAGAATGCAGATAACAGACAATCCCCATCCAATACAATGGTGTTTTATCTGTCAACTGCTATGTTTCTCATTTTTCAGCTTGAATGACTGTCCCTCCCATGAAACAATTGCTTATTGAAACCTATGTTTGTTATACATTTGAATACAAAAGTGTGTGTGTATATATAATTGCAATTGATTGTTTCATGAAGTACTTACCTAGAGCTCCAAGAGAAACCACTTCCTAAAGGGGCCTAATTCCTGTTGTGGCTACAAATGTAGAACATTAGGAGTCTCTACCAATAATCAAAGGGTAAGGCAACTTAGGAACCAGTCCTATAATGAGTCTGGGTATAGTCTTTCCAACTTTTTGTATTTTGGCCAAGGCATGTTTTTTCTTGTCTCCATGGACACAGCTTATGACCTGCTTTAATTGGTGTCAGAGGACTTTCACTATCCAGTAGGGTTTTCACTTTTGGCCGTTTACATTGGCTTTAACAAGCAAACCACCATTGTCTCCAACAAAATTAGTAGGGCTACTTTTGCTTTGTACCTTACGGCAAACTGGCAATATGTCCAACTGTTCCACAATTGTGGTATTTTAGGTTGCTCTTCTTTTTCTGTAGAATAAACCACTAAGATATGTGCCTTTGGTTTCAGTGTAGACTCCACGGTAGTTTTTCCCATGACACTATAAAGGAGTTCTGTTTTTCTCAACAAGAACCATGTGATGGACCTCTGGAAGAAGGACCGTCTTCCTTGCATGTCACTTCCACTCACCTAGTAGCTTCACTCCTTGTGTGACTTTGCATTCACTTTTGCAGACTGCTTTGACTTCTGGGTATTTTTGGGGGATTCTCTCTAGGTTTTCTTTCCACATCTGTTACTCAGGCACTGCCTTATGCAGCACTTTATTATCATCCCATGACACTGGGCATGTGTGTGTGTTCAGTAGCCAGACAGATCTTCAGTAAAAATTTGCACTTTATTTTTTAAGCAAATGCAGAAAACAACATATTTGCAAAGGTGCAGTACACACTTTCATCATAATCCTACAAGGCCACACCTGAAGCTTCAGAACTGCCTCTTATAAAGGCTTAACTCAGAATGCCAAATTCAGTTTGCAGCCTTTTATAGCCTCCAGACTGCTTTATGCTGGCTGCTACCAGCTCCAGATCTTTCCTCACAGGCCTTACTAGAACCTGACTCTGAGTCGGTTACATAGTTACATAGTACATAGTTGCATAGTTAAATTGGGTTGAAAAAAGACAAAGTCCATCAAGTTCAACCCCTCCTAATTAAAACCCAGCATACATAAACACACACACACCCCTCCACTCTTTCACAAAAACTATAAATGCCCATAGCTATACTAACTGTAGAGTTTAGTATCAAAATAGTCTTTGATATCCAAAAAATCATCCAAGCCCCTCTTAAAAGCATCAACAGAATCAGCATCACAACATCACCCGGCAGTGCATTCCACAACCTCACCATCCTGACTGTGAAGAACCACCTACACTGCTTCAAATGAAAGTCCTTTTCTTCTAGTCTGAAGGGGTGGACTCTGGTGCAGTGATCCTCTTTATGGGTAAAAAGGCCCCCTGATATTTGACTATAATTTCCTCTAATGTATTTATAAAGTGTAATAATGTCCCCTTTTTCAAGAGAAAACAACCCCAACCTCGACAGTTTACCCTCATAATTTAAGTCGAAACGCAGTTGCTAACCTTACAAATCAACCTTACAACAGCCCTAACCAAAGTGGACACTTAAGCTGTGGTGGTATATGTGAAGGAAATACACTCAGAATTGTTTAAATTAGGCAGCCACACAGACAAGCTGGAATCCACTACAGACGTACTTATACAGAAATAGGCCAATATGGAGGAAGAAAGCGCATACCTCAGAGATGAGCTGCAAAAACTTAAAAACATGTGTGAAGACCTAGAAAACAGATATAGGAAGCAAAATCTTAGAATCAGGAGTGCCAGAGAACATATTGGCACAAGATATCCCAAGCTAAATTGGTGGCCTTTTCTCTACATTTTGCCCTAATACAAACCCTGACCAATAGAAACAGGGCTCAGTGTTCACTAGGCCAAAAACCTCCCTCAACCAAGCCGCATGGAGACATACTGTAGTAACCTGTCTTCATTATTTCAAAAAGAACTGATTCTCATTTATGCCCACTCTAATGCGGAAATCACCTAGTTGAATCACAGAGTGCAAATCTTTGCAGATATATCTCGTAGGGAGCTCAAGCCAGTTGCTCTACCTCTGAGAAATGAAAAATTCCATACTGCTGGAGGATACCCCTTCAAGCTGGTTACACAACACCATGGGCACACTTACATCTTACAGGATCCAGACAAGGCCCAACACTTCCTCGCAGCGATAGATCTGCAATACAAGCCATCCCCTAACTTGAAAAATAGCACTGCGACCCCAACTGCAATAGGTCCAGGGACCGCCATCTCGACAGAAGGCATTGCACTCATCTCCTTCTCCAGATTGTAGAAGCGACTCCCCTTAACCAGATTGAGAACAGATAGTGTCACATCTCCTGAGTCAACTTACCATAGATGGTTTGTATACCTAATACCCATTTTGTTACAGACTAAAATTGATCCCTACAGAAATCTAGTCTAATTTAGACACACCTCTGTTTTTGGATTGTTATCCGAAACCCCCAAGGAGCATGGATTGCTCCCCCAAAACCAACACCGACCAGGTGTTTGAGTCTGTTACTGAGGCTACCACTTAACCTTTGTTTTTCTCTTTTTCCTTCTTTTCGTTTACTCACTGACTATTTTTTCCTGATAGCTACACATGCCAGTTGCATTTTATTCTTACAATTTTCTATCTTAACTGCCCATGTGCCTCGACTCCCAAGAACTGTCTATACAGAAAACCTATTGGCAGCCACATTTTCCTAGGCAACTCCCACTGTGATGATGTGTTTTCTCTCCATAAATCTATTGTGAAATGTGCCTTTTGCCCTGCAAGAACTATTTGCGTAGAAGCCCGATGCATATATTTTCAGGCTTCACATAATATTAGAAGTTACCATCTCAAACACACCTCTCCTTTTTGCAAATATATACGCACCTAACCGAGGCCAAATGAGATTTCTTTAAAAAGTATTCATTAAAATATCCGCCTCTTCAATACCTTACAAAATCATTGGAGGAGACTTTAATATTTCTGCCACCCAATCTATGTATAGGTCAACACCTTCATCAGATAGAAGCGCCCACATACTGTCTAAAGAATACAGGCAATTACTATATAACACATCGTTATTTGACTCCTGGCACATTGACCATCCACAAGGCCGACAATATACATTCTATTCAGCAATGCACAAATGCATGTTTAGATTATTTCCTTGTCTCTCAACCCTGCCTTAGACTTCCCCACACTGCTGACATAGCAGTGAACACATGGTCAGACCACTCTCCAGTTATATTGACCCTTGACCTACACGATACCCCACCCAAAATAGTTCACTGGAGGCTCAACTAAACTATATTGAATGACCAAGAAACATTCAGCAACACGGAGACTTTGTTGAAAGAATACTTTGCTATAAATGAAAGCTCAGTTCAGTCACTAGCAATCCTCTGGGAAGCCCATAAGGCCACTATAAGAGGGCACTTCATATCTCTATCCTCCTCTAGGAAAAAGCAACAAACACAATTGCAACATGACCTGCTAACTCAGTTAAATAATCTGGAATCTTTACATAATGAGAACCCATCTGAGATACTACTTTAACAGATCACAGACAAACGTAAACTACTCCAAATTCATAAAGAAACCACAGTAGAGAAAGTATAGAAACGTTAGCTGCTCTTTTTGCAGACAATGTATTCGTAACAATGATCAACCTATAAGTGTCCCTTCCTTCCCCTACATAAGCTTAAGTGCATATAGGTATAAAATGAATGTAGCCAAAACAGTGCACTCCCATTATATATCCCTACTCCAGTCGTGGAAGCAATATAGGCCTCCTTTAAGTATAACTGGAAGAGAGACTATATCACATACCTAGGAGTACATATCACACCCAGATATGAGGATCTCTTCAAATGCAATTTTCTGCCTCTGATGAGTCAAAGTTTAAACTTCAGAAATGGGCAGAATACTCCATATCTTGGATTGGTCGAATAGCCTCCATAAAAATGTCCATCCTCCCAAAATATCCTTTTCGAGACTCTACTCTATACACTATTCCATGAATGAGATGCTATATGGGGCAACATCAAGCGAGGGATCACCTATGTTTTTAAAATGTTAATGTTTTGGTATCATACCAGCTAAGCTCCATAGGCTATTTCTGGAGAATTCTTCCTATTGTTGGAGAGAGGTTGGACACCAGGGAGACCTACCCCACATATTTTGGTTCTGCCCCCAAATATAAGCATTCTGGGAAGAAATTAGAAATTTACTTAGCCAGATTACTCTTCAGGTCCTAGATAAATGCATTCTCAATATATCTCTGGGGAAAACTTATAAGCAACTTCAAAACACATGCAAAAATAGACTAATCAGATACTTTTGTCTACCCGCATCTCAATTGCAGCCAAATGGAAGACCCCCTCTATCCCATCCTTGCAAGAAGTGAAACAATGGGATAATAGCATTAAGCTATATGGGTACAATCTGACATGAATACAAAATAAAATTCCCCTGTACCTCAAAGTCTGGTCTCCATGGGAACTACTCTCGATCTCGGCCCAGCCACAAACCTTGACTACAAATGGCTAAACAGTGGTGGCTATATATAGCGATCTGGGTTCCCCTTTCCTCTTGGTTCTATCCCCCCCTTCTTTTTTTTTTTCTTTTTCCTTTTATTTGCTGTTTTTTCTGAATGTTTATTTAGTAATTTCTCTATGTACAGTCTACCATATATATAACATGGCACATGATTCTAAGCAATGTACATCAACCTGTACCTCAAACCTTCATATTGTTCCTTAAGACCTGTATGAGATGACTGTACAAAACATTACTGTTTTATGCTTTTTCTAATGAAGAAAAAAAATTATAAATTACAAAAAAATATATAAAACATGGCATTTTTAGCCTTGTTCATTTTTAGGGTTTAGTTCTCCTTTAAGAAGAACTTTATGTGCCATCAAAGGGTTAATTTGAGCGGAGAGGGTTGCTTCCTCTGAGAAACCTAATGGTTTAAAATAGTTTATTGGTGGACACAATTTATCTGAAAAACTGATACCCTCAAAGGTATTATTGGAAGATCTTTTTAAAGAAATAATTCCAATTTTATAAAATTATTTGTTTAATAATAAAACCATACCATGCACTGGTAATTAAAACTGCTTCAATCCTATATGTAGCAACAGCATCATATTGTGTTTATTTAATTTTTATGTCTTTAGTAAATTTAAGTTAGGCTGAACCAAATTCCAGAAAAAAAAACATAATTAGAAAACCCCGGTTCCTAAACATTCCTGATAACAGATACCTGTATCTGAAATAGTATAATAAATGCTGCTTTTAAAAAAGGAGTGGTCACCTTTCAGTTCATTTTTAGTATGATGTAGACAAAGATATTCTGAGACAATTTCAGTTTTTATTTTTACATTTTCTATGATTTTTCAGTTATTTAACTTTTTGTTCAGCAGCTCTCATGTTTGCATTTAAGCAGCAATAAGGTTGCTAGGATCTTGTTTACCCTAGCAACCAGGCATTGGCTTGAACAAGATATGGGCATATGAATAGTAAATGGACTGAATAGAAAGATAAGAATTACAAAGTAACAATAACAATGACATTGTAGCCTCACACAGGAAACTTGAAAAGCTGTAAAGAGACAGAAGAGGATGAAGATAAAAAAAACTATAAAAAATAAATAAAAATCAATTGTAAAGCTGGCAGGAATAGGACATTCTATAGCATACTAAAAGTTAACTTAACGGTGAACCACCCCATTAGGTAATTTAACTATTGGTGCTGAACATAGTTCCTTCATAACAATTGTCAGATGGAGCACTTTGTTTCTGAATAGATTACAGTGGTAATTGCACTGACCCCGCTGGTGCAATCATAGGTGACACTCAAAAATGCTCATAGTGTTGCCCTCCCAGCTTAGTAACCTTTCTATTAATGGATCTTATCAATACTATAAAACGTTTTACTGGCAGAATATTTTGTGCTTAAATTTCTCTCCATGTGCTCTGGGATTTTTCTCTTGGTTACCATGATGCCTCTATGATTACTGCACTCTTGGTAGTTTTTTATTTTTCTTTCTAGAACTTTCCTAGCACCACTACTACTACATGTCACATCAGCTCTGTTCTCCAGCATTCACCTTGGAGTTGCTCCTCCAGGTGGAATGGTCTTGGAGACCATCTAATGGAGTCTTCCACTGCCAACACTGCTCTAGCAAGACCTATCAGAATAGAGGGGAGGCAGATATTTTCAGTCATTCATTTATAATACATTATAAATGGAAGGCTAAGATACAACTATTAAATAGAACAGAGATTACTAGACTGCTATTAATGCAGTTTTAAAGTGGACCCGTCACCCCAAAAAATATTCAAAATCATATTTTATCACATTAGTCAAGCAAAATGAACATTAATTACACTATATAAATTATTTTAATCTTGTTTTCTTCGGTCTGGGAATTCATAATTATAGCAAGCAGGCAGGAGCCATTTTGTGGACACTGTTATTAAGGAAAGCTTGCATCATCTCAGAATCTTGTTTGTGCACCAGAATGGGGGACCCGATGTCCATCCCCATGCCCTGGCTACATAAATAAACAGTGAAAAGAATGGGGGAATGTGGGGAGTGCAGTGGCGTCTAGGAAGTGCTGAATGGAAAGTGAAAGTAATTATCTACCCCGCCTCTATGAATGCTTTAATAAAAATTTGAAATAGAATTTCATGTTTAATTTAAAAAAGGACTTTTATTATACAGATTTGTGTGTCTAGGTGACGGGTCCACTTTAAAAGCAAAAAATTTAAGGCAGAGAAAGTGGCAATTAATATCGTAAGGCACAGAAATAGGACATCAAATTCCACACCTCTGTGCGTAAATCAGAAAATGAAGCAGAGGCTATTACATTTTAAAATGCTTAATACATAAACAAATAAAGGTATTATACAGATATCTTCAGCTTGCAGTTAGACACATTTTCCTGCTAAAACACACAGCTTCACCAGAGATCTATTAGCCAGACAAAATAGTCTTGGATTTATTTAAGAGAAAACCATCAATTACAGAGAACCGTGGATGTGTTTTACGCTACATCTGCAGGAAGGTCATCGTGATAAATAGCTCTAGAGATCTTGTATAATACAAATGTCCTTGCACAGCAGAAAGCCAAAAAAACAGACCATGGTCAGAACTGAATTTGATTTTCACTCCAATTGGTAGTTTGAGTTTGAAAAGCATGAACTCTAAGAGTACTTCGAAATATTGCTGTTACTCTTTTGCCACCTCTTTCTAGTAAAATCACAAGTCATTTTGTTCCTTTTTTTGTTGTATTGTTTTGTTACTTAATGAGTAACTACACAAGAAGCTGCTGGTTCTGCCCTTGGCTCAATCAAGAACTTTGTGGAGTATTTTGTTTCAGCACAGTCTATGTCTAACTAAGCCAGATATGAAGAACTAATGAAACAGCATGATCCTTTGTTCCTTTACCATGTCAAGTAAAATAATAATAATAATAGAAAGGAAACAAAACTTCCTCTGGTTAGAATTAGCACTGTGATAAATGGCACAGCAGGTCCGAGACAATCAAAGAAAGGGATGTGTTGCTTTGAAATATGATCTCTTGGCCTTTGCTAAGGTGATTAGCGTTGTTTCTAAAGGCAGCCATTTACTGTTCTCATTTAGCTTTTGAAAGTTTGTGATTTAGGAAATATGTATTGCTCCCTTTTGAACAAAGTGTTAGAAAGCCACATCTGAGATGTTAGTGTAGATAAATCAAGGTTATTCTGCATGTGACACACATCTTGAGGAAACTCTATTACTGTGTAAGAAAAAAAAAGTTGCATTTTTTTAAAGAATTATTTTGACACATATATCAGTCTGTAAGTCAGTTTTAAGAATATTGGTACTTGAGCAAACATACATTGTCCAATCTTCTTTCCTTCGCATCAGCATTAGATGTTTCAGCATTGCATAAAAATGAATTTATAGTATATGAAGCATACTCTGCTTCAGTGTCACTTTGAGTGTGCTAAAGTCACAGTGGCACACGATAGATAAATATCATTATAATTGATGTATGATCCCTATATAGTAATAGATCGATTTGAAAGTCAACTTTATTTTATTCAGAAAATGAACAGTAATTACATTATGGCTTTTGATTGCTCT
Source organism: Xenopus borealis (assembly GCA_024363595.1). NCBI lineage: Eukaryota > Metazoa > Chordata > Amphibia > Anura > Pipidae > Xenopus > Xenopus borealis. The sequence goes on along the minus strand of CM044435.1, from coordinate 26,431,357 downwards.
CTAACAGTGATCAACCAGCTACTTATGAGCAACATGTTGCTCACCACCAATCCCTTGGTTGTTGCTCCCGGTGTCCTCAAAGCAGGTGCTTATTTTTGAATTCCTGGCTTGGAGGCAACTTTTGGTGCATAAAATCAGGTGTACAGCCAAACAGAACCTCCTGTAGGCTACCAGTCAACATAGGGGCTAACAAATAGCCCACACAGCACTTATTTTGCACCACCCAGGAACATTTTTCATGCCTGTGTTGCTCCCCAACTCTTACCCCAAATCATCTGAATGGGGCTCATGAGGAAATGAGGCTGGAGATCCCTGCTCTATAACATAGAGGGGGTTATTTATAAACACTGTGCAAATTTGCCCATCGGCAATAACCCATGGCAACCAATCAGATTGCTGCATTCATTGTTCTACTTGTAGCTGGCTTTAAAAAGCTAATCACAGATTGGTTGCTATAGGGAACTGCCCATGGGCAAATATGCCCAGTGTTGATAAATTACCCCCACGTGTAAAGATAGGGTAGGTTCTTGGCACCTTCTTGAAACTGGCTGTGGCTGGTACATGATGAATAGCAGAAAACAGATACCTTGTGTGATATACTGTATCTGCCACAAGAAATATGTTTGGCGTATACATTTATATATATATATATATATATATATATATCAGTTCATGAAAGCACTCGCAGCTATCGCCATCCAGCGTGAATCAGCAAATCCTTACAAATCAGTGACACGAAGTGTAACACAACATAAATAACCCCTTCAGCCAATCAGGGTAAATCCCAGTGAAACCTCATATAAATGTAGACCATTTAAAAACAGTACTCATAATCATTCTACACAAAGTGCCTAACCCATGTTCCTATTGCATTCATCAGTGTGTGCACAAATAAAAATACATTTGTATCTATAATGTCATATTCAAATATATAATGTTATCAGTTATCAATATAAATGGAGGCCAAGAAAGTAGAAACTACCTAGAACCTGCAACAAAATATTGTATACAATGTTACTAGCAAACTTAATATGTCTAAACATATTGTGAAGGGAACCTATATGGACAATTACTATCAAAACCTGCTGATTCTATGATCTAAAGCATATTAAACATCATATCTACTACATAATTTATCAAATGCATATATTTTCTAGATCCACTACTAAATATCACAATGTCAGGTTTCGTAGTGATCAAAAGTGATTCAACCCAACAAGTGATAGATCATAAGAAACTGGCCAGGGAATACATTTCATAAAGCCCTCTAGGGGCTACTGTATCCAGAGTCCACATCCATTTAGCTTCACGCTGCAGTAATAATTTTGATCTATCACCCCCTCAGTGGAGGGGGGATATGATCATTCAAAACAACTCTTACAGCGGGCAAGGAATGTTTATATTCCAGGAAGTGTCTGGCCAAGGGGGTGTCTTCTTTGCCTGTGGCCAAAGCTGCATGTATAATATTGATTGGTGATTGTTCATGTGCTTGAGAAATGTTGTAACACACTTTCCAACATAATACAGGCCACATGGCCAGATTATGCAATATATAACAAAGTCAGAGGTACAGGTCAGCCGATAAGGGAATTTATAACGTTTTCCACTGTGTGGGTGAGAAAAAGTTTCCCCAGTAAGTAAACATCCACATGTCTTGCAACCTACACATCTGTAGCAACCAGGTTTAAAAGATTTTAACCAAGTCTCAACCTTATCCGTGTGTAAGTCAGACATCATTAGAGATCTACCTCTACAATGTGCACATATAGGTGCTGGCATATGGGAAAATGGCAGGCTTGCATCCATCTGTAGTATCGGCCAATGTTTTATAATCACAGAATTAATCATCTGACTCGCAGGCACATAGTTAGAAACAGATACCATTCTCTCCACTCCATGTGTCTTACTTTCTCCAATTTCCTCCTTTTGTGTCAACCTCTATTGTGTTTGGTAGCCTAGGATGAGCAAGGTATAACTGTGCTTTATTAGTAGGTTCATGTAGCCATTACATAACAGCAGTAACTCTTACTTTCACTTTCAAGCTGTACAGAAAGTCCTGTGTATGCACAATGACACCTGCAGGCCATTTGTATAAACATCACATTCCCCCTATAGTAGGAAAGCATTTGGACAAATATAACAAACAACAACAATGCATCTTAAAGCAATAATATACATTATTCACATCACATAGTCCTGGGTCCATGCAGGTAGTTGTCTGATTCTCTCAAAGCTGCTACAAAATGTTCTGTGTATTCATCATTATGCTGTCCACGTTTGCGGAATTTATATCTTTCAGCAACCACATTTACTCTTGGCACGAAAAAGTTTTTTATAGCAGTAAGAGCAGTTTCATAACTTTCATCAGGTGATGGTAATGTATAGAAATACGCTGCCCCTCTGCCCCCAGGCAGTGAATAAGTACAGCACGCTTTCTAGCAGCAGAAATCTCCCCTTGGTCAGCAGCAATAATGTAATTATCAAACATACGGATCCAAGCAGTAAAAGGTATGGTAGGCTCACCAGGGTTTAGTAGAAAAGGTGCAGGCTGCTGCAGAGGTAGAAAAGACATCCTTGTCACCATTTGTTGTGTTCGATAGCCGAGGATGAGGAGAGTATAACAGTGCTTTATTAGCAGGTTCATGCATCCATTACACAACAGCAGTAACTCTTACTTTCACTTTCAAGCTGTACAGAAAGTCCTGTGTATGCACAGTGCCACCCGCAGTCCATTTGTATAAACACCACAGCCTCTTTAACGCTCTCTCCATCTCAGCATCAAGGAAATCAAGTTGATAGCCCCTTTCCAGGGGCTGTGACCAAGTCAGTATTAATCTTAAACACTCTCAGAAATTGTGTATAGGGTACATATTTAAGTGTATTGAAACTATAATGAAATGTATTGACCAATTATCCAGAAAGTTCCAAACTATAGGCAACATCAGCTCCCAAAGAGTAAATAATTCTAATGATCTTTTTCATTGTAATAATAAAACAGTGCCTTGTACAGTACTTGATCCCAGCTAAGCTGCATGAATCCATATTGGTGGTAAAAAATCCTTTTGGGTTTATTTTATGTTTAAATAATGTTAGACTGAAAGTATAATAATCCAAATTATGAAAAGCTAAGATATCTTATAACTGTATAATAAAAAAAGAACCATGAGCGCTTTTAAACCTAAAATAGATGGTGTGTGAAGAGGTGACTGGAGTAATATCATAAAAATGTTTGTGTTATTAAGATGCCAGCATTTATTTGCCAATAGTTTGCACAATATTTACAGTTAAAGGTGACCTGTAACGCCATAAAATAATACAAAATCTTCTTCTTCTGCATTAAACCTTGTTTATTTCATTCTTTTAGATCCTCAGTTACAGCAGGCAAGCACCATATCAAGAAAGTCTTCATGAAGGGAAAATCTGGGTCTTAATCCAGAAGGATGGATTCAATGCCCAAGTGCACAGACTATAGAAAGAGGGGGATTTTAGGAAGTGCGGTGGTATCAGGAAGTTGCAGAACAAATGAGGCAGGGAAGGCACCATATTATCAACAGGCAACATTTTATTTATTATTATTATTATGATAACATGTCATTTTTACTATTTTCCAGAAAATAAGTTATATAAAGTATGAATACATAAATGCTCTCATAGATCCATGATTTGCAGCAGGTTTTGTAATGTAAGCAAATAAATTACAAGTGTCAAAAACAAAATAATTCAAAGAAAAGTTTCTGTCCAATTTAACATTGATTTGACCTTTTTGCAACCTAATAGCAGGCAGTGCTGACAGGCTGATATCTCTAATATTGGGAAATATCCCAAGAAATAAATGGGGCAAAGAGAAGCAGAAGCCGTTATAGATACATTTTTTGTGTTGCAAAATGTGACGCGAAAAGGATATTACTTTGCCTACATCCTTACCTTCTGTATCATTAATAATTCAAATGCTGAATATAATTCTGTAAGTATTCAGTTAAATTGTGAAGAAACCAACCCAGACACAAGTCAAAATGCAACAATATCCCTAAATATCACTTACCACACAACCTGTATTTATGTCCTTATGGACATCATGTGTAGATGTTGGTGTCCTCTTAATTGTGCACTATATTGTAAATGCAAAAAGCTATGCACAATAATACCATGCACAGAAGAAATCTGGTTTGTGTGCTTGGTCTTAGGCCAAAGTCTTAGGAACAGGTGCAATGGTTGCTTTTAGGTTCAGACTGGGCCTCCTATGGCTTACCTGAGAAACTGCCATCCATGTTCTCAAAGCAATAAGTCATTGCAAATGTTGTCAATGTGATATACAGTATGCCTATGCTGGGAATTAAGGAACAGCTGATGCGAATTAATTTCCACCCTGGGAAAAATCCTCTGGATCTCTGTCAGCCCAGCCTTTCCTTGGGTACATTGATACTAGGTACAAGTAAACATAGGTGTAAGCATTTTGTATGTAAGTTGCAAGAATAGATGCAATTTATTCAAACTGGGCCTCCAGAGATGGAGATAATGCCAAAGTGAATAAGTGTTAAATGCACTTGTTGAAATAAGAGCTATTGGGAATTGACATAGGCTGTGGCCCACTAGGGCTTGGGTCCACTGGGAGATCATCTGGTGCTCAGGCAGGCCAGTTCGACCCAAGGTACCTTGAAGCTAGGTGCACCTAGGTAATACATAGATGCAAGAGATTTACACCCTTTCTTTATTCCGTTAACTTAGGTTAACACAAGAACTGGGTGCTTAGCAATGATCATTGGCCCAGGAAAATATAAAGTCCACAATAAATGTTTGGTAGTTAAAAACACTAAATTGGTAAATAAAACCAAAAACCTGCTAACCCCCAGCAAGAGCGCTTACTCTTCCTCCTCCAGAAGTAGGAACTAACTTAAAAAGTTCCACATAAACATTACCCAACCCAACAGAATGGTTTGGAACAGTTTCCTAAGCCTTGCCCCTGCTTTCCTGCTGATCTTTCTGACTACTTTGCTAAGCTGGCTGACTACTGTTACTTTGTATCAGCAGCTAGCTGTCCTTAGCCTGCACCCTCCAAACCCCACAATTCCTTGCATACATGATTTCAATAAGGAACACAATATCAGCAATGCATTGTGGGTTACGCAGTCCTACATGTTGTCTGTAAGCTTTGGAGAAGTTGTTACAATTTGTAACATCAGTGTTTAGTCCCTCCTTCCCTGCCAGGAGTTAAATTTATGCAGAAAGAGAAGAACTGTTAAACAGCTGTATTTTAGCATAGAAAATGGCATTTATTCATACTTTTTGAAGAAACAGGTAACTGTGATGGGTTTATTATGGGTTTCTGTGTTATGTAGGTCTCAAATCAAATTTTAGATGGAAGCTGGAGTTAACATACACATAAACATAAATTTTTAGATAAACTGTCATAAATTGTAAAGAATATGTACAGGAATGTTTGATTTTCTTTCTAATTAGTTAAAAGCTAACATTATTTGGTGTTTTTTCAGTAGCTACCTCTAGTGTAATTGAAAAAACATGCAAATCTCTAGGATACCTGTTCATTTTGACAGGAAGCCAAATAATAACAAAGAGAATTTGTATGGGTTCTTGAACAAAAACAGCTGAATTTGGACCAAACAGCTAATTTTGCATTGGTTTTCTAACAGCTATCAGATGAATTTAAATCACTGTGCTTACAGCAAGGGCCTGAATCAATGACCTTACAGGGATATCCTGCTGCCAGTCCTCTGAACCATTGTCTCCCCAATGTTTAATTAGGCTTCCTCTCTTTTTTTAGCATGGGAATTTCTGACAAATCATTATACACTTCATGTAATGTTGCACAATAAAAAAAAGCAATATAATATTCAGTTCACATCCGTGTCTACGGGTGGCAGCAACATCTCACAAATGGATTTATTTTTACAAAAAAAAAAAAATTGGTTGCAAACGGATCAGTTAATCAAGTGCTTGGGAGATACTTGCACATATCAACGTTTAATGACTGTGACTCAGGGTAACTGATTTTAACTAGAAAAACAGTTTATGTATAATATTTGTTTTACTTGATTACCTTCTATCTGATACATGTGTGGGGTCTGTGTGGTCTGTCAGGGAACTTATGTAGTGTATAGTAATAAATACTGACAAATTGCAGAACCACCCCACCCTCACATTAATCTAGATGGGATAAAGTAGAATGGAGACATTAGGGGCCTATTTATTAAACCTTGATTTTTTTTCTAGTCAAGTTTTTAAAGGGGAAAGCTCACATTTTTAGAGGGAAAAAATTAAAATTTTTAGAGATTTATTACATTCCAAAGCTGCTGAAAATCTGAAAATACTCTTGCTAAGACCTGTTGAGGTCATGTATGGTACAGTAGATGTCCCTGACGATGTTTCTTGGCATTGTGATCTTTGCATGTTTTCATTTGATAATCCAACAAATTTGAGTTGTCATTATGTCAATTTTACCCAATTTAGAAAACTGGACAGGCAGTTTTCACCCGGACAGCACTTCCGAAAACCAGGCTGTCCGGGTTAAAACTGGATAGGTAGCAACTCTATATGTAGATCCAAATTTTGGAAAGATGCATATAGCGCTCGCTGCACTAGCGATGCGGCCCCTCCTCCACCCGCTCCGCCGATAAAAATTAGAAGCACTGACCGGGAGGTGGGACGACAGCAGCCTGTGGAATGCCAACCTGCACATTTGAAGGTGGATGAAATGATGATGTTGATGGCAATAAGTTAACACTCGCCATCACCAGAATAGTTTACCGGCCAGGGCTGGATTTAAAAATTGCATGTCCCTAGGCCCCCTGGCTGCTTCCACCAACCTCCAACTATCACTGCTGCCTCCAGACCTCTGCCACCATAGGTCCAGAGCTTTGTGGCGTGCCCACAAATCTGGGCCTGTTATCGTCTAACTAACATACCCCCCACCCATAAGGTCTCTGTCCCTGGCCGTGAAATGGTCCTGATTTATACCAAGCACTCTAGCACACAACAGGTTAACTAATATAAGAAAGCACTCTATCTACAGTCAGAGGTTAATTAGCATTCAGATACTAGTTGCTATGCATAACACATATGCGCTGACCTAACAGCTTAAGACAAATCATCAGAAATGCTGGGTTTAGAGTAGAGGGTTTCAGACAAAATGGGTCTCAAAGGATGCTTTCACTAACACTTGTGGTTAAGTACAGTTGTACAGTTATTGTTAAGAATGTCAAGTCAAGAATGACTCCTCAGAAGTGCAATTAGGTAAAATTAGGGTGTTGAAAAAATCACCTGTCAGGTGACAGGCTATATAATATTGTTATCGTCTGTATTCCTACACAGTCATCTCTTGTCACTGCTTATGTGTCTGGTAAAAACAGCAGACCCCTTTGTTTTTAATGTAAGGACAGGAGTGGAAGGGCATTCTGATTGCTGCGGTTCATCCAGAGAAAACCATGGTGATAAAAAAAAAAACAAATATTAAGCAGCACTTAAACCTGCAGTTGGAATAATTAAAATTAAATGTGTATTCCAACACCCCGGCCAATTATTATACTATATACAGTACACTGTTTTTAATGCAAGAATAAGGACATTAACTATTAGATGGCACCATTGTTATTTAACTAGACATTATACAGACTCAGTTCTACTGAGTACTGAATATTTGGTCATGGTTCATAACTAGAACAAGAAATCAGTCCTCTGATTCCTGTATGCGTAGGGGGCATATTTTATATGCTGTGTAAAGTGAAGGTCACCGAAAAAATGGTGTAAAATAAACAGCAAATGTATCAAGGTGTGTTTCATTTTATGCAATACTACCAAATTTGCTGCCGTTTTTTTTTTTTACATTGGTTCCAGAGGAAGTTACTCTAAGAAAAAAAAAAGCATAAAAATGTTATGCCATTTTTTTACATGGCAAAGCCTGATGATGTGTGGTGTATTATCC
>CM044435.1:26382321-26394566 GCA_024363595.1 Xenopus borealis | reverse complement strand
CCACAGGGAAGGTTTAGAGACTAAACACAGATTTCTGCTTTGTAGGTGTAGCAGCTTACAAGCAGTTTACAAACATCAGAAAAAGGGAATTCCCACAACAGGTGCTTGAGCCATGCACATAATTTAGGCAACTAAACCAGGAATTACTAAGAAGGATACAGACTCATTCACAAATTATCAATGAATATCACAATACAAGAGCTTTTAACTGATCAAGGTCATGCACCATTGCTAGATCACAAAACTAGCTTGCTAAAACACCCTAACTCACAGAAATAACCTGTTTGCTCAGGCAAGGAGTGATGGGTGCAGGGGAATATAAGAAGCCTCCTCCCAAAGCTGATTGGAGGAGGCCATCCAGCAATTAACCCCTGCCATGGATGGAAGCATCCTAACACAATTATACCAATCTATAAAGTTCATCTTAATACTGATCCAAAAGAAGAGGAATCTAAACCCAGTTGAACAGACTTTACCACAAGCTTGAAAGAAGGAATTTGAGACATGAATGAAAAAATAGAAACAATTAAAGTAAGAGTAGTGATGAATCAATCTGATCCTTTACAATTTGCGGAAAACGCCAAAAAAATGGCAAATGCATTGAAGCCAATGGGTGTTTTTCCATGTGAATTTTTTTAAACAATATATTAGAGTAAATGGATGTTTTTAACATGGCCAAATGAGGCAAAATATTTTGCTCATTGATAATTAATAAGTATTATTGTTATTATTAACATGTATTTATAGAGTGCCAAAAGTCCATGTTTTTCACACTTGCTGATCGGTTGTTGATTTGTGTCTATATTTAATGAACAGTCTGAGCAAACAGTTTACAGTGCAGGGTGAATCTCTATGAGAGAGATGCAACCCTGACAGATAGTACATGCTTAATTTAAATTTCTTTGTCAGCATGGCCCAAAGGCATCTGGGCTTATCAGCAGTGAATATCTGTAAAGACTATCATCTTGTAATTTCTGTGAGCTTTGAAAAAAATCAACTATGCAGTAAGCATCCCTGAAGAGGATGTTATGGCAACTTAAAATTGCTTAAAGAGTTATAAATATTTGTTCTGCACTTCAGTCATGCTGGTGTTATACATCTCTCAGAAATACACATATACAGTAGACAGTATTCGACTCTGGTGTCCATGACCCATTTCAAGGGGCCCCATCCCAGTCTTGATCTTCTCCCAGTTCCATCTCCCTGCATTCCATGTAGCTTTAACTTCCTGCTATTGCGATGGGTGGTGATGGGCACCCACAGTTCCAAAGGAGGTTGATGCTGTTTGATACTGCACATGGATAAACTAACAAGGCAAAGTCTCATATTAAATAAAATGATCATACTCTAAAAACCTTGTGGAAAACTAAGGAATGTCATACATTATTGCCTGACCAAAATAATTAATGAAAAGAACAGACTGAATTATGCATGCTAATGATAGTTGTTTTTAAGAAATCAGATGCCCATAATGTGAACACTTGAAAATGTAAAAAAATCTGAAACTAATTTTAAAGAAGAAACAGCAGCATGTTGATATTTTGGGAGAGATGACTTAGTGGAAAGGACTACACAGCCTCATCAGAATAACCAAGTTAAATGAGAAACACTGAGGAACAGTGCTGCTTGGGGAGACTTGCAGTTGAGACTCATTTGGATTCTATTTGTTGCTTGCCATTGAACAAAAGTATTTCTCTGTACAAAGACAGTGCTTTCATCTCAAGGACTTTGAAGCTGCTTGGTTGAATATAACTATTCACACTTGATATGGGTAGTAATATGCTTTGCCTTACATTTTAAATTACAGTTGACTCTAGTTCAGGGATCCTCAACCTTTTGAACTGATGAGCAATATTCAGAAGTAGAAGGAGTTGGAGAGCATCACAACATGAAAAAAATGTTTTTGCGGTGCCAAATAAGTGCTGTAATCGGCCAGTTAGTAGACCCCTATGTGGATTGCCAGTCTAAATTGAAGCTCTGTTTGGCAGAACACCTGGTTTTTATACAACCAAAACTTGCCTCCAAGCCTGGAATTCAAAAATAAGCTCGAGGCCACTGGGAACAACATCCAAGGGGTTGGAAAGCAACATGTTGTTCATGAGCAACTGGTTGGGGATCACTGCTCTAGTTAATATGTCACTATTGAATCTACAAATGCCTTCATACTGTGGCTGAAACTATTACCTTGATTAAAAACTAGTAATGGGCGAATCTGACCATTTCACTTGACAAACAATTTGTGAATGTAAGGACTCGCACCTTACCGGTGCGGCGGGGACGCCCGCCGCGCCACCATCGGCGGGGACACCCGCCGCGCCTTCTCCCGGCATCTTCTTAGTGCGCGCGCCACGCGCACTTCCTGTATTTATAGGCGCAGGCGCGCTGACGGCTGACGTCAGCGCGCAGTGGCGCCAAATTTGAAATATTTAAAGGGGCATTTGTAGTGAAATCATTGCCCGTGATAGGATATTCTCCTGGTGCCTTTCCTGTGCTGTTTAAGCTTCTGACCTGATCTGATTCCTGTGTTTGACCCTGCCTGGCTATTGAATACCCTGTTTTCTGTATCCTGACCTGCGCCTGATTCTGATTACCAATTCTGCCTAATCCTTCCTGATTGATCACCCGGTTTTGACCCTTGCCTGCCTGACAACCCTAGCTATCTACCTGCCTCGACCCGGCCTGTCTGACTCCGAATCTGCCATCTCCAGTCTGTACCGTGACCATCGGCCTTAAAGACTCCTATTACAGTCGTGCCCCATTGCTGGCCAGAACTCCTGCCCTGCACCTCTCGTTTAAGTCCAGGTGGCATCTGAGTAGCTGAGGGCTCCTCCCGAAGCCAAAGGTGGCCACACTACTGGTGAAGCACGAGCAGAGACCAGGGTGCTTGGTACTTGTTCTGGTATTTGGGTGCCGACCGTGACAGTGAAACGTGATAAATAGCCAAAATGCATTATAGTCTATGGCGGTCAATGTTTGCGATGCACCACACAATTTTTTTCACCCATTGAAATCTATGGGTGTAATTTTTTAGGCAAAACTTGGCAAAAATGTTTTCTCATCACTATTTATAATTCAAAATCTAATTGTTTGAATAAAAAAAGCTTGACCAAACTCCCATCTACGATTTTGCTATATTTATTAATAAAATACCTAAAATTAATCTGATTGGGGAAAAATATTTAATCAACCTGAATTTTTTATTTTTTTTGGACTGATTTTTTCGGTTTTTGTATTGTCGGGCTAAACCAAGTGCAGACCAAGATATCTTCCAAGTGGGATTAGGGACTTCTCTCATTGACTTATACCTGACCTCAACAGGTTTGAGATGGTGGATTTTCGGATTTGGGTTTTTTGCAGCATCGGGGGTATACAAATCTCCATGAAAAATTTGAGTCAGACCAAATAAATTTGAGGGGTAGTAGTAGTGTTTTCAAGCATTTGGATGCACAAATCTTACTTGGAATGTGAATTTTTCACTGGTTCTCTAAATAACTAACTAATCTACCCAAATGTTAGAGGCAGAGATTTTTTTGTCCTCTCAACTAGATTATTGTATATTACCATTCATTACCTTCCATTCTGCAATATGCACCGGAAAATAAATACAAATATCTACAGTATACTCATTAGAAAAGAGTCGCATATGTTTATAAACAATATATAAATAGATAATATATATTTATTAAATGGCTATTAAAAGATTTATTATTATCAGTAATAAATGAATTAGTCATGAATCAGTAGCAATCAGTATACAAATAATTGTCTGCATGCAACCTCAACTGAGGGCTGTTTGAGAGACTATATCGTTTGTGCCATGGGATCATGAGAGCCCTTAAAGGAAACTGGGTATCTAGTAATGAAATGCAAAATAAAAAATGTTTATTATATAGTTAGCTAACCAAAAATGTAATCTATACAGACTGAATATCTAAAAAAGGCAATATATATACAGATTAAATATCTAAAGGCAGATATCTAATATAATAGCCAGAATCCAACTTCCTGATTTGCAGTTCTCAAACTCTGTTAGTCAGCGACTTTAAGGGACATAACTCTCCAGTGAGTTTGCTTTTGATGCTTAACATGTAGGTCAGATTCAAAAGCAAAGAGTTATGACCCATATGCCCCCTCAAGTCACTGATTGGTTACCACCTGGTGACCAATAAGAGACCTACAATGCAGTAAGTTTGGTTCTGGTTATCATGTTAGATATCTGGTTACTCCAGCCTTTATAGAATATTCTTAGCTAATTAACTGTAACTATACCTATATTGATTTTTTTTAAATTTACCCTGTTTTTATTTTTGCACTGAACAATTCCTTTAAAGTGGGTGCTGAGATGTTAGAGGGGATTGGTATGTAATGGATAATACTATATATTTATTGAACTTGCAGCAATTTAAGGTCCATCATACCTTCATTAATTATGTGTTCACAAACACACATTATAATATATAGTGGGGGAAAGCCTGCATGGCGATTGTGTGAATTACTGGTGTAACTATATTTTTATATTCAATAGACCTCAGCATACATTCTTGACTTGAGTTAAAAATGTGAAAGGCAGCTCTATTAACTGATATAATTTGTAAATTATAAGAAAAAGAAAAATACCTTTAAGCAGTGTGATTCATCAAACAGTGGCATTATTAAACTGTGTGCAACTTTATATCATCTTTTTACACAAGATTTCCAGCTTCACATTTTTTACACAGCTATATAAATACACATTATTTTGAACAGTGTGTCTATTGTAATTCCACACTTTTTTACACAGCTTGATAATATTCACCTTAGAGTGCAATGCACAAACACAATCTTGAAATAAAATATTTCATTGCACAAAGTGATATATCCGCAGGATTGTTTCTGAATCTTTGGCTATTGGGGGGGAGCGCAGTCATTTTGGATGAATGATTAAGGAAGGTGCTAGTTTTATAAGCATTTCTACAGCAATACGATCAGCAAATGTAACCAAGAGGGGCTGAGAGACTAAGGATTGCTGTGATAAATTGCATTCTAAAAGATTTTGAAATACAGCACATACACAAAAATGTGAAAATAATAAAATGATGTGCAAGGAATAGAAAATATTAATAAAATGCAGTTTTATAAGAAATTAAATTAAATATATTCTCAGTAGCTAAAGCTTGTTCTGAACAGTAAGAATCACAAGCACAAAGATCTGCATACAAAGGACAAAACTCAGCAAAACAAGCATGGGGAGAGAAAATCAATGCATTGAGCTAAAGTATTTACCTGCTTGCTGCCATTATCTCCCCTAACAGCATGGTGACAAGCAAGTCCCCTGCATCAGCAACCCTACTGAATAAACAACTATTAAAGCTGATTTGTTGGTAGAAAGGAGCAATGTTATAATATAGTAGTGAGCCTGGGGTGGAAGGCTATTCAGGCTTAGCCAAAGGGAGAGGTTACTTTGAGGTGGGATTACTGATAAAATGATGAACATTCACAGCTGAAATCTGCTGAATCCTGTATAAATAAATATAGAAGCTTTCCCTGTCCCATTTAATATTATTGACTGTGTACAAGGGTGATATAATAGACAATGTTAAATACTTATTTTGAACATATACAGGGTAAATGATCTGTATTTGGTTCAGAATTTTTTTCTAATCTATATTCAAAGGTTTTGGCACATTGGCACACAATTTAATTACAATTTATATTGATTGACTGACTGGCAGATTCTCTAAGCACTGCCTTTGTTTGTCAGTTGTCTTTTCTATATCTATATATTGCATGTGAGTATGATTGTTATAAAGGCGGGTATAACCCAGTAGTGGGCAGAATGGCAGCAAGCTGCTGAACTGTGTCATTACATTGATCTTGCTTAAAAGATAAGGAAATTCACTGTGGGTGCCAATATTTTTTCCCAGGCTGTTGCTGCTTATAGGGAAATAAAAGTACCACAGCACTGGAACTTACTGATGGGCGAATAAAATGCCACAAGCAAATCAATTTGCGGAACTGTGGCAACGATTTGCCGCCACGTGAAAGAAAATTTGTTTGCGTCAGAATTGTCACTCATGTCAAAATTGTCATGCTTCAAAATTATTTGGAAGCCCATTGGCTTTAAATCATTTGGACCAAATAGTTGTATGTATAAAAAATGACACTTGCATCAAAATTATATTTACGCCCATTGACTTCAATGTGTTTGCAAATTTCATGGTAAAGTCTCAAATTTTTTTGGCAAAGGGTAACTGCACAGAATCGTCCATCACTACTGGCCTTCCATTTGTTTCTTACTTTTACTATGGTGTTGGTCAGCTGAGGGATGACTGGGAATGGTAAGAATCATGGCAGCATGGCAATACTTTACTTTTTTCCACTGGCATCTGAAATGAGGTGCTGCCAAACATATTGTGACACCCCAGTGAATTGTCTTATTTGTCCTTTAAGACTGAGATGTACAGAATCCCTGCCTTCAGCTGTTATCATCAATGTATATCTTACCTTACATTTTAGCCTAATATCACAGATGGAGATAAGCGATTAGGCCAGCTGCAAAGAGAACAATAGCAGTTGTAAAATTTGCCTGCTGTTGGTACGTGAGCCCAGACTGTAAGGTCCACAGAAATAAAATGTAATTTTTTTTTTTTTGTAATTTCATTAAAGAATGAATAATTTTAGATTTAAATTGTAATCATGATTAATTTTCTACAAAAATCCAGAGAGTGAGATGATTACTGTATGAAATTATTATGGGACTATTTACAGGCACATTTTAAAAATAACGTTGTGGGATCCCATATGCGTAACCTTGTTATCCAGAGAGATCCAAATAACAGGAAGGCCATCTCTCATAACACCAATTTTTAGCAAATAATTAAAAAATTTAAAAAAAGATTTCCTTTGTTTCTGTAATAATAAAAGAGTAGCTTGCACTTGATGGTTACTTGACGGAGTACTGGTAGCAAAACAATCCTATTGGGTTTATTTAATGTTGAAATGATTTTTAGCCAACTCAATACAGAAATATCTCAGGATACCTTGTCTAGAAAACCCCAGGTTTCAAGAATTCCAGATAACAGATACCTATACCTGGATATTAAAAAAAATGCATAAAAAAGCAGCCACTGAATGCCATATTTAGAGCGAAAACCAAAACAAAAGATAAAATGAAACATAAAGACTTAATGAACTGTTTCTATCTGTTGTGTCTTACTCTACTGATGTGTAAAATCTTTTACATATTTATTTACCATTCTATTAGTAGCTAACCCATATGATTATCCCAATACAATATACAACTCATTTTTCACAGACACTAATTGGCCACCTGTAATATACTGTACTTCCATTATAAGAAAGGATGCCACATGAACCAAGGGTAGAATCAATCAAATATGTCATCACACAAGAGGATGTTTTACATTTAAACCTACCGCTCAAGCAGCTGTACCCAATCCCAGTTGTTTATAAAATATATTAACAGATTGCTAGGACAATCTATACCTCACTGTACAGAAACTTTTGTAGGAATAACATGGTGCTACATATTTATATAGGAAAATAGAAAAATCTATTCAGGAAAAATGGGAACCTGTAAAAGCAACATAGTGATGATGTTTACACTAGATTACGAAACAAAATAGTATGCCGCCCCAAATTTTTCAGCAAAGCGAAACAGGACAAATTCGCCCATCACTACTTTCTATCTAAAGAAGAACATGCGTTTCATTTATTTGGTTTCATAGAATGAAAATTTTTTACTTTGTGCCTCCCTATATACCTACACAGTATATAATATAATAAAATATAATCCTGGAGCTGGACAAAAACTTGAAATAAGACAATTGCCAGTTTTTTCTCATAATGAAACATGTCTAAAATCTAGCTGAACCAGTGGATGGCTCTTAGGCTCACATTGGGAAAAAGTCCTTCCATATCAGTGGTTATTTGATTTTTTTTAACTTAAACAGTGATAAACAAAGGGTAGCTATGTGATGGGTGAATGTATTTAGCAGGCATGGATCTGCAGCGAATTTCCACACTTTGCCACTTGCAAAAATTGTTGCACATAAAAAAAGTTTTTGGTGCCCATTGACCCAAATTGCCCATTAGACAAAGGAGTCGTGCATGTAAAAATTGTCAAGCACATAAAAATTTTGCACATCAAAATTATGTTTGGTGCCCATTCAATTTTTTCCAGTTTTTTCAGAGTTTTGTGTAATGGGACAGATTAACTAATCACTAGTTACTGTATGTGCTTTACCATTTGCATTCCCCACAATATGAAATAAATTTACGATATTCATTACATAATGTTAATGAATGAAAAGTGTTCTCACATATTGATAAATCAAGACCTTATTTTTCACAATAAAATAAAAAGGACATATTAAACAAGAATCTAAACGTATCCCTTAAATCATGCAAAGCTCAAGCAATGTTTAATTATAGCTTTATGCAATAAATATCTTTGCAAAAAGATATAAAGACTTCCCCAAGGTAGTAAAATAGATTTATACTGTACGCTGAAAAACTTAGAGCAACTTCACCAAACATCTGTCTTCCAGAGCAATTGTATCTCTCACTATTTCACCCTGGAGGATGAATTGTTTTCTAATCCTATTGCCTCACAGAGAATCAAAAGAGAAGTGTAAAGAGATGAAAGATCTGAATGTTGGGGCAGACCTTTAAAAAATGTATTAGCAAAAATAAGTAATTGCCGATTATTAAAAGACGTCAATGTCAGCATTGCAAGCCTTATAAATGTTTCGCTGAATGTGTTAAAACTAAATACTAACAGTTCTAAGGGAATGATGATTGGTTTTAAGGTTTTTACACATAAAGCAAAATGTTTTAGTTCACATTCTGCAGAAATGCACTCTTCTGCATTACTAAAATATACTTTATTATAGCAAGAACAAATTCTCAAAAATATCTTTTTGTCCAAAATTAATTTGTATAGGGTTTTCAAGTACTTTCTACGGAAAATTTTAACAAGAATTAACTTTTATTTACTCTTTAAATAAATATAATGATTTTGAGTGGACATAACAAAAAAGAAAAAACTATGAAAAACCAATATTACATGAATGAAAAATAAGGCCAAATCTCCCTGTCCTGATCTTCCTGATGTCTACATTGTATAAAATTAATATATTCCTTGCTGGCTGCATTTAAAGAACTAAAGCAGCACTGTTTAATAGGGAAACAGTATACATGTAAGGGAAGAATGTATTGTAGGTACAGTATATTCAAGTAAAAAACAGCAACCCTCCACTTACAATGGAACAGGGAATAAAAAGACATATCCGAGCTCACGATGTGCAAACATTTAAATTATTTTATTTATTTAATTATATTGAATACAACTGAGCTTCATTGATTCCAGCAATCAGAATAAAATATATATAATTGCATACCACTTTAATTGGAATGCAAAATTAATAATTGTCTGAATTTGAAGAAAAAACTTTTTTTTAGTGGTAAAAGAAGAAAGCGTCATACTATTTGGTCCATATCTGGAGGCAAGGGGTGCCATGTATTGCATTTACATTTAGATCTTATAACTGGGAAAGGCATTTGATATTGGTGTTTATAAAACCATTCTTGAATTTATTTAGTAATGTGCAGGAGGCCATATGGAACATCACAATGGAAAAAAAAAAACATGTTCTCAACCATAGGATGTAGTTAGTTTTGTTGAAACTAGCTGCCCAGTAATACATTCTTGAACAAATTCTAAAGTGCTAAAGTTTTGTGAAACTTGCAACATGTGATACTGGGTAACAGGTTTACTATTCTGTGTTAATTTTGAGGCTTTGCATTTTTGTGGTGTTTATCACCTAATTTGTAAATTAGTGATTAGGGCCATGTCAGACCAGGTGTATTTATGATGGTGTATTTACACTATAGGAGAAAATGACTAACCTAGATACATGTACTTCATGTTGCTTGACTCTTAGTGCACTTTTAAGACTGACACATAGGGGCACATTTACTAAGGGTCGAATTTCGAAGTTAAAAAATTCGACCATCAAATTTTTTGAAAAGGCATTATTGATCGAAAAAAATCGTTTGAATTGTTTGAATGCATTTGTCACGGAACTGCAGGTATTGGGCAGTAAGAGAGCCCTACCTTCATCCGGTGTTCACCAATGCCCTTTTGGGGCCCTGGACTTTCTGCTGCGGGATTAGGCAGAGGTCTTACTTAAAGGCAGAGACAGAAAAATGGTCAGTTCAGGCAGAGGTTGTGGGCAAGCAGCAGGTTTCTTGGTCAATTCAGACAGAAGTCGTGGGCAAGTGGCAAAGAATCAGTAGTCAGGCAAAGGTTAGAACACAGGTAGTCAAATAGGTAAATGATTAGGCAGTGTCAGAAAAACTGAAAACCAGCTTGGGCACAGAGTGCAGGGAATTTATTGTCGAATTTGGTGCCAAATTGTGACGTCAGCGAGTCTGCCCCGCATCACGACCGCGCTCATGTGACGCAGGACGACGACGTGCATGTTCAGATATGCAGGCGCACTGATGATGGGACCAGGAACCGGCGCGTCTGAGGGTAAAAGTGTGAGCCGGTCTTCTAGTCCGCCTTACAGCATTGTTCGAGTTGAACAATTTTGATAAAAATCCTTTGATTTTCCAAAATCTCAGTAAAGTTTCTAGGAGGTCCCCCATAGGCTAAAATATCAATTCAGCAGCTTTAAGGTGGCAAAGTGTTGAATCTGAATTTTTTAAAAGAGACAGTACTTCAAAATTTGAATCTTCAAATTTCTTTTCAATAGTTGAAGTAGCCCAAAATGACTTTGAACTTCGAATTTAATTCAAATTTTCACTTCGACCCTTAGTAAATGTGACCCATACTGTACTGCTAATTAGAAATTACCACCTGCATTGCTACCTTTTGTATTTCATTTACTTTAAACTTAATACCTTCACTGACAGGACTATTATGTAATATGCCCTCCCTGAATTTACTTTGCATTATTCATAAGAATATGGGTTCCACTTTCATTTAATGGGTTTTCTGCTGCATTTTGATCCTCTGACACAAAATATTGTTGTAAAGTAAAATACAGCCTCTGACTTGCTTTGAAAATACCCACATCTGGGAAATATAAATACCTGGACATGTTGTCAGGCATTGTTAAGTATAGCTGATGGTAGCTGACTGTACTAAACTAAGGATGAAACTGTCTTCCTTTCAATATCAGGGATTGCTCTTTTTTTTGTATCACTCTACACAGAAATAATAGTGCCTGGTCATTTGGGTTAATGTCTTTACATCAATCACTTTCTGTCTCTCTGTGAATGTAAAATACTGCATGAAGGGAAATTATTATATTAGGACATTGGTCGTACAACTGCAGAAAATGAGGGCACATCTTGGTCTGATTTAAACAGAACAACATAGAAAGGGAATCAGTGATGAAAAATATAAAATAGTATAATTAGGTGATATTGATAGTCAAACTTCAACAACTTTCTTGACTTTTCATTGGTCACTGAAGTTTGAGTCCTGGGAAAGCTGCATGGGGATTGGATAGGCTGGAGGGTAAGTTCAGACTTGACCCATCCAATCCCTGTTCAGCTGTACAGGACAAACTTCAGGGAGAAATAAGCAGAAAGAATATACAGTCACCTGAGTTCCTGCCCTCCCCTCTAAACATAGATACATAGTTAAATCGGGTTGAAAAAAGACAAAGTCCATCAAGTTCATCCCCTCTAAATGAAAACCCAACATCCATACACACCGCCCTCCATACCTTCACATAAATGCTATATACCCTATCTACTGTATTCTAACTATAGAGTTTAGTATCACAATTGATATTATGTCTGTCCAAGAAATCATCCAAGCCACTCTTAAAGGCATCAACAGTCAGCCATTAGAACATCACCTGGCAGTGCATTCCACAACCTCACTGTCCTCACTGTGAAGAACCACCTATGTTGCTTCATATGAAAGTTCTTTTCTTCTAGTCTGAAGGGGTGGCCTCTGGTGCGGTGATCCTCTTTATGGGTAAAAAGGTTCCCTGCTATATTTCTCTAATGTCTTCTAATGTACCTGTAAAGTGTAATCTTGTCCCCTCGCAAGTACCTTTTTTCCAGATAAAACAACCCCAACCTTGACAGTCAACCATCATAATTTAAGTCTTCCATCCTTCTAGCCAGTTTAGTTTCTGCACTCTTTCCAGCTCGTTTATATCACTCATAAGGATTGGAGTCCAAAACTGCACTGCATACTCCAGATGAGGCCTTACCAGAGA
>CM044435.1:26345233-26379695 GCA_024363595.1 Xenopus borealis | reverse complement strand
AGACAATTACAAATATGTACAGTATATGTTGGATTTAATCCATTGCCTACCTGATACTCATTCTTCCATTGGGTTTGGCAACTGTGTCCTCAACGCAGGAACTCCTCTCTGACTAACTTAAATTATATGTTAAGCTAGAGACTCACCACAGATACAGGTGTCAAGTTCTAATGGGTCAGTGACCATTAAGTTAATCTTAGGGAGTTGGGCATGGATTCTTGAGGTAGTCAGCAGAGACAAGAAGGACTGAATATGATGTGTCTAAAGATTGACTCTGCTACGTGTCCTGATACTATATAATATGTAAATGACTTAACATTCTCAAACACAGACCACAATTTATAAATGCAATATAATATGAGCAAACTGTTTTGCCAAGTTTTACCATGAAAATGATGTCCATTGCATTTCTGCAAATGTGTGTCGTTTCGTGAATTTTTGGCAAAGTTAAGTGGACCAGATTCGCCCATCATATAAACATATATGTAATAAAGATAATAAACAGGAACCAGTCTCCCTAAGGTAACAGGGTCTAATAAGATTTCTATCCCTTTTACAAATTGCTAACAGATTTTCTGCCTTCTAGGTAGTGTTTTACTGGGTAGAAGGTTGAAATACTGTATAAGAGGTCCATTTATTAAACTTTTATTTTTTTTGGTAAAGGTTTTTAGGGGGAAAACTATTTTTTTGTGGAAAACCAAAACCTTGTATTATTTAAAATGTATCATACCCCAAAGCAGGCCCAGACTGGCAATATGTGGGTTCTCACAAATGCCAGAGGGGCTGCTATAAGGTGCCATATAAAGTCACAATTAAGTGGGCTGGTGAGGGCTGTTTGTGCCTCTGCGTGGGATGATTGGCCCTCTATGTACCTGAGAAGCTAGGGCCTATTTTAATTCTCAGTCTGGACCTGCCGCAAAGCTGCTAAAATACCCTATCTCAAACCTGTTGAGGTCATGTAGATGTCAATAGCAGATGTCTCTGAAGTTGTTCCTTGACATTGTGATCTGCGCTGGATAATCCGAAAAATTCTGGGTTTTCAGTTGATAATGCGAAGAAGTAGAAAAAAATATAGAGTTTTCAGGGTGTCAGTCGTACAATACGGCTGGTTGGTGGCTATGGGTAAGTGCATGTTGGCAAATTATGTCTTTTCATACATCCCCCCAACAGATTGTAAACTCCACTGGGTCTGGGACTAATGGGTATTGTGCATACTCTTTGTAACATACTCTTTGTAACATGTAGAATATGCCAGTGCTATATACAGTAAATATAGAATAATAATAAACATATGAAGTAGTTATCCAAATCTGATGGTTGATGCATTCTAATGGAGTATGATGGAAACTTCCAACAGGAACACAGGTGCTCTATTATCTCAATTCCCTACTAGTAAAATCAATCTTATAATAATATATATGTGTAATGTCTGCAATCCAGTCAGTAAGCTAAAGAATGACACTGGAGACTTGCTTAATAGGAGCCTGGGTCACATGGAGTTTAATACAAATTTAATTTACCCCCAGCACTTCAAGAAGAGTATGATAGTATAAATACATCTGAAAATAGAATAGTACAGTCCAATAATATGGTAATAGTTAATAAACGTAGCAACAGGATTCATGTATTTAAGGGCTGGACAATAGTAAGCATATGCACAGATTATTATTATTATTAGAAAAACCTGATTTGAGAAAACTTTGCAAATAGTACTCCTATAACAGTATTTCCTATTGCTAACATCTTGTTTATGGTATATAAAACAACCCTTTATAGTTTAAGAACACAGCAAACAGACTATAAAAATGTTGGCAGTCGTGCTGATGTGTCATTTTGCTTAGTTATACAGCACTTCTGCCAACTGGAAAATGAACAATCTATTAAAATCAAATCAGTTCATTAGTCTTACTAACAGTTCTTGTTTGCATAGATAACAATAATAGGCCTATATCTTGCCTGAAGTTTTTATTATGTGTTTACTCTATTACCGTCAATGCAACAATAAATTTACTCATTTCGAAAATTTCAGTGACATAAGTCATAAATGGCATGGTATTTTAATGACACCATATGTTACATGTTGACTATATTTAAGGACACTAAGCTGTATTATTTTTATAAATGTTCTGGCACGAATATGAGTATAATAAGTATGGATACACCATTTTTAATGGCCTGTTGATTTTGTCTAATTTAGTGATAATTCTGCCTAATACCTACTGACATCCTTATGTCATGGCATCTGTTTCATAGAAGAGAACATTCTGCTGCTCAACATACTGTAATTATTTTGTCTGCCTCTTTTAAATTAATTTATGTTAATTACAGATAGTGAGAATATATTTTTCTCTAGCTTAAATTTCAAATAAAATTCTAAGATAATATATTAGTAAGTAAGTAAATATTCTTTTCTTTTGTGTATGCTTGTACCTTTCATATTAATTACAAACACGCCTCCAAAATAAAAGGTGCCACACAGGGGCAGATAAGCCAAAATGATCATATTATCACAACAAGGTTCTTTCAGAAATTGATTAGGCCTGGTGGAAAGTTAAACCCTTTGGGGCAAATTCACTAAAGCTCGGAAATGCGCTAGCGACAGCTTTGCGGCATTCGCCGCACTTCGCCAGGCGAATTTTCGCAAGAGATATGCAAATTCCCTAAGATGCGAATTTTCGCTCAGGTCGGCGAACGGTAGCGAAGTAGCACTACCGTTACCGTAACACTACACAAGCCCAGGAAAAGTTGTCCTATTGTTCTAAACATGTTCTCACTGTATAGTTGAGTTGCCATGTGTTAGGAAATAGAGGTGGGGAAGGAGGGTAACCCCAAAAAATGTTTCACTATTTTTCAGACTATCACCCTACAAAAGGTAAAAGATGCCAGCGTTTATTGGGACTTCAAACTCCTATCTATTGTATTGAACTTCACCAGGTCTGACCTGACGAAGTAACTTCTAGCGTAAGAGGTAAGAAAAAATCTTAGGGAATTAGCTTAGTTACATCCCTTCCTCAGTGCGCAACTTCACCTGCCGTAAGGGTGCGAAGTTGCTCAAGTCTATCTACTTCGCTAGCGAAGGTTCGCCAGGGACACTGTTAGTGAATCGGCGAAGTTGCAAATTGACAGCACACTGGCGAATTAGCGCTAGCGTTAGACGCTTCGCTCTTTAGTGAATTTGCCATTTAATGTGCTGCATGCAGGATTTTAATGGTCCTTGGATGATGTAAATATTTGTTCAGACAACCCATAAGTACTTGTTCAGCTAGGAATATATTCACTCCCTTGGTGACTCAGCTAAACAAATAGATCTCAAATTGATGAAGATTTGTGTCAAAATTTGCTTTTTCACAAGTGGGGAAAATATTCATGTAATAAAAAAGTTTTCACTGGAGAGCTGATTCGTTGCTGTGATTACGTTTATTCAAGATGCATATTCATGAATCTTTGCTAGAATTTTGCCATGCATTTGGTTTCACCAGAAAAAAACACAGGAAAAAAAAACAAGCAAAAATAAACTAATTGACATGAGAAAAATGTGGAGAAAAAATGTTTATTGACTTTCTTGTGCTTTTGGTACAAGAAAAAAAACAAGCCATTGAAAGCAATGTTTTTGGCACAAAAAATACGGAAAAATCAATTTGATCCAATGCATGTGGTGAAATTTCACCTTTTACTATATTTTTTTTTTTCAATTCTTTATTGAAATATTAGGATATGGGGGTACAGAAAAAAGGGTAAGGGAGGGGTAATCCAGTAATACACATATTAACATGTATAAATCAAACAAATGTGCAGAAGTATATTGCTAAAATTATACTAAAATTTAAACTATCTATTAGCAACAGTTGAGTGCAGTCTCCTGTCAGTTGTGTCTAGAGTTGTTGGCACACATATCATGGCTTAACTGTTTTGCTTAGTGTTTTACCTTTTGCTATTTTTTTTTATGTATAAAAGGATCAGCTTAACTCATCACTACTGTAAAAACATTTACCAAGTTAAAAAGAAACACAATGGTAAACATGCCATTTTTCAAATTTGCTGAAAGTGAAAAATTTGACACAATAACATTTCTCATTTTCAGAATTTGATATTTTGTATTGTTTTCAATTAAACAAAGGGTGTTAAATTATTTGCAAATCATCCTATTGTCTTTTTATTTATATTTTGCTCAGTGTTGCAACTAAAAATGGGGTTTTACAAGAAGTCATAAAAACAATACAAGTAATAAAAGTCATACAAGCCATATATAATGTCATAGTAGTAGTGTAAGAAGTTAGAGATGTAATAGAAGACATATAAGAAATCATAGATCATAAAAGTCATAGAAATCCTAGAAACTATAATAATCATATCAAAAGTAATAGAAAACATAATTTCATCCTATATAAGAAATCATATATGTGAAAGAAGTCAAAAAAGTACAGTAGAACTTGCTTTTATGTCTTCCTGGAAACTATGCAAATTATTTGCGGTCCAGTGCAGGTAAGCATTGTAAATTTTTCACTGCATTTGACATATTGTCTGGATTAATGATTTTTTTTATTTGATTTTTTGTGAACCTGTTATAGAAGTTATAAAGGAGAGCATTATTATCATATAGTCACAAAATCATAGAAGTAATAAAAGTCACAAAATACATAAAAGTCATAAAAGTTCTATAAGAAGTCATAAAAAAATGTCACAAAAGTTATAGAAGTCATAGAAGAATTCATAGAAGAAGTCATAAATTCATACAAATCATAAAAGTAATATGAAGTCATTAAACTAATATATCAGGCAAGAATCAGACGACATTTCATGTCTGAGTTACAGCAATTGGTCACCTCTAGGGATTGTTCAAATGTTTTCTCCTAATACAGATTTATGGTGAAATTTGTGCTAAAATTTCACCATGTATTTTGTTTCTCCAGAAGAAAAACTATTTTTTCATGCACATTGACTCCAATGCATTTGTACTTTTGTTAATTCTGTCTTAATGGTATTAATAAAGGATGTGTTTTTGATATATTAAATTTGTATATAATTATTGATAGCATGGAGAAACAGGGGAGTATAATAAATCAGCCTGTTGTAAATTAGGTTTGTTTTCATCATCATTTCATCATGTCACTGATCTGTTAAAGTTTCAGTTCAATTTCTTGACCACTTCTTTATTTATATATCTTAATCTGTGTGTTAATTCTTGAGTTCACTTGTAAACTATGAAAAGCATCCTGTTAGTTACAATTTTGCTGCAACCAGAAGTGGGACATTTTCTTGTCTCTTTGAACTTGTTTTTTCCACAGGGTTAATGGGTCTCTGTTTACAGTGTTCCTGTCCTTACTAAAGCTAACCCTTGAATCATAACTGGCTAGAGCACTTTTTGAGCACCCCTCCACCCCCAGCATATAAATGTCTAAATTAGGAATGATTCACAGGGCTAGAGTTTTTTAAATTCTCTCTATTTATTTTAATATTGGCTAAAACAGATCATAATCAAGTCATAAAGATGCACACCATAAAGATGCAAATGAAGATTAACAAGATTTATTTCAATTTATAAAATAGGAAATAATTGATAATATCCATATAATAAAATTGGAATTATTTTTTGCACATAAGAATAAATAGATAAAAAAAGTACTTGAAGTACAATTTTTGTGAATACATTCAAATTAAATTATTTACAATGTGTTTATGACTAGTAACGGATGCTACATTGGTATGTAAATTAATATCATGAATTTCAAAAGTTTACATTTTTCAGAACTTTGTCTTGAACAATAATTGTTATGCATAAATATGAAGACATAATCTGCATCCAACCTCAGCCTGTTACATTATTTTACAAATGTGGCATTATAAAAACTCATTAATATTAAAAAGGATCTGCTTCCATCTTGGTGAACCAAATCATATTCATCAACAACTCTGCAGTGAAGTAAGAAAACAAATTAGGAATACACAAAATCACACATGTTTTAGTTTCACCATAAGATATGCAGAATCCAAGTT
Source organism: Xenopus borealis (assembly GCA_024363595.1). Taxonomy (NCBI): domain Eukaryota; kingdom Metazoa; phylum Chordata; class Amphibia; order Anura; family Pipidae; genus Xenopus; species Xenopus borealis. Next base: position 26,373,701 of record CM044435.1, on the reverse strand, counting down.
AGGTCAAAGGTTTCCATAAAATATAACAATAAAAATTGCAAGTTCAAAATTAGGCACAGACAACACAGGTCATGTGTGATTATTCAAACATTTGTTGTGTGCAGTTGTCTAACATAATACAGTCTTAGTGGCTTTGATTTATTTCACTGGATCTAATCTTGAAGTTTTTGGAACTACAAGTTAAATACTGGTTATTAGTAATGAGCAAAACTGTCCTATTTTGCCCTGTCTACACATTCACAAAATCATGGAAAAATTCAGTAGGATGCACTGGAGTCATTGCTGTTTTTTCTTGCGTCAAATACTTTCATGGGAGATTTTTCTCTGCATTTTCTGCATTGGAGTCAATGGGAATTTAACATGTTTTTCCCAGTGCAAAAAACATTTTTTTAGGGAAAAGAAGAAAATCTATTAATACAGCTGCAGTTTTTTCCTGGGGCTAAAAAAAAATGTAATTTCATGGCAAAATTTTAATACTGCCATTGGCAGTTTTCCAGTGCAAAAAAAAGCTATTTTTTTCTTCCAGCAAAACACAATTCTGGACTACAGAATTTTTTCACCAAATTTTATTGCAAAGCTGTATGAGGCAACAAGATGTGGTCTTACATACTAGTTACAGTTCCTCCATAATGAATTATGTACTGTAATCTCATCATGTAAACATTGCTTTAGAGAGACTCACCATGTGAATAAAGAGGCTCAGGTGCTCTGCCCCAAGACTTCAGTGGTGGATATCACTGTATTGTTTTGTAAGGTCGACACTCAAAGAGCAGTCCTCCAGGCAGTAGTAGTAAAAAGAAGGTCTTTTATTGAGGTACATGCTTGGATCACAGTCTTATGTGTTTCTTGATACAGGAATGTGATTGGTGCACATACTGTAAGTTTAATTATACTCGTGCAATTTACCAGTAGCCTATGTTTTTAAGTGTTGTGAGAACACAAAATGCATACGACTGTGATACACACTTGTACCTCAATAAAACACCTGCTTTTTACTACTGCCTGGAGGACTGCTCTTTGAGTGCCACCCGACAAAACAATACAGTAAGGTAGAAGAGAGGGTTGGCAAGGGAGTGTGCCTAGGGCACTGGTTATGTGCTGCAGAAAATACTGCTACAAGTATTAATATAGGAATTAGTAACAGAATGCAGTTAAAAAAAACAAGATGAGATTTATAGGAAAAGGCCACACTCGATTGTCTTAGCAGGTGTACTTATAGGGAACTATTGCAAAAATGTAAATTTAATATACGCTTCATCGCAATGAAATAAGAAACTTTCTGTATACAATAATTTCTCTGAAATAATGAAGTTGTGCTTTACTATCTCCCTCTCAGCAACCTGTTTCTCTTCATTTTCTCTTCATGTAGAGGTTGGAGTCTGATCTAACAGGTCTAACCAATCTTTGGGGGGGGGGCTCCCTCTGTCCCCAAATATGTTTTACAGCTCACTAATTCAAAATAGTCAAAAGCCAACTAATGTTTGTGCTGGAGTCAGTTATTTGAGTTAGCTCTACTATACCTGCTAATAAATTGAACCCCCCTCAAGAGATGTATTAGAAATACCTGTCAATTAAAATCTTACCCCTACTTCTGCATGAACATAAAATGAAGACAGACAGATTAATGACAGGAGTAGTGAAGAATAACTTATATTTTAGAAAAAGAAGACAAATTTAAATTTATTATATTTGGAAAATTCTGAATTCTGTTTGCAATAAGATCCTTTTTCAGTAATTTGCCCACAAAGCCCACCCTACTAACAGGTGTTATTGAAGGGGCCAATGAGAGGCTAGTGAGGACTGAGGAGGGAGCAGGTTCTAGACAACAGGTAGGACAAACAAGACAGGTGCTGCTGACAGGTCACAACTCTGTAATGTTTAAGGTTGCAGGTGAGCAAATAATGGACTGACATCTTTGCCATAAACTGTTTGTGTATATATATAAATATCATTGTTGAAAGACAGGATAGACAGATTGTAATGATAATAGGGTTATGTTACCAAGTGCAGTAGAAAGTAGAAAGAAATTGAGAGATGTTGAAAGTTTTTTTATCATGGGATTTTAGAATAGATTTAAAGGCGAGAAAGGCCATTTTCAAAATATCTATTTTTACCTTGACAGTTCCGGCTAGTATTACTTACAAATGTTTTTAGAATGCAAAAGGACAAAAGAAATACATAGCCATAAGTTACTGTTTACTTTTATTTTCTCTCTCATCATAAAAAAAGTAAAAAACAAAAAAACAAAATTGCTGTTCTGGCATATGCTGAGCAACACAGCTGCCCTTAGAAAAGAAAGTGAATTCTAGCCAGCTGTTCTATAACTGTGTTAGCCCGAAGCCCTCATGAGAAATATTTTTCTTGAAAATAAATTATAATGTGTCTAAGTGGCTCCTGACAAAGCTAAACAGAAGACATGCTGCTCTACTGCAAATTCAACTGGCAGTCTCAAGATAAAAAGACAACTGAAATCACTTCATCAAAATCAATCACGCAAATACACTTACACCAAGGGGAGAATGTATAAGCTCTAATTACCAATCAATTTTAGTTTTTGTCGGACATGTAATATGCCTCGCACCCTCCAAAATAGTGCATTTAAAATATAGAGCATCAAAAAGCCACCTGCATGATATTTCATCTTGACTATTCATTTTGCTCATATGTGCAACTGTCTTCACTATATTTTCACATATGTATTTGTGATTTTGTTATTGTTTATGTGAGAACACTGTTACATTATGTATCTCTCCCTGCCCTCAATATAACTTTCAACAAGAAGTACTTAAGAATTCACTCAGTGCTGGTGATTCCTAACCATAAATGAAATTTATTAACAGTAGTAAACATATTACATAGTACAGAATGATTTGATCTTCGGCACATCACTTACTTATATTCATACTAGTCCATAGGCAATATGGAATGGGTGGTATAGTATGCAGTTGAGCATAACAGAAATAATTTGTGAACTGTTATTCTAATCATACTACAGTGAAATGGATCCCCTCCTGTTGAAGTCTCACAGCAGCATAAAATATCCTTTTCCAATGTCTATACACTAAAGTAAGTTGTTGCTTGGGAATTCTACATCCATACTGCTTGTCTTAGACAAAAAGATGGCCTATCTAACTCACAACATCTATGCTATCCAATATTTCACCTAAGTATCTCAGTGTAACATTGTAGTGGCAGAGTCTGTTCACTGGGACTACATCTTAACCAGGGCCAGAATTAGGGTAGGCATAGGCATGCCTAGGGTGCACTACTTGGGGGGGGGGCACTGAACTCATACCTACTCTTTTTGTCTATCCCTAGCTCTGAGTCCTGGAATATCACTGGACTCTCTTCCCTGGTCCCTGCTCTCTGCCCCTCACAATCTCGTGCAAGCTCTAGTGCATGCACACCCTGGTGGGAACTGGGTCTGATCACCAGAAGCCCTGGATGTAACCTTTGCTTGGCCCGGCTCTGATCCTCCCAGTACCTCCAGTCTCTGGAACAGTTACCCTAATAGCACTGATTTCATTAGACCAGTGTTCCTCTTTTTTTCATTATACTGTAATTCCTTGAAGAATCTTCATCCTTGATTCTGCATCTCCAAGGATTTCCCCCCCTACCCTTTCCTTTTCATCAAATACTGGTCCTGCTTTCTCCCTCCACATAGTATTCTATAGTATTTAATATGATACTACTCAAAGCCCAAATTTATTCCAACTAGAACTCCATCTCTAATGCAGAATAGGTGAGGACTTTCTAAAAGTGTTTTTACAGCAAGTATAAATGACCATATAATATGAATAGAAAGCTCATTATTATAAATTTGTAATTATGCAAAACTATATTTATATATTTAATATTCTGATCTTCCAGTTAATAGAAAAATAAAAATAAGGTTGAAATTTTGCATAATTTAATATTATCTTTGATTTTTATTTTTGTGCTTAACAGTTGAATAGCATTTCCAAGACATCAGATGTCATGAAACATCTACTGTTTTGACCAAAAAGATTTGTGCAGCTTTTGTCATAAATAAAATAAGCTGATTCTAGACTGATGAGCTATGCTCTTCAAAGGCTGAAGCTCAACTTTGTTTTTTGTTTTATAGACTACATTTCATCAACACCCCAGGAAATATGAGGGTTATGCTGTAGTATTCCCAGTAATGATATGTTGATATCTTTTACACTTTGCTGAAGTAAAATGGAAAATGCCTTTTCTTGATTAATTGGCTATCATCAAACATAAATAATTTGCTTATAGCTCTTCTAAGAACTCAGGTGTTATATTGCAGATTGGACATTCTTTATTAGTTAAAATAAAATTAAAGTTATCTGTTATCAAAAATGAACTCCTGACAAATGAGAGGCATTGGAAACTGTGGTTGAGTAATTAATCTGTACCTTTGATGGAAATGGAAGGTAGAAACAAAATGCAAGGTTTTCTATTTTCTTGAAAATGCTATTACATATGACGATAGTCAAGATATTTATTTATTTAGGTTTAGCTATAAAACATGGAAAAAAGGTAGAAAAACTCCCAATATTTATGCTGAAAATGAAAATTGTCTGTAACACAGTGGGCAACACTTTTCCCCACAGTGAGTTGCATAAACCAAGTAGTTGCATCACAATTCTCTCCTTGCACTTCTGCACCCCTGCCAACAGTTACTCCTTTCTGAATCTTGTGGTGTTGTGCCTATTTTTGCATGGACACCCTGTAGCTACCTCTTGAAACAAAATATCACAGTCTATTAAAACAAAAAGATAACAACATGGAAAAAGGAAAATAACGAGGAGTAACCAGATGTCTCAAATGCTACAGAATATTTGGGATTTTTTTATTTTTATGAAATGATATATATTTTTTCATTTCTTATTAAGTTCCCCTTTATACACAGTTTTTATTCTTGTGGCTACTGCATGTAGCCAGAAATGGAAATATGCAGAATTGCAGTATGTGCAGCCACAGATGTACAGTGTATTGGACACCTTTGTAACCTCTTTGCCTGTCCACTAGAAATGTTTAGTGCAGTTGTATTAATAGGATGATATGTTTGTACTTCCTATAGGTCTTGGTGCAAGTTCAGAATAGTAGAACACTCATCATACAAATAAAATACCTATCCAGTGCACTCTCTTTGACCCTTTAACACCCTAAGGTTTATTCACAAACTACCAAAGTCATTACCAGGTCAGGGCATGTTGTTAGTTGATTCCAAATGACAGCCCGCAATACAATCCCATAGACTCTGTCCTCTTTAAAATTAGTAGCTGAATTGTAGTGTGCTCATTTGTATATATCTATCTATCTATCTATCTATCGATCTATCTGCAGATGCAACCACTTGGGTTTGTGAGTTAAATGCGTCATGACTCAGGGTTAATTGAAGAAACTGTGTTATCTAAAGTTATCTTAACTCATTTAATGCATTTAACCTTTTTCATTAGCATACCAAAGCACCATTGTTTTCAATGGTGAACTCTTTAATTGAATGGGATGCTGTGACACAATATTCTGTGCTAAGTGGGATAAATGGGATAGATGAGTTATGTGTCAAATGCACAATCCAAAGTGGCTTCATATCTATCTATCTATCTATCTATCTATCTATCTATCTATCTGTCTGTCTGTCTGTCTGTATGTCTATCTATCTAATTATCTATCTATCTATCATCTATCTATCATCTATCTATCTTCTTTATCTATCTATCCATTTATCTATCCATCATCTATGTACCCGTTTAAGTTTATAATGGATCCCACTTGCACTGCACTTTACACCTCACACCAGAGTTTTATCCAGCGCAATGCGTAGAGTGTTGCCAGATCCCCCGATGCAAGTGTTGTATGGATGAGCAGTAAGGAGCACACTTTACACCCCTTAGGGCTCTTGGACTTTTGCCTTTAATAGCTTATTTATGTGCAGTTTGTGTTATTTTAAATATTATTGTAGACAAACAAGAAAATATTTTATGAGCTTGTTAAATAAATAAATAATGTAGGATCTGAAGTAGATTTAAGGCATTTCATGCCACCTACAAACTTCTGGATGAATCATTGGATTCTGAAGTTCCACACACTCAGAACTAAAATAATTGTGTTTCAGATATTTTTGAATTAAGTTGTTAGCATTATGGAATTTTATTCTCAAACCTTACAAACAAATGAATTAATAAGTGGCAACTTGCATTGCAGAGTTTGATCCTTTTTGTATAGTAATGAGATAACTGCTTGGCTTAGTGTTGTGCTTAAAATGATAGCCTGAATTCTATATTCAGTTATATTTGCATATAACATTTCAGCGGTTGCTGAGCTATTGTCTGTAGCTTACAGGCTTGCTTTCTTTCCTCTGATCATTTTTTCTGTAAAAAAACCCATTGCGATAGTGGATAAATGAATACCTCACAGATGCCTTTCAGATAAAGAAAATTGCTTTGTGTGGTGAAAAGCAAGTGATCTTTGATTATTTCCATTATAATGTGATGGATCATTAACCCCTTTATTGTTGACATCCAATGGAGATTTAGTAAAGCATGTTAATTGTTTTAAAATACACTTCTGTTATTTAGTTGGTGATTAAAAATACATTAAAGAATGACAAAAGAAGAATATTTTGTTCATTAGTTCATCTAAAAAACATAATCATGTTTTAGAGCACATTTCTATATATGTCTTAAAACAATACACAGTCTACAGTAGAGACAATTTTTGTCGGCTATTTTCAGAAATGAATGGAAATACAATGAAAACAGAAACATTCTTTTCTTCTAATGAAATGGTGAAAGGTGAAAAGCGACAATAGTACACATGTTTCTTGTATACATTGTGGGGAGTGATATTCTCAGAATTTCAAATTTTGTTTAAGAAGTTGTGGAATAAGCATAGTACATACTTTATCTATCTGCAAAATATATAGCTAACATACAGTATAAATAATCTGACTAACATACAGTATACTGCAATTCTTTGCAGACAGCACATCTGTATTTGGAAAAGAACTTACTTGTACAATCTAAGAAACGCCAAATAGCCCCATGTCCCTATTCTGCAAGGTTGCACCACCCCATTGCTTATTGTGGATTTAAAACTGCATAAACTGTAATGCTCTTCTGCTACTGCATGAGATCTAGCACTTATTTACTCGAGTGTCCTGTGCCTCTGCTATATGAGAGTGAAGGTACACTATAAAATGGCATGCCTTCACCCAGGGTCTGGACAGACTGTGCTGTAGTACCCTCCCTATGAACTTCTCTGATCCACAATACACATAGGAAAGTTTGATGGATTTATTGGCAGAACACTGTAACTTTAAATCACAAGTAGAATATGGATCCCATTACAGTCTCTCTTGATGGTGCTGTTGGTAGCCACACAAATGATTTATAATTGCATCCCACAAATAATCTTCCAGAGCATACTCACAACTTTCAGGATGAGTGTTCCCAGCACCCCAGAGATAGTATTGCTTGCCTTTGGTGCACAATCTCCCTATCCCTGAGCCTAACCTCTTGAGTCCCTAATCTGGCGTCCTTGTCACTGCAGGGTACTAACCCTCCTGGTCTCCTCATTGGAGCCACTAGCTGCTCTTTAAATAACTCCTGATACTGTATTTAGAGAGACTATAACAGATCTGCCCTTGCACTTATATAACCTATTGGGGAACCAAGTCTGCAGCCCAAAGAGAGTGAACACATGGGCTCTTCCCTTTTTATAAAATAGAATTGTGCAATCTAACTGACTAAGTTATGCCCAGTGGACCAAAGAGCCTAAGGGATGGCAAAACCTTTACCCTCCTACACTACAATGATGGTTGTTTATTTTAATGCATATAGTACACATGAATTATTTACATTCTGTATTGGTTTTGTCTTTCCTAGTATGTTAGATTGAAAAATGACACACATCCATCAAGTTCAACCTTTTAAGTCTATATATAACCTGCATAACTGCTAGTTGACTTGGAGGAAGGCAAAAAATCCCATCTAAAGCCTCTCCCATTTGCCTCAGAGAGTTAAAAAAATTCCTTCCTGACTACAAGATGGCAATTGGACCAGTCCCTGGATCAACTTGTACTATGAGCAATCTTCCATAACCCTATGTCACTGCAGAACCTTTAGGGGTAGATTTATTAAGGTTCGAGTTTTAATTTTATAGTTGAAAAAACTCAACTTTTTTGAGTTTTCTTTTAAAACCACAAATATTTCAAGATTTATTATACCCCAACCCTGGAAAAAGTTTGACTCTGAAAATACATCATCAACACCAACAAACCTGTTGAGGTCATATAGGAGTCAATGCCAGAGGTCATTTGAACCATTTGAAGATGTTAATAGCCTTCATGATGTTCAAGTTTTTTTGGGAGGGTTTTGCCACAAAAATCTATCAAATGGAGTTTTTTCCCACCAAAATCTTAATTACTTTGAGTTTTCGGGTGTAATCCCAAACTTGCTGATTCAGTTTGGGTGTTCATTAGAGGTATATAAAACGCTAAAATTTGTCGTTTGATAAATAACCTCCTAAATGTAGGATACCCTGACAAATGCATGTACAGGTATGAGTTCCTTAATCCAGAAGCCCATTGCCCCAAAAGCTCCAAGCGCCATCTCCTATAGACTTTATTTTAAGCAAACTATTTTAATGTTTCTGTGTAATAATAAACAGTAGCTCATACTTCATGCTAAGCTGCATGATTACATATTGGTGGAAAAACAATCCTATTGCTTTGTTTTTTTAGTGTGTTTTTGGTAGCTTTAAAGGAATCATAACACCAAAAATATGTGTTAAAATATAATGTACTGTTTCCCTGCACTATTACAACTGGTGTCTTAGCTTCAGAAAGGCAACTTTAATTAATATAAACAAGCTGCTCTATAGCTATGGGGGCATAGTAGGGCATAGCATAGATTTATCATGAAATCTTTCCCGAAAAATTCTTGTATGTGAAAAGTCTAGAAAAAATCTGCGACTCTTCCAGATTTGACGTCCAAATACCACAACTTTTTATGATTTTAGACCTGAATACCGCAACTTTTTCAGATTTGACACCCGAATACAATCTTTGGGACATCTGCCATTGAATTCTTCATGAACTCAGCAGGTCTGAGTTGAATTACTTTTTTCTTTGGAGTTTTAATACCATTGGGGTTAAACAGACTTTGATAAATAACCCCTATAATGTTTCATGGACTCATAAAGCAAAACCGAGACCATCACAAAGTGCAAAATTGCTTCCATCCAAATGCTATTCACAAAGATAAAGTACTTACATTAAGGGGCTTATTTACTAAAACTCAAATTAATCTCAGTTTATTATGAAAACAAAGTCTACCGAACTCCCTTCCACAAATTGAACTCAAATATCAATACTTTTTCTCTAAGAAATTGGAGCTACAAATCGTTTCTACAAAATCAAGCATCATTTCTTATTGTATGATAGACAATCCGAAAACTCAACTTTATTGAATATTCACTGCTAAAACTTGATTTTTTTGGATTATTTGCTGAAAACCCCAATTTTGGGTATATGATCAATCTCTAAAAATTTTAGTTTTTAGTTTTCCATGAAAACATACTTTGAGTTTTCCCCTAAAAATTTTGTCCAGAAAAATTTAGTTTTAATAAATGGATCCAAAAATTAATAAACCTTAGGGACCACCAACTGCCCCTCACCCATTTTGTAAGCCTATAAGAGAAGCAAACTAACCTTTATAGACTAAAAATGTATGAGAATGCCAGACATTTTATTTTTTGAGGTGGGGAGTAGGTCAGCATATAATAACATTCTTTGTTTTCATACCCATATTCTGCAGAAACATGGAAGAGGAGGGCCTGCCAGGCAGGAAGCATAAATAAGGACATGGATTAATGAGAACAGAATGAAGGAATAGAATTTGCCCACCTCCACACACTCTAAAGAGGTGTTAACTGTTTGTACAGGTTGTGGTGTTAGATACCTTGCAGGTAACCATAATTAACCACAATTATGTTAAATTTCTGTAGCAATAATAAAATAATGTCTTTGAATAATATACTTATCCTCATTCTCTTAAGTGGATATTCCAGACTTTATTTAAAATTTGGGATCCCCATTAAAAAGGTAGCCCTATCACAATAAGAGATCTATATAAAAATTACTAAATTGTGTTGCTGGATTCATCAAGAAAGTGATCTGGATATCATCCAAGGGACACTTGGCAAGGCACTCAGCTGCAGCATTATCTATACAACTTACAAATAGACAAAACATTGAGAACACTCACCTAGCATGAACAGGAAAGGTTTGGCTATACCATTCTGTTTCTTTTATAATAAATGAACCACTGCAGAAAAAGAAAAACACACATTTATTATCTATTGGGAACAAAAAAAAATAGTACTAAAAAAAGCCAACTCTCTATAAACTTGTTATGGAAAAACATCCACCATTTCAACATATCCTGCAAAAACAAAGCTGTAAACTTTTTTATGCATCTTGCAGTGCCTATTTCTGTGATATGCATTTAAATTATATGAACTTTATTTTATATGAATTGTTTTATTTGGTGCATTTGTTTGCTGTTTGTGATTGATGTCTCACTGGTGTAATGTCACTCACCTGTATGGGATGGCATAGGTGTTTTTCTGAAATTATGTAATTTTCAGACAAACACTGCATTTTATGGATTTGCTTACTGCACAATAGCACTTTGATAGAGACACCCTGGCTGAAAATTTTGTACATTTGGGAATTAATTAATAACAAGTGGGAAAGGTATGAGCTTTCCTTTAAAAAAGTTCATAAGAATAAATGTCTCTCACAAAATACTGAAATAAATTAGCTCCAAACCTCAATAAATGACTAAAGCAGGTCTGCCCAAGGTAGGGCCTCTGGGTGCCGCTTCTGTGTCCTTGTGTCCTTAGCCTACATGTAAATTAATCTGGCCTCAAAAGATTTTATATTTTACAAATGGGTAAAAGATGCAATATTGTGCTGTTGGTTAAACAAGGGGTGGCAGATGATATTGAAAGCTCTTTGGATCATCTACTGCTTGTGGCAACCTTTAGTCTTTTAAATAAAAAGGAGACTCAAGAGGCAGAAAAAGTAAAGCAGATTATTGAAGAAGGGAGCTGCAAAAAAAGTGTGGAAGGGGAGAAAACTGGAGGTTTTTGACAGAATAAGATAAAAAAGAAACAGGAGAGGTTGGAACAAGAAGAGGAAATCAGATGAGGATAGGGAAAATGAAAACAAATAGAAAAAATAAAACCGAAGGTAAAAGAAGCAAGTGAAGGGTAGTAAAATGGGGAAAGTTGAAAAGAAAAAGAAAAAACGAAGGTGAAAAGAGGGGTAGTTGAGGAATGTGAAGAGTGGTTGGATGAAAATAATGGTAGCAAGAAAGATAGAAAGTGAATTTAATAGACGAACTGGTATTTGAACAATAAGCATGTCTTTGTAGCTTAAGCATTTCAGCCACTGCCTGTTCATATCTTGTTTGCCATCCGAAGTTATCAATAATCATGGAAAAGAAAGTTGTTGAGTGAGATGCAAAGGCAATGACTGTGCAAAAGGTGGTTGATGAGTTGTTACATTTTTAAAGAAGCCTGGGTTGTTTAAGTAGGCAATAGTTACATAATATATGATTGGATAGAACTGATCCAACAAATAACTCAAGGGCCATGTACCAGTTGGCCTGTTAGCCAGAAGTATAAACCCAGGAGGGAAAGGTATCTGCCCCAATGCCCATGTTCATTACCATATCTCTTTCCGCAATAGCACATTATAAATGAATAAGGCATGTAATGTACCACTTAATTCTAGTGCATATTGAAAAATCCTTGCTTTATTTTCATGCATTAAAATTTTGTCCAAGATTCTTTGGTGTCCTTTTTAATAGCTGAAAGGGAATTTACAGTGTTATTGCAATAATGAAGTTAGAACTGTCTGCTTGTATGCTTTTTTATCTAAATGAGATACTTGCAATGTTATCTACCATACTTTTTCTGTGAAAATACAGATTTCAGTAATTACTGTCACTGAACAGATATAATAAAATACCATTAATTTTGGGGTTGTCAAAAACATTGCATATGTAAGGAAAGGCTTGTGAGAAAATGAACAGAAATTAACATCTACACAATTGCTGTTCAGTCAAACAAAATCAAATGGCAGCATATTCTTTGTTTTGCGTTTTCTGGATATATAAAGAGGATCAGTTTACAAAAAAAACTCTCAATAACAGCATTTATTTTCTTCACCTATTTTGATACTATTCTCATTCTATCCCATATTTTGTTTTAAACCTCTATCTAGTACTTTTTAAAATCCAAAATCATAAATTATCAAAACTGGCTCTTGTACTTATCATCATATTCACACCACTCATCAATTCATTATAGCTGACCTGGAATCAACCCTTATATTAATTTTAGAGGACCTTTCCTTAAAGAGCTACTAATGGCAAAACTGATGATAACTATTGGCATTTTTTCTGCAATTTTAATCCATTTTGCAAATATACCTTTTAAAGTTTCTCTACTATTTTCAAATATAAAGCATTCATATTTCACAGCTTTAATATCTGGTTTACAGAAAATAATTGACTTCTGAATGCTTTTTTTTCAAGTATAATGTATTCATATTTCACAACTTTAACTTCTGGTTTACAGAAAATTATTGACTTCCTTTCCCCATACCCAGTAATTTAGATGGCCTTCAATGCTCTGTCTTTAGCTTGTCCCTTCTGCTAATAATGTTAATGCAGGCATATCTGCACAGAGGGCGCAGTGAATTATTAGTGGTATGTAAGATGGTAAGATATACTTTCCCCTACAGGAAAGTGCAAGAGTCAAGCACTTCCTCTTTGGCCTAGGAACATCATACATGCAGGACTAAAGACTGCATAGAACCAGACCAGGTTGGAGGCTGTATCCTGCAAGACTAGAAGGTAAATTAGGAGATTGCTATCACCTCACTCTTGAAGTGAGAAATAGCCAGATTAGCCAGCAAGGACAGTCTGTTGTCCCAAATAGTGTTAGGAATTTGGAGGTAGAGCCTGGGTGCCAGTTATAGAATTGGGTTATTCAGGACTAGGTTAGGAGGAACCTACAAACCTGTCAGAAGCTGTTCAAAAAAGTCTGCCTTGGTTCATTGCTTCATATTGTGATATGCCTGCTTCTTACAGTAAGGGTTGTCCCCATAGTCTTCCCTGTAATTAGTTTCTAACAACCATGGCTAGCCCCGTTACAGGCAGTAGATTTGGAGGAGCTGTGAAGTACAAATACTTAATACTTGATAATGGTAAGGAATTTTTAAAATTTCCAGAATGTTTTAAATTGCTTTAAACCTTGTTTGTGAGAAGCCAGTTCATTTGTAGGCTGTTACACCCTTATTCTGCTCAACATGACATTCTGTGGTCAGCCTTCTTCTTCAAGCAAAACAAACTCCTTATTTTTATTTTTTTTGCCATAGATATGACCACCATTGTGACCGTCTGTTGTTAGTTGTAGGACGATTAAAGATAAGGGTATTTGATCACCTCTAAGCAAATGCCTTAGAACTAAAGAAACATGAAAAACCACTCATAAAGGGTATGCAAAGCTTCTTTATATGCATATTTTATTTAATAACCAGAGTAGATATAAAAAAAATCAACATAGACTACTGGCTCTTCCAGTATGACAAAATGAAATTCAATGAAGCTTTGTCACAAAGAACACAAAAAAAACTAATTGTGTGCACAGATGAGGGGAAATTTATCATGTGATAAAAAAGAGAAAGGAACTAAATTAAAGTTGCATGCCAAATTTAAGTACTTAAAGCTGGACTTGGAGTTCAATAAGCTTTTTCGATTACAATATTTTATGCCCATTAAGGCTTCCATATCAACGGGTCACAATGTATCATCAATATTTGAATTACAGTGTATTGCTAATCTGAAGTGGAAAAGAAAGTCAAGTACCCTTATAAGCAATTGTTCTGCTCATTATTTGAAGACCCTTCAGGAGGCCTCTTTTTATTCATGGCATCTCTGTGGTTTAATTTAAAAGTAATCAGAAACATTTAACATGGTTCCTTCATTTTATGAGAACCTAATCACCTCTCGCAGACATCAACAGGCAACAATGTGACTGTTAGCAATGTAAGTGAAGGTCTGAATGAATTTGATGCAAATTATTTGATCACACATGATGATGAAATATGAAAAGGAAAGCTAATCAGTTTCTGCAGTGAGATATACCAAGTTTTGCAGAACTGTCATAAGTCTCCTTATCTCATAGCTGCAGTGTTCTGTTTTTGCGTAAAGTGAATGAATCTTCCCTTGTTGAACAGACAAACCTATAATCTGATTGTTTGTTTTATTGGGTTCTGGCCAGTCCTCAAGCCAAATGATCTTGGTGTCTTGTAAGTGAAAGCAATTTCATTTTCTTTTAATACATCACTGGCTTCCTACTGTATATTAGGGAAAAAGACACACTCTAGATAAAATATGGACACTAATATGCAATTACATTATTTATTACATGGCAATGTGACATGAATAAACCCAAAGACATCATTGAAAAATTATCTTTTGCTTTTCTTTTACACTATTTATACAGTTTGTTACATAACTAATATGGGTTGCATAAAGATAATAGTCAATCAAGTTCAGCCCCTTCTATACAGTATATACATACATGCAGGTATGGGATCCATTATCCAGAAACATGTTATCCCTTCTAGGATATCATTAATCCTTATTGTAGGCACAACAACTTGGCTCAATTAATGTTTATGTTTAGTGATGGGCGAATCTACCCAGTTTCGCGAATTGGCGAAAATGTTTTCGAAACGAGTCGCTTTTGACGTGCGTCGCTTTAGTTGCGTGTCGCGTCGTTTTCGTCGCGTCGTTTTTGTCGCGTCAAAAACGATGTGTGACTCGCTTTTTTGGCGAATTTTCGCCAGGTGAAATTTCGCTGGCGTTCCGCGAATTTATTCGCCAGTGGCGAATCGCGGGAATTCACTATTTATGTTATTTTTTTTGTATTGAGATCCAAATTATGGAAAGAACCCTATCTGGAAAACCCCAGGTGCCAAGAATAGTGGACAACTGGCCCCATACCTGTAAAAGTTTTCTTGTGTCAAAAGATAACAATTGATGCCACATGTAGGATAACTGTAAATTGCATGGTTATTTATTGCATGCAGATGAAGTTCATACAGCTTTATATGCTATTTCTGCATAGAATATTCTGTATAATTATATTCCATTAATAAACAATTTTTGATGCACAACATGCTGCAAAACAACTTCCTACAGATCAGATAATTGAGGTGATGGAAATTGTGGTATTTACTACATTTGCAGTGGTGAGGGATTGAAAATTCTTAAAGGAGGAGGAAAGCTAAGGCAGTTTATTACCAATAGATCAGCCACAATGATGCAAGCTTGAAAGCTATATTTATTCTGTGGAATGCTTTACTGTAGAAAACAGCTCTATAATCTTTCTCTGTTTGTTTAGGATAGCAGTTGACATATTAGCTTGACTCTCTCCCTGCTTGCTTATAGCTCTGGGTTTAGATTACAGTGGGGGTGGGAGGGACAATGGCTGTGAAGAGGGAGAGAGAGGAACAAACTGAGCATGCTCAAGCCCATGCTCTGGAGTAGTGATGGGCGAATCCATCCAGTTTCGCTTTGTGGGAAAATTTGCGAAACAAGTCGAGGCAAGTTTCTGACGCACGTCACGTTGTTTTTTATGCGTCGCACCGTTTTTCGTCATTTTCGATGCACGATGCGTCATTTTCGGCGCGCAACTGTTTTTTTTATGCCAGCAAATTTTCGGCAGTCAAATTTTCGCTGGCATTTCACGAATTTATTCACTGGCGTTTAGCGAATTTATTCGCCGGCAAATTTGCGCCTGGCGAATAAATTCGCCCATCACTACTCTGGAGGTTTAAGTTGAAAGAAGGAAGTCTAATTCAGAGACCCATATGTACGCAATAGAAGGAAAGACATGTGCTGTTTCTTTTGACAAAGGACTTAGATCAGCATTTCTTTGAGGATTTACTGGTGTATTTATATAGACCTTTCTGATAAATATTTCTTAGCTTTAATCTTTCTTCTCTTTCTTTAATGTATTTTAAGGGTTTTTGCATATTTTGCTTCTATTGTGAAATGCTCGTAAACCAAGGCTTTTGTTGACTTTATAATATTAATGAAATTACAATTGTGAGTGGCCTTCAACAAATATACTATTACCACATAATCTACTGACATTTCCATTAGCAAATAAAATAACTTTTCCACACAGGATGAAGAATGGCTATTTTAACATTCTGTGCAAATGAGATATTTCATATTCTTAATGTAAGACTTTAAAGATAATCCCTGTCTGGCCTTTAATAGCAACATTAATCATAACATACTCAATTAATAATGTGGATTTTTATTGATATAATCCCTTCAGCCTTCATGTGTCGTATTTAAAGTTGTTAAACTAAGCATGACTTTCAATTAGCATATTTTTAATAAAAAAAACCTAGATGCTTAACAAGGAGGTGGTCTTCAAAAGCACATTCATCCTCAAAACCAAATTGAACAAGACAAAGATTAGGTTTTAATACCCAGTTTACTAATCTTACCAGATGTACAACAAAGTTCTATAATAAAAATTGCTAAATTTCAATGTATTGTACATCAAATACATAAAACTCCAGTGTGTGTATGTGTGTGTGTATATATATATATATATATATATATATATATACAGTATATAGAGATTCATATAGTAAATGAAATGGGTCTCTTAGACAGGAAATCAAGTGTCATTCTTCTTCTAACAAGATAATTGCTTGGCAATGTGTAGCCGAAACATTGCCTAATGCACTCTAAGTAAAGTTTATTACCATTTCAAATATACTGGAGTGCTGCTGTTTTCTTTGGATTTGATGTAAGTTATCCCTGGCAGGGGGTATAGCTTGCACCCGTGGCTGCAAGGAGCCTATTCCACTTTTGGAGCACACATACATTGAATTGGTATGTTATTGAGGCAGGAAGTGGAGGAAACACTTTTACAATTGACTTTCTTAGGAAGAAGTTACTAGTTACTAAATTACAGTGCTTAGAAGGACCGTGCCATGGTGGCGGGTACAAGCAGTACTTGAGCTGGAGTGAAAAAATTAGAGGGATGCTATATAAAGGTGGATATACATGGGCCGATAAAAGCTGCTGACAGACGGCAGCTTATTGGCCCATGTATGGGGGCCTCCGACTGGTTTACCAGATTGGTATCTAGCTGAAAGTCAACCAGATGTCAATCGGCAAGGTTTAAAAATCCTGTCAGATTGCAGACTCATGTTAGATGATGCAGTCCCATGATCCAACTGCCCATACTCCTACATTATGATCCAATCCTTAAGCTTTGTAACACCTTTAAAAATTTTTTGTGTTTATGTGCCAGAATGGGAGACTTGATGCCCATGCCTACAAGCTACACAATTATAGATTGTGAGCAGGGAGGGGGAATATGAGGAGGTAAGTGACATGTAGGAAATGCAAAATGGAAAGTGAAAGTAAGGCATATAGGAGGGGCAAGCAATATATGATTGACAGTTGAAATCTTTAAATGCATTTATAAGAGGTATGGATGTTTTCATGAAAAAAACAATTTGGGTTTCATGTGTAATTTAAAAAGGACATTTATTATACAGCTTTCTTTGTCTGGGTGACAGGTCCACTTAATTACAAAGACATTTTGCTATCTGCATTTTGGTATTTCCTTCTAATGAACAGTTTGATGCCCAGTATCCATATATTTACCTACAGTATATGCGTGGTCTGTAGCGAACCCAAAATGAAAACTGTGCACATGACTTTTCTTGGCTGGCAATTCAGCTTCTGCAAACACAGAACCATGCCTGTGTATCGTGTCATAAAAAAGCACAACCCCAACATATACAATATTACTCCACATTTTTTCATATGTACCATTGCCTCATCATTTGTTATTCATCTGCTGCTGTTCTCTACCTTAACATTCTCTTTTTGCTTCCCCTATTTTCTTCTTCTCGCCTTTTCTCTAAAACCCTCATCATCTATATAACACCTGCCCAATGCTTCTCTGCTTCTATCCCAGCAATCATTTATCTCCTTTTATCTTCTATATAGTTTTATAACTTGCGCTTTTTAAACTCTCCATTATATTGGCATGCAAAATAATGATCCAGGATTGAAAACTCTTGAATTCCTCATGAAGGGATGCTATTTTACAGAAATCAACAAGTCAAAGGATGGCATCCCTGTGCATCATTCCCCAATTCCAGCACTGGCTATAAGAATAGCTAAATTGGAATCATCCCTATAAGGTTGATTTTAAACTGAAGGTCTCATTTGCAAAGTGTAGGATGCAAACTGTCATGCTTTTGCATACTTGTTCCCTGCCCTTTACTGCTCTGTTTTGCCCCTGAAATGAAGTGCAGAAATTAGTGTGTGCCCATGAAAACAACACTGCCTGAGTTCATCAGCACTGTATTCATGAGTGGTAGACAAGGGAACGTATGTATCCAAGTTAGGTAGAACTCTATAGAGTGCTTCCCTGCAGGGTTGGACTGGAGTGCTGGGGTTATTGGCACTGCAGCTTCAAGGGCCCTTGAAGTAGTGAGTCAACCTTAAATTGGTGAAGAAAAACAATGAGGAATTGTTAACACATTTTTATAAACTGCCATATAATGATTGGTTTGAAAAGTGAATATATTTGCCCTGCGCCTGGTTATATTTATAAAGCTGAATAAGAGTGTGTAAACAGATTTGCGAATTTGTTTTTCACATTGCGAATGTCTATAAGAGCTTTTTAAATATGGCAAAAATCACAAATTGCAAATATTTATGCACACACTCTGCATTTGAATTACACCACAACTTTGGTGGTGGAAAAAATATTTGCAGAACAATTGCAAAACGCAATTTTCATGCACAACAACCTTTCAAAGTGCTTGTACTTACGCAAAGACTCATCTCTTTGTGAGTTATTTGTAATAATTTATTCACGGTCACAGCAGAGCAATATTTTAGCGTTCAGGAAAAAGCATGGGCAAAACAACCATTTGTGAACAATTATGCGCTGTGTGAACTTTATAAATGACCCCCATTATGTTGGTGTGATATGAGTGTGTCCACAAATGTCCAAGTTTGTAATGTAGAAAAAAAACCAAAGCATATATCCACTTGTAGTGAAAATATACAGTATTTGGGTTTATTCCATGTAGTTTAGCTTGACCCCACTTCACTAGTGATGGGTGAATTTATTCCCCAGGAATGGATTCACTGTGAATTTCCACATATAACCAACAGCCAATGGTTTCACAAAAATTCACAGTGGAAAATTTATTGCAACAAAAAATTGTCACAAATCAAAATTGTCACACGCATAAAAATTGTTGCACGCCAAAATTATTCGGACGCCCATTGACATTAATGCATTCGGGCAAAAGAGTCAAGAGTATAAAAAGTGTCAAAATTGTTGCGGGTCAAAATTATTTTGATGTCCATTGACAAAGTGTTTTGTGAATTTTTTGCAGTTTCACAAAATATTTAAGTAAAGCGAAACAGGACAGATATGCCCATCATTACACTTAGGTAATGACTTGTGTAATTTTGCTACACTGGCAAAGCTTTATGACAGTAAAGAGATGGAGTTGATCTTTTCTCTCCTGATAGCTCATATTCACTTTTCGTCATATTGATAACGAGAAAATGACAAGACAAGGAGCTAGTGTGCTGGATGGGTCCCCAGAACAAACAGAGTGAGATTAATAATAAAGATACTAGCCATTTTTAAATGCTTAATTTAAAAGTTTATGGCGCTTTAAAAAAGACATGCATCAGATTTTATAATACTAAAAAGCAACATGAAAACTATGAAGAATATGAAGTACACAAAGTTTGGACAGAAAATGACAAGAAATTATTTTTCACCCTCTTTTATCCTTTAGATTCACTGCCAAAGGCTGCAGAAAATCTGCTAGTAAAAAGTGACACATTCTCAAAGAAGAACAAGGACATGCATCACAACATACTAGGAACTCCTGTCAGCAGCTGGTGCTGCACAGTTTGAGAAGAGAACAGAGCCATGCATTGATTTTGTATCATTAAGACAACAGATGTCTCGGGATCAATGGTAAATGATGTAAGATTTTTGCCATAGAACTTCATGTAAGCATTTCTAAATAGAACACTATGAAACACACTCCATTTAACCATTGCCCTGTAAAAAAAGACTGTTTTTATGTATATTTTCCCCCCAGTTTTACTTTATACCCATAGCCACATACTGTATAATTACTTTGTAATCGTAAAACATCATATCACTTAAATGAAATAATTTTCAAAAGCCCAAAAGTAAAGTTTATCAGATAAGCAATACTTCAGGTGCCTATATTTCTATGTGAACGTTTGCTTGGATGGCTCAGTCTCTTCTTTGAGTGTTTTTTTTTACAGTTTGGGAGGCTTATCAAACCTTTCTCTGGCTTTTGAACCAATGCTTAGTTAATTACTTAGGATATTGCTGCTGCCTCTAAATTGCAAGAGAAGTTGTTAATGTACAGTACTGTTAGTACTGCAGTACTTTGTAGTTGACTGTATTAGACACCTGTCTGTCCTACTGTACACCACTACAGTATTGCACTAAAACTTTTTGAAAGAGTCTTTTTAAGCAGCTACAAATGCAGGATACTTGCAGTGCGCCATCCAAATCAGTCTCTATTGCTCCTTATGGTGCAATTCCCAAACTTGATCCTTGGATCCCTTCTGCAAATTCCTCTTTGTGAAAGTGCTTACCATTAATTTGCACTTCTGCTGAGCATTTGGTAGGTTAAAATCCAGATATGAACATGTTTTACAAGTTCAATAATTATGACAGATATACATATAGTCATATGGAAAAGTTTGGGAAACCCTTTCAGCCTGCATAATAATTTACTCCACTTTCAACAAAAAAGATAAGTAGTATGTCTTTCATTTCCCAGGAACAGCTGAGTACCGTGGCGTTTCCTGAACAAAGATTTTTAGTGAAGCAGTATTCAGTTGTATAAACTTTCATAGGCAGGTGTGTCCAATCACGAGAAAAGGTATTTAAGGTGGCCAATTTAATTAAAACTAAAATATAAAAATGAGTCTTCAGTTGACTTTTAAAAATATCAACAGAGTTAGCCTGTCTAATATACAATGGCAAATTATTCCAAAGTCACAATCACCTTTCCCTTTCAGTCGAGTTCTTAGAATTTCTAGAGGACCTTAGTAATCTAGTGCCATTTTGAACAGTCAGCAACTCCGATACATATTTAGAAGCTCCATTATTATAGCTTGATGAGTCATCAGTAATATTTTAAAATCTATCCTAAACTTCACTGGTAACCAGTGTAAAGCGGCCAACACTGGACTAATATGCTCAAAACGTTTTGCTTTTGTTAATAACCTAGCAGCAGCATTTTGAACTAACTGAAGCCTGGACAACAATTTTTGATTCAAACATGTAAATAGTGAGTTACAATAGTCCAAACGAGAGGAAACAAAAGCATTAATAATTCTTTCTGTATCCTGAAAAGAAAGAGTGTGTTTTATTTTAGCAATGTTTCTAAGATGGAAAAAAACATGACTGAACTAACTTATTTATATGCATGGAGAAATTTAACTGGGAATTAAAAATAATACCCACATTTTTTACTGACGCTCACTTTAGGCTCCAAGGAAACAAGATCCAAATGCAAAGCCCTAGTAATCTTTTCAGGACCAATAATAAGAACCTCAGTTTTATCTTCGTTTAGGCTTAAAAAATTACAGTCCATCCAGGATTTAATCGCGGTTAAACATTCCACAAGATTTAAAGCATTCCGATCATTCCGCTTAAAGGAAAAATAAAGCTGAGTATCATCTGTATAAAAATGGAAAGCAATATTAAACCTACGAATTAAAAAACCAAGGGGCAGCATATATAAAGAAAATAGTAGTGGCGCAAGGATCGATCCCTGAGGAACCCCACAAGAAAGTTCACAAATTGACGATTGTGACTCATTTATCGCTACTAGAAATTTTCTATTTAATAAATATGACCCGAACCAGTGCTGAACCCAACCCAATTTCTCAACCTCTCCAACAGAATACCATGGTCCACAGTATCAAAAGTTGCTGTCATAACAAAATTAGACAGCTGCATAATTTTGGGCACCCCAACAGAGATATTACATCAATACTTAGAAGAATAAGGTAGAGAGCTGAGAGAAAACAAGGATGCAGTGCTTGCTGCTAAGTGCCGTTTAATGTGCACAACATGTTTCGGGCGTTAGCCCTTTGTCAAGTGTACACTTCAAATCATTCCGTAGATTTTCAATAATGTTTAAGTTGGGGAAAAAACATGTAAAAGAAAAAAAATTCTTTGAATTTGAGTCATATCTGGATTATTTTACACTTCATCAATTCACACTGAGAGCAGTGGTAAATCACTAACAGTCATTAAAGAGCCAGCTACATCAAAAACTGAAAGTGGTTTAAAAACGTTTAACTATAATGTGTTTTTACCGTAAACTAGGGAAAAAATTTTTTTTTGTCTCTAATTGTTATACTAATAAGATGTAATGTAGAAATGGGGTGGGTCATTCAAAATGAAACTGAGCTTTAGCATAGCACACAAAAGCATTTTTTGGCTCAAATCAAGTTTATGGCTACTCCTAGGGAAAACAATGTTACAATTGTGGACCTCTCTCTCAGCTGGACCCTTGCAATGGTAATTGGAGGAAGGCTCGTGGCAGATTTACTAAAGAAGAAAATGTGTTTTTTTTTGGCAAAAAATCACCAAAATGACAATTCACAGGGACGTCGCCATTTTACTAAAAGGCGAGTAAAACAATTCACTAGCAAAAAATATCAGCACCGGAGAGGTTTTGTGCCATTTCACCAGGCTAATTTTTTTGTCCATTACCCTGACAAAGTCTGTTTTTACAGGTTGTGCCTGGTGAATTAATAAGATGAGCTACATCCTCAACATTATTATGTCAGTGACATCATATCCTGTATTCCAATAAAGTCATCAAAAAGACCAGCATTTTTTCATATTTAAAGCGAGATTATGTTTACAATTTGTAACATATTTTATGTACACTTTGATAAAGATTTGAAGCTCATGCCACATTTGTTTTAGGGTGGGCTAATGGTGTGAGACAATAGAGGATCTTATTGTCTTTATTTTGTGTCCTTGGACATTTTTAATAATAGATGGTCACTTCCAGCTATTTCACTAACATCACTAATAAATACATGTGATCTTTATATACCCTTGGGCTAAAAACATAGATTACAGTAACCAGGACTACCTAAACCAGTAGGGTATGAACTGTTTGAGTCCCCTAAACAGATAACAGAGAGTTCTGTAGGATGCAATGGTTTTAAATTGTATTCGTTGGTAACACCTCAGAAGCCATGTCTCCATATATACATATGTATATATACATGTCTCCATATATATACATACATTTGCACTAATGTGGACAGACTGGGGATTAATAACACTTAAACAGTCTGAATGAAAGTCTATGATATGGCCCTTATTTTATTATGGTTCCTACAATAAAAATGAAAATTAAATGCTAATTTAAGGAAAAAAATGTAAAAAAAGAAGTTTGAACTAGCACAAATGCTAATCGTCAAGTGTTCATCCTGTAGGTGGGCTGGAACAATTAATCTTGGAGTATATGTTATTATATTAAAAAAAAAAAATCAACATAAAAGTAAGGATTTGAGATTTTCTATACAAAGAACACAGCTTTTAATTCATGCATTTATTTATTTAAATTACATTTAAGTGTGTGCCTTCATTTAGGGATAGACTTGTAATATACATTGCAGCAGATGTGGGACCATATGGTTTATAAACTCATATTTATGTTAATACTGTGTAAATAGGATTTTAATAAGGCACCATTAGGGTTTATCTTTTCAATTTACATATCTTTTCCTTTCTGTATTTTGCTTGAAGGCAAGATTGGACTCCATCAGTAACGCCAGAAATCGAAAATAATGCCTCATTGTTTTTGCTAAAATGGTGCATAATTTCTGGAAATGACTATTATCACTTAAACATCATTTGTAAATCCCATTTAACAGATGCTTATAGTGATGATGCTGTAATTCCTGTATTTGCATCATTAGAAACAATTCTTTTTAAATGGCCATAATAAGGTGCAATGAATGGAGTGAAACTAATTGCCGATTTCTTAGTTTCCCCCTTTTATTAAAAAAAAGAAAACTATTTTTTTTATACTTAACTTTACCAAAAATGTTTTGCAGCTTACAAGTAATCACAAATGCAACTGGTGCTTTACAATGTAACTGCCCAGGCTAATAAGCTTCTTTTCTGCTATGCTAGTGGAGTATAGGTATTGAACGGGTCAATTGCTCCTTCTACAAAAAGGTGGCACTGAATATTTTCTTTCTCTCTACATTTTTTATTTAAACCCATTGGTCTGGCGATTAGAAATTTAAAAGAATGACTTCATCTTTATTTTTGTTTAGATTTGTTTCTCCAAACTATTGCTGTCTAGGACAATGGGGCATTTTCCCAAAATAATAAGAATTTTACATAGTTACTCTAGTGTCTTTGAGTCACAGAAAAGTAAATCAGTCATTCTTTCTTCCAGCCATTCTAACAGAAATCATGATAATGTATAAGCTCTGGTAAAAGCTGGAACAGGTTGCAGATTCTAATTCAGACTTGGCTCACTGATCACTAATTTAGAACCTTAATGTGTGCTGGTAAAAGTCATTATGTGACTTGACAGCAATAAGGATGATAATGCATGAGTAATGTGAACAGGGAATAACTTCAACTGACATTATCAAGCTCCATGGGAAATGATGTGATGATATGGTGTTTCCTCAGTGGACTGGAATAGCCCAGATTCAGAAGTATAAATATATTGTATGACCTGTTTCCCATCTGTCTTACCCTTCTCCAAGGTTTCATTAATTTTCCATTTTCCCCAGCTATTGACCCATTGAAAAGAGTGTATCATATGATAGTACACATGTTCCAGAATGTATCTGTCTCTTTCAGCCAAGATCATTGACCTATTGGTGCTTTTCCTTCTATTTGTGAAAATCAATAAGATCTTTTTGTCTTGACAACCACTTGATATGAATATATTGTGAATATGTCAATCTTATATGGGAACTGCTAGCCTAGATTTTGGGGTGGGAGGGGATCTGGTATCTGTAAACCCATTATCCAGAAAGCTATGAATTATGGAAAGGCCATCTCCCATAGACTCAATTGTATCCAAACAATCCAAACTTTAAAAAACTATTTACTGTTTCTCTGTAATAAAACAGTACCAGTACTTGATTCAAACTAAGATATCATTAATCCTTATGGGTAGAATAACCAGCCTGTTGGGCTTATTAAGGGGCCTTTTTATTAAACCTCAATTTTTTCTGGTCAAGGTTTTTAGGGGAAAACAAACTTTTGTGGGGGAAAAAAAACCTTGAAAAAAACTTAAAATTTTTAGAGATTTATCATACCCCAAATATCCAAAAATACCCCTTCTCAAACCTGTCAAGGTCATTTTGAAATCAATGGCAGATGTCCCTGAAGTTGTTTTTTGACATCTGCACTGAATAATATGGAAAAGTCAGGGTTTTTGTCTGATAATCGCAGCAAAAATTAAATAATATTGAGTTTTTAGAGCATCAATTATACAGTATGAATTGATGCTCGATTTTGTCTTCAATTTTTTCGAGAAGAATTACTGACAAAGGAATTCAGTTTGTGTTCAGTTAATAAATAAATTAACATTCTAGTATACTTAATTAAGATCCAAATTACAGAAAGGTCTGCTATATAAAAAAAAAACCCAGGTCCCCAGCATTCTGGATAACAGGTTCCATACTTCCATACCTTGATCATATCCGAGGAAAAGAAGGGAAATGGTATATGTAAAATATATACAAGTATATGTAAAATCAGTAAAGACAATTAATGGAAAAGGGAGGTAAAATAATTTTATGCACCCTAACCCATCACTGCTGAAACATTAAAAATTAGATGATATTAATTTTGAAATATCCCAACCAGAAACTTGCAAGGTTAATATTCACAGTATTAAGCAACAACTGAAGTATTACGCAACACCTGAAGGATTTTTGCAAGGAATTTAATTAGTGAGAACAGATATCTGTACAAAAGCTACAAATACAATGTTAATTTTAGTAACATTATCCCTGTGATGTAATATGAGATTACTGTAATGAGTTTCAATTGTATTTGGTGTCAATCATTGTGTTAAAATGACCTTTGGTGTCATTTGCAATTTGGTAATTTTTACTTGTTCAACACAAAAGTGAAAAGAAATAGTACAGAAAAGAACAGAAAGATGAAAATTACTTCAAGGTAGGGGTCAGTTATGTACAGGCTGGAGATGCTCATGTAGCAGTAATTACAGTATTACAGAGGATGATTTTTGTAGCCTTGCATCCTGCATCTTAAACCTGTCATTATTTTTTGTTAAGTAAAGTGCAGGTGAAACAACTTTTTGCAGTCCTCATTTAAATGATCTATGCACAGACTACAATCTGCTTCAGTTAAACCTCATTGATAGACATTATAGCACTGCAATGGTATGTTGAACAGCTGTTCTAGTTATGATAAATTTACTAACGTTGAACATACACATACATACAAGGTCATGAAAGACCTTTGTGTGATTTGCCTACCATGTACTGGGCCAAATTGGGCTCATCCGATTGTTTGGCCCCTGTGTTAATCATCATATTATATTACTATATTACAGTCCAGTGCAGACCTGTCAGCAACAGACTAATAAGGTCCTAGACTAAATAGATTTTCTAAATATTCTTCACAAAAAAATTTTTATTGTATGTCGAAATTGGTCGGTAAAAAAATTGTCATGCATCAAAATAATTTGGATGCCCATTGATTTTAATGCAAAATTTTTACTGTTACGCTAATCTAATAGAAAAGGGCCAGATTAGCCCATCACTACTAAATATCACCATAATGATTAGGTGGTCTCCGCATGCCTGAGCCAATAAGCTCCTTATTTTTTTCAGAAGGGTATATATACTGTATATAATTCTGTCTGTATTCCATGTATAATTATTCTTTAAAAGATGTCAATGTCTTCATATGAAATGATTTCTTATACGTATGTGTATTGAGCATCTATGGTACCCCCTGCTGGTCATTTCTAGTACTGCAGCCTTGCAGCTGTTTATTTTCCATTCAAACATTCTCTCTGTTACCTTTGATTTCATCACTTCCTGGTGTTGAAAGGAAGCAGCTATTTCTGTGGTAAAAGCCACAGAGCTTGTTTCCAAGCAGGCCTACCCAAGCATATTTGGCACGTTTGAATTTTGCCTCAATGCCTGTTCATTGTGCTATGTGTATTTTACAGTTACATGCATCCTGGTTGTAGTTTGTGACTCAATGTTTCCCTCTCAGCAGTAACCTGTGTTAGGCCTCATTAGGACTGTATAACACATATCAGAAATTTATATATGTTTTATTGTATTTCATCTGTATCTTATGTATACAGAATGTATTCTGATATCACTGTATTGTTTGTATCTACAGTCATACCCTTTTTTGATCATCATCATTAAACACATTCCAGAACTTATACAGTGTGGTGACTGAAGGGTGAGTAAACTTCCTCTTGATTCACTTCTCACAGTGATGGGGACAGGACAGTCACATTAAATTGATAAAACGCACAAATGAAAATAAAATGATTGCCAGGATTAATTTTAATTCAAATCTAACAGACAACAGGTAGAGCTGGTAGGAATGAAACATTGGGTGTTTTGTCTTAAGGGTGAAATTATTGGTCAGCTGATTTTTCGGCACTTTTACTGACAAACCTACTGTAATTTCAATGTCATACAATGGAAGTGTTGTCCATGATTTCATGTGGGCGATAAAAACAGCCCATTTGTCATTGCCCCAAAAGTTCATGGTGCCACATTATAGCTTTTCAAGAGTGCTAGTTATTAATGTAGTAATCTTAGGCTGCACTGTATATTCCCCCATTTTAGTCACTTAAATTTAAATTAAACATATTTGGGAGTTTTGTTCACTTATATTTGATATTGATTTGTTTTTGATAGCAAGTTGTTTATTTTACAAACATTGTTTCACAAGCAACAGCTACAGCACAAATATTTCTAATATTGCTATATTTCTCTGTATTGCTATTTACTCCCTAAAGTAGTTATGACATATTGGTTCAGTTTTAAAAATAAGGCACAATAATATACAGTATAAGAGAAAATTATGCTTACCTTCCCTTTAAGCTAGGCTACGGAGATATATCTATACTTGTCACCATGCATAGACTATATTGATGTTGCATTTGGGTACACAAACACATTAGCATCCTTTAAAAGTAAAATGTCATATTCTGTCATTGGAAACAGAGGAATATCTATCCCAATATCTACATTTGACTAGA
>CM044435.1:26318591-26343851 GCA_024363595.1 Xenopus borealis | reverse complement strand
TTGTACATGTCACTATAGAACTTTAGAACACACAATAAAAATCTGTGCATAGACTTTATATGGTTCAAGACACACACAGATTAGTGCTGTAACACTTGGGTGACTGCACTAAATATTAACAACTAGGTTCTGTTATTTGTTTATTCTATAGCCTGTGGCACTGATCTATAATTGTATCTTGATTTGATGATCCAGTGGAGGAACTGTGAAAACGATTGGCAAAGGAAAAAATTCTGAGGGTTAACTTTACCATTTAAATCTTGGAAATGTTGTTTGTTTTTGCAGTTTTGACTCTGTTAAAGGTCCAAAGGTCCTCTTTAATTCTAAAAGTAAGACTGTCCTATCCTTACCACCTTACCGGGCTCTGTTAAGGCCTGCACCTGCTGGTGTCTTAATGATGTGTAATTAAAGGGTGGGGGATGCTTAATTTTCTTTTCCTGCACATATCTCATGAATACAGCAGTGTTGAGCACAGACAGTTCTGTACACATGGTGGGGACACAAATCTCTGCATTCTGTTTAAGAATGGCAATATTTCTAGGTGCAGAGCAGGGAAGAAAGTGCACATAATTTATCACCACTTTGGTATAGATTTGGTGCACCATGAGATAAGAAATCAAATAAACAGGACATATAGTTATATATCAAGATAAAAAATATTACATATAAATTGACACAGTATCAAATCACTGTATCTCAAAATATATACTTTAAAAACCATACAATTCCTATTGATGCTTTTCTGTGTATTCCATTCCAAACCAACTGTATAATTTTATCTTATATAGACAGAATACACATCTTATGTATCTAATTAGAATGTCTTGTACATAAATAAAGCTTTTTGTAAAGTGAATTCTTAAACAAGGTGAGCCATACATTATTCTGGGGTAATTAAATGCTAATAGTAACCCCTTCACAAGGTGAGCCAGGAGGCCAAGTTTTCTATTTCATGCTTCATTACACTGCCCGTATGCTAAAAGCCCTGAACAATAACTTTATATCTCATTAAAATATCATTAATATGAAAAATTATTGAGATATGCTTGTGCTCTTTTAATGTATAATAATAAGCGCAATGCAATGCTGTCTTTACAAATTCGGTCAAGTTTAAAACAAAAGTTTGAATTTAAAGCAAAGGGCATTCATTTATGAACACAGGTAAAATTTTTCTTCCAAAAGCAATGATCACCAATCAACAATTAGTTTTGAGGGGTGTTGTGATTCTTGAGGTGGGTCTGTATAAAGGGATGAAGACACAATGGAAAGAGATCCATGCATAGAATATCTGCCCTGCTGGTTTACTGTCTTGAGAATTATTTAGGTTGCAAGATGTCATGTGTAGTAAACCAATTTCACAGGGGATAATGTGGCAGGTACATGAATTTTCCATTGAAACTAAGACCAAATTCAGGTTCACCCACTTTTCTGTGTATACAGTATAATTAGTGCATGCAAATTTTTGTGTACTGGAATTCCTACCGAATGCTTAAACCCAAAATTCATCATTATAAAATGGCTGCTTGACTGTTGTTTAACCTGTAAATAATTTAAAGTATTTTATCAAATTCTGGGATTATAATTCATTCTTAAACCACACATTTCTACCATTTGACTTTTATTGGCTTATTTAGGTTACACCACATCTAAGGTAGTAGTTATCAATGATTTTAGTAAATTTTAGTAAATAATTGTAAAAGGTAATTTCTACTGAAAGCAGTATCTTTTTGTCCCTTCTCTCCACTGTTAATCTTGACTACGTATACAGATATGGGATCTATTATCCAGAAATGTGTCCTCCAGAAAACTCTAAATTATGGGAAGGCCATCTCCCATAAACTTCATTTTGAAATCAAATAATTCTAAATTAAAAAAAATATATTTTCTTTTTCTCTGCAGTTAAATCCAATTAAACCGTATCTTGCACTTGATTTCAACTAAGATATAATTAATTATTTTTTGAGGCAAAACAATCCTACTGGGTTTATTTTATGTTAGAGTCACAAACGGCACAAACGGCACCCTGAACCCACAACCAATGCTAGGCTCTCTGGTCTTGGCTCTTGCTTCTGCCTCTAACAGCCACCTTTCACCTAGGGAGGAGCCCTTGGCTAATTGGATGCTGCCAGGTCTTAATAAGGGAAGAGCCGAGCAAGGGTCCTGGACGAACAAAGGGGCACAATCGTTAGCAAGGTTTTTTTAATCAAGGTCAGACAGGCCAGGTCAGTGCAGGCAGAGTCTAAGCAAAGTCAGACAGGTAAGGGTCAAAGACCGGATGATCAATCAGAAGTCCCTTTAAATACCTTTGAATTTGGTGCCATTGCGCAATGACATCATGACGCCGGCATAGCTGCATATAGAAAACCCGGATGTGCGCACCACGCTCCCTAAGGCCCAGTATTGCTAACATACAGGGAGGAAGAACCATGCAGCGGGCATCCGGCCCACTAGTCCTCTCTAGTGATGGGCAAATTTATTCGCCTGAGGCGAATTTGAAGCGAATTCCCGCGATTTGCGAAACGCCGTGAAATTTCGCCCTTGTGAAAATTTGCTGGTGTCTCGTTTTGGACCCATGCGTACATTTTTAGACGCTGGTGTCCATTTTCTTTGACGCCCTCAATGGGCGACGGCGTCTGAAAATGGATGCGCGCGTCCAAAATGAGATGCGGTGTTTCGCAATTTTTTTGCCGTTTTGTTAATTCCTCCGCAGACAATTTGGTGAAGCGTAACGCCACCGATTCACCATCACTAGTCCTCTCATAAAGTATGGAGATACCAATTACAGAAATACCCCTTACATCTCTGAAAAAAAACCCAGGCTTAGAGCATTCTGGATAGCAGGTTCTAAACTTTTACCAATGAAACTAGCTAGCAACTTTCTCATACTAAGACTCCATTTACTACAATGTTTTGTGTGCCATATTGATTTGCCTTGTCCAAAGGTCTGTGAATCACAGGAAATTGAAGACATTATCAGAACTGGGGAGCATGGAATAGCAAAAGCTTTCAACAACAAATACATTTACAAGTATTATTACATTTTTCATTCATTAAATTGTTTCATTCATTTATATTGGACAATTGCAGTAAACATTGTTTTTAGTGCTTGGGTGAAACGTTATTATTTTCTCATCACAAAAACATACAAAAGAAATGTGCTGATTGCTAGCCAGAAGTATTTCACAGACATGTTCATATGCTCCCATATAATTTCAAAATGCCAAATCCATAAAATGCATTCCCTCATTAAAACATCATTCATAAATAGGGAATAACACCCCTCTGATAATCTAGCCATATTACGGTACTGATTTTCACAGAGAGGTAATTTATGTTTAATGCTCTGTAAATTAATTACAGTGAAGAGCTATAATTACAAAGCTATCTCCCTTTACCAAATATTAACACAAAAAAGGCATTGCTAATGCCAATAACTTTACTACTGTGAAGTAAAAAGCCACAGAACTAATTGTGTTCATTGCGCAGCAGGAAACCTGGGGTGTTTTGTGTAGACTTAATTAATGATAGAGAAAGGAAATGCAAAGGACTGGGAAATCATAAAAAATTTAAAATAACCCAAGAAACTGAATATTTCTGGTCTTTGCAATATGTAATATTTCAGTGATGATAATGAAATACAGTAGATGATCATTATAATATGAACTTGTATCTATAGTGTTTTAGTAACTAGATTAAGTAATGGTACAATGTAATAAATTGCGGATTTCTTTATATAGACGTCAGATATAGTTTAAATCCACTTTTTCTGAAATTGTCAGACTTCAGTCTGCTATGGTATTAGAGGAAAGCTGATATAATTCAAGTAAAGACACGTTCACCTGGCAATTATAGGCCTGTAAGTTTCACATGTATAGGGGGGCAAGTAATTTACAGGACTTTCAAGAGCAGGTTGTGGAAAATGGCATTTTAAGTAGTAATCAGCTTGGCTTTACAGTCAGAATGTTTCAAGCAAATGTAACTACAGTATGATGAAGTAAGTGATTGGACAGAGGGGATGTACTAGATGTGTTCTACGTTCACTTTACCAACGTTTTTGAGACAGTGCCTTATAAAGGCTTGCTTTCTAAACTAAGGTATGTTGCTCATAGTAGTGTTGTTTGTTCTGTACATAGAGACTGTAGGAAACTAGTAAAAGGAATGAATACAGAGGGTGGTTGGCTATGATACATTAGCCGGTTAATGGGGTATCACAGCATTCATTATTGAGTTCATCTTTATTTAATTGCCTATAATGACTTGTGGTGGGGTTGCAAGTAAAGTACATTATGTGTTTTTGATAATGAAACAAAGCTAGGTAGGCCAATTAATTCTATCTAGGTGTCATCCCTGGAATCTGTACAGAATATCAATAAGGCGATTAAGCAGCAGGTCAAATTAATTGTTGATAAATCGAAAGTTAAGCCAGGTATGCACTTAATGAGATTAAGTTAGGCACCAGCAAAGGTAAGCAAGGTATTCCCTGTGTTAACTCCTCACAGGAGGTGAGGTTCATTCTTTCCCGTAAGGCCCACTTAGATTATGCAGTGAAGTTTGGGTCTCTAGCGATTCTAAATCAGAGATGGTCCAAAGAAGAGTGTCTAAGATGATTAAAGGGTGGGTAAATTGGGATTGTTTACACTAGAGAAGTGGCACTTAAGGGGTATATGATAACTATGTAAAAATATTTATATTAAACCTGTGCACTATACTCTCAGATGCTTTATTCATCAGTACATCATTTTAACAACATGAGGGCATTTAAAAAATTATTTTCATCTCATGGTTACAGAGAGAACTGTAAAGTCAGGGATTTCTCTCCCTAAAATGGTTGTACTGGCAGATAGATTTGACAAATTTAAGAAAGGATTGCGTGTCGTTTCAGCAAGTCACAAAATAGAGGGTTATTGAAATTTACTTGGACACGCTGATTTAAGGACTGGCCTGATTGCCACCTTGGAAGAAAGAATTGTTTTCATTTAGATAAAATGGTTAAAACTCAAACTCCCATATGTAATAAAAGGCACTAAGTTTGCCCAAGAGCAGTAACCCATGCCAACCAATAAGATGCTTGCATTTAAACAGATGACCACTAAATTCTGGGCAAACTTAGCGCCTTTTATTACATAATCCCATAGACCTTTGTCTATTTTCAACCTAAATTACTATGTATTTTCTGAAACTTCACTGTAACAAATACAATGACATGCTAAAATTGAGATGTTTTGAACTGAATTTCTTACAGTTGTTTGTAAAACCTGACTCTCCAGTAAGACTATAAAATACAGTTCAGAATCTTAGTTCTTGGTTGTGTTTTGTAAGCTTGGCTTCCTACAAACCTATAGCAGTCTAATTTGCTGAGTCAAATAAATACATAAAAATACTAATAAAATAGATAATGCCTGGTGCTTTGTACATAATCTACAAAATACTGTATTCAAAATATAGTTACATACTCAATAGAAAGTTTGACTGAGCTAAACAGCTCAGTAAGCAGTAAATTCCTAGGGGGGAATGTTCGCATGAGTAATGCAGCATTTAAACCTCAAATACTGTATCTGGATTTCTGCAAGCAAGCAAGCGCATTCATTAACTACTGAATAGGCAAATACAGGAGAGAAATATACTTTACTTTGTACAATACATGAAACCACATCATACCTAACATTTGTTTGGATTTCAAACAAACAGCCTTGAAAGTTTAAGGACAAACAGATGAATGGTAAGGCTTCTATCCTACTTTAATACTAGTTAATAAAGTACGAAGAAGAATGTTAGAGGGTTATGTAATAAAAGATACTAAGTTTGTCCAAGAGCAGCAACCCAAAGCAACTATTCAGCAAGAAGCATTTACTGGTCACCTACTTAAAAGCAGACATCTTAGCGGTTGCTACTGGTTACTGATCCATGACAAACTTAGTGCCTTTTATTACATATGGGGGTTTGTATGTTTGTCTGTCATCCATGAGGATGGCAACAGGTACTTTTGGTTGAAAAATTATAGGACTCCTGCATATAATAATCCGACATATCTCAGTGCCCCATCTCATGGTTAATGTTATCAATCACTCATTTGGATTCAGAATGCAACAAACCAATTCACCATTTCATTGTACAGCTATGAGACCTGTTCTCCAGAATGTTCGGGCCCTGGGGTTTTCTGGGTAATGCATCATTCCATGATTTGGATCGTCACACCTTAAGTCTACTAAAGAATAATGTAAACATTAAATAAACCCAATAGGCTAGTTTTGGATTATGTACATAAAATTGAGTTTATGGGAAATGAATTTA
This sequence comes from Xenopus borealis, assembly GCA_024363595.1. Taxonomy (NCBI): domain Eukaryota; kingdom Metazoa; phylum Chordata; class Amphibia; order Anura; family Pipidae; genus Xenopus; species Xenopus borealis. Next base: position 26,337,560 of record CM044435.1, on the reverse strand, counting down.
CTATAATTCAGAGCTTTCTGGATAATGGGTTTCCAGATAATGGATGCCATAACTTTATTGCAGTACTTCTCAGCAGGACATTGTGAAAAAGGACAAACTAATATACCTAGGGGGTTTCAAAGTCGCAAAGAGAAGAACAATTAGAATAAAAATTTGCATTTCACAGCGTAATATTATTATTATATTGCACTAGATATTCTGAAAAATACGATTTCAGAACCAGGCACAATGCACTGAGATGTTGCCTACACACCAATATTATAGCTAAAAAATATATTTGTTGGTTCAAGAATACAATTTTCAATGGTAGAGTAAATTATTTACAATGTTAACATTATCATTTAGAAATGAAAAGTAAACCATAAATGTAATGACAGAACCCCTTTAAAGAGTGCTTGAAGGTGTCATAATCTTTTGGAGCAAACATAACATTTTTAATAAAAAGTTTTTACATTCACTGAGCACTAGTGCAAACTATAAAACTGGTAAATTTTGTTCTACACATATGTGCTAGGTTATGTCAGCCATGGATGGAGCTATGTCTGTGAGCTCTGAGAGCTAATATTGAGAGCTTATATTGTCAGGCTTAGGATCATGTGTCAGGATCTAGATTCCAAAAATCAGAATTGTGTATTGGCATTCATTCAGAACACTGATTAGGACTCATTCTATATGGGGCTATTCAGTACCAGAGCTCTAAAGGGTAGAACACAGCACACCTTAGAGCTCTCTAACACAGATAGCATTTTCACCCATTCAAATAGTTACTGCTACTGCATTGAGATTAGGAATTAGATACAGAGCTCCCTTGTCCTTCATTGACTATTCTCCTCCCTCGAGCATCCTGAGACCCAGTTTATGGCGAGAGCCTGATGTGCCCACCTGACTCTTGATGATATTTGTTTAGACCACTCTGCTCTTTCTGCAAAAATTCTGTTTCCATAGTTGTGTTGTTGTTGTTTGCCCTAATGCATCCTAACTAGTGGATACACTTCTGCAAATGATTATTGCATTTTCAGCATAATGAAATAATTCAGAATTGGAATTTGACACCTTGGAGATAGTTTGGGCTTATTAACCATATATATTGTTAACCAAATATTATCCCAGTTTCCTGCAAAAAAACAAATAAATATGTTTCACATTTTCTGTTCAATACCGCATTCCTATGCTCACAGAAACATTTATTGCATTGTAAGTTCTTAAAGTAATATGAATTTATACGAGTTTCTGTTGCTAGGTTGCAAATCACTGATTATTTTGTAACACTATTCTTTTTCACAATTAGAAGACAGCAATTTATGGCTAAATTTATTTTCCAGCTTAAAAAGATCTAATGATGTAGCTTTTTGTTGATTGCAACTACACATTTTTATTTTCTTTATTGATCAGATTCACTGTAGGCTATTGTATGAACTCAGATATTACAGTATGGATTAATACTCCCAAACCCCTGCTAAATTTTATTTTTTATAGATTTTATACTGTTACACCATACACAGTGTAATTCTACTTATTGTTAGCCCTCAGTTTTGAAGGGAAATGACAGAATGAGTGCCCTACAGAGAATTATTATTTTCAGATCTATCTTGCAATACTAAATAGTTTTGGATGATCAGTGTGCATGTACTAGTAGTGCATGAAGGTCTACATAATGGTCTTTTTTGATTCCATTCACTTCCAGTCTACTTTAAAGGAGAAGGAAAGGCTGGAGACACTTGGGGTGCCAATCGTTAGGCACACCCAAGTGATTATAGTGACTTACCAAAAACCCAGGGCTGGTGCTCCTATCAGGAGAAATCTGCACCTGTCCCGGATAATAGGAGTGAGCATCACGGAGACAGCTACTTCCATCTTCACACAGCTGCGCATTTTCCCGGACTGAAGCATGTGCATTTGAACGAAAAAGCTGACTTTAAAATTAAGTTCAGCTTTTTGTTCTAATGCGCATGTGCAGCAGCTGCGCAAAGACAGAAGTAGATGTCTCCGTGGTGCTCATTCCTATAACCCAGGGCCGGTGCAGATTTCTCCTGATAGGAGCACTGGCCCTGGGCTAAAAAAACACTTGAGGGTGCCTAACATTTGGGACCCCCATGTGTCTCCAGCCTTTCCTTCTCCTTTAAGGCACAGGTCTACTGCACCTAGTGACTGCTGCAGCTGGAACCCTGGAATGAATGCTACAGCCAGGTTGTAGTAGCTCGATGTTTCCCATGTGTCAGTAGGTGTACTTGCTTAGCACAAACATCCTGTGTGTTTAGTCACAAATACTTTAATTTAATTGTATCAATAAGAACAGCACTTGCATCTACAGTATCTGTGCACAACTGCATTCACAACTGAGCCCTGTAGTCTTTAACACAGACTGTTTATTGCCTCTGCACTTTTGGACTTACTTTTTTTGCTACTGAATATATGCAAGAAAAACTGTCAGCTATATGACTGTATAATGCTGAGTTGCTTGAACAACATCAGTTGTCAAAAAATATTATCCCCAACCAACGGTGTATTTAGCCTGTACTCTGGTGGAAACAGTTTTATTTTTCAAATTTGCCTCAGCCATCACTAGGCCACCTGCACTGGGAGGGAGCATAATGAGTGAATGCTTCAACTTGCTCATTATGCACAACATCATACGCAAGTTATGTGCATGCACTCTGACCGACATAGCCACTCGCACCGGGAACTCGCTCCCGGTGTGAGTGTTCCAGCATGGCCGGAGGACAATATCTTTTAAAACAGTTACTGTTACCTCAAATTGGAGTGCGGGCTCTATTAGCCCACACCTTTTATTGGGGATAATATTTTTTGACAAACTATGCATGTATTTCATGCATATTTCTGATGATTTTTTTAAAAAATTTTGTTTCAAAACTATTGTAAGGTAAGGTTATCATTTCATTTGATTTTTTTAATTTCATTAAAGGGTTTTATCGTAATAGATTTCTTAATAGGTTTTACTGCACTTGTGTTTCTTCTGCATCATCAAATGTACTTGGGTAAGTATGCTTTATAAGTTTCCTTGTAAAATGTTATTGCCACAATGATTTTACCAGCCTCTGCTTTATTAGTAATTGTGAGGTTTTATGGTCTTAATTTGAAGGTCTAAATGTTTATGCATCTCTAGCTAAAAGTAAAACTACTGAACCTTTACTAGAAATATATATTTGTAGGAATGAGTTTAATGTGAGATTTTATAGCTGTGGCATCTGACAGAGAGTAAGCCTGTAACTGAAAAAAAACAGGTAATTTACATGGACTAGATATAAGGGTATAAACGGTGCCAGTATTAATCTGTCAAAAAAAGAGGGTGACGGAAGTGTATAAATTCATTGCACTCATACCAACACAATAAATATGTTTTTGTTTGTTTAAAACAAAGGGGCATACACCAGATAACAAGAGAAGAGTGAGTACAAATATTTGTTGTATTTAGAATGTTATATGGGTAATTAATCTTGCCTCTGCCTGCATTTTTCTTGCTTCAAAATTGCATTGAAGTCAATGGGTGTTTTTTTCTTGAGGCAAAGATGCATTATAGGCAATGGGTAGTTTTTCTTAAACAAAAAATGCATTGGAGTAAATGGGAATATTTTTCTCATGCCAAAAATGTCAATGGCCATTTTTTGTGAGTGAATTTGTGGGAATAAAACTGGTAGATAGAGACACATGGAGTAAGTTGTGGTAGAAATGGGGCTGAACCTACATTTAGCTGTAGCTTACTCATAAGAACACAGCCTCTAGATGAGCTTTTATTCATAGACCTTTATTGAAGCATTGATCCAAGAAATTGTAATCCAAGAAATTTTAATCCAAAAGATGTTTTCTTAAGGTAAAAATAGAATACCTTCTCACTCTAAGCTGAACAAGGTATACATGGCTCTGAATGAAGTAACTAAACAAAACAGAAAACATAACTGGGCTATCAATAGTATATACAGTATAAAGAGCTATATAAGCCCAATGGGCAGCACACTCCCCGCTTGGCATCTGTAGATACCACTATTATTTTATCAAATTTATATCTAATAAAACACTTGAAACATTTCAAGGCAAACACCATATACATTTAAGAAAAGTGTAACTATAGCAACTACTTATTCTGGTAATTATGTTTATCCATACACTGCTATAGACACCATTCTATTGCAACTGCTTATTCTGGTAATTCCGCTTAGCCATACACTGCTATAGACACCATTCTATTGCAACTGCTTATTCTTGTAATTCTGCTTATCCATACACTGCTAGTACTGTATCTGTTAACCCCAATAACTTTGTCTGTTAGGCCTACTCTGCTTTAGTTCTTCTGAAAAATATCTCAAACACACATCTGTGTCCATTCCACAGTGAACAAGAGATATTTTTAAAGCCCCAAACTTGGTTCGGGTGTCTGTAAAACTCAGCCCTTTAATAGCTAGTTAATTGATGAATTAGTCAATTAGGCTCTGTTTTTTTTCCAGTCATCTACATATAAGTTCAGGCCCAGTATTGGGATGGCATTTGTGTCTGGGGGCATGGCACTAGTGCTAACATTCCCCACTAGTGCTAACATTTCTCAAGTGCTAATATTTCACAAGTGCTTAGAAATGGCAGTTTTACAAGGCATTTGGACAAGACATTCAGTCTCATGCTTCATAAAATAATTTTGCATTACCTCCCCCATCAAATCACAATTCTATACAAATCTCAGCCTTTCTAATTTCCTCTCCTTTCCTCTCTACATATATAAAGTACTCTGTTTAGCTATTTCAGGGAACTTTTTCATATAAACTAAGAACTTACAAATCCCGCTCTTAGTTTATCTCTCCTTTCTATTGCTGGCAGCTGGGGACATTTCCCCAAACCCGGAGCCCCTACCCATATAGCATGGCCAAGGGCTCCTTCTCTTCAGTGCAAATTACAAAAGTACATAACTCTTATCCCTATACCCAAAAACCCAGTTAATCTTTCCTGTGCTCTTGTCAGGGCCCGAAGGCTCCAAGTAAGGTTGCAGACCAAGGAGGAAGCAAGTCCAAATTCAATTTGAGGTATCCAAGGGGTTGAGCAGAAGAGAGGTCAAAGTCCAGGCAAGGTCAGTCCAGGCAGAAGGCAGTAGTCAAGAAGGCAGGCCAAAGTCAAGCGCTGGTGTCCAATCCAACGCTGGCGCCTCTTAGTGATGCTGGCTTTCTTGTGCCGGCGCATTTGTGCTGGCGTGTTATGAGAAATTGGCCTCATCGCGCTGTGATCACCATGTTGAGTAAAACACAGCATTTTCCTTACAGTACCCCCTTCCTTATGGGGGGCCTCAGGACCACCAGGATGAGGACTAGATGGGAACTCTTTGTGAAACCTCCGTATGAGAAGTGGAGCATGAACATCAGAACTCTTCACCCAGGAGAATTCCTCAGGACCGAAACCCTTCCATTTGACCAAATATTGTACAGAACCCCTGGAAAAGTGAGAATTCAAAATTCGGCTTACTTCGAATTCCTGATGACCAGAATAGGAGCAGGAGAAGAGGAAGAAGATTCAGCTGCAGGCTTGAGAAGAGAGACATGGAAGGTATTAGGAAACCACATTTCAGGAGGTAGTTGAAGGTGAACTGCCACATGATTGATGACTTCCGCAACTGGAAACAGGCCAATAAACTTAGGACCAAGGTTGGGTGTAGGGATTTTAAGATGAATATTCCGATGGAAAGCCAAACTGTAAAGCACTTACCCTGGTGGTCTAGTGGGGGGATGGCAGGGACGCCCGCCGCATCCTGCTCCAACGCTGGCTTCTTCTTAGGCGCGCGCGGCGCACTTCCGGGTTCCTGTGATCCTGACTTCAGCTTGTGACCTGACTATTCTCCATTCTGTACTCCGACCCTGCCGGCCTGACCATTCTGATCTAATTTTCTGGTTTGACCCATGCCTGTCTGACTCCCGATTCTGCCTGATCCCTCTGTTAAGATTCCTGGTTTCGACGTTGGCCTGTCTGACTCTGTCTGTGTTTCACCTGTTCTGACCCAGCCCGATCCGTCAAGGTTTTCTGCCTCCGTCTAGTCCAGTGACCTTCTTCTGCCCAAAGTCTTTGCTTAACTGTCATGCCCCTTGCTAGCCAGAACTTTCACCTTGCACCTCTCGTGATTGGCTCAGAAGGGCGCAAGGCGGCAATTTTAGTTGGGGGGTACAATAGGTTCAGGGTCCTTGGAACTGGGGTCTTCAGGAATGAAGCTTCTGGTGAGAGCATCAGCTTTTTTATTTCTAGAGCCTGGACGAAAAGTGATCAAAAAATTTAATTTGGATAAGAAAAGAGCCCATTGAGCCTGTCTGGGATTCAGGCATTTAAGTGATTGGATGTATTCCAAATTTTTGTGATCAGTGAATATCGATACACGTACAGTAGACCCTTCCAAGGATGTCTCCATTCTTCCAGAGCGAGTTTGACGTCCAGCAGTTCACGATTCCCCACATCATAATTCTGTTCAGAAGATGAGAATTTGTTGGAGAAGAAAGCACAGGGATGTAGCTTCCCATCACTTTGAGACAAAATGGCTCCTGTACCCACATCAGAAGCATTAACTACGATGAAGAAAGGAAGGGAAGGTTCAGGATGTCTGAGAATCTGGGCAGAGGAAAAAATCTTTTTCAGAGATTTGAATTTTTCCAAAGCTGGAGTAGGCCAACAATTAGGTTTTCCCCCTTTTCAGATCAGGGAAAGAATTGGAGCAATCTTGGATGAGAACCCTTTAATGAATTGCCTATAATTGTTGGCAAAGCCAATAAACCTCTGTATGGCTTTAGTACTGGTGGGGAGAGGCCAATTCAAGATTGCAGAGATTTTTCTCTGGATCCATCTCAAAACCCTCTTGAGAAATAATGTAGCCAATAAAAGGAATCTTGGGGACTTCAAAGGTGCACTTCTCAATCTTGGCAAAAAGAGCATTCTTTCTTAGATGAGAAAGGACTTCCTTAACTTGAAGCCGGTGTTCCACAATATTCTTGGAAAAGATTAAAATGTCATCCAAGTATACGACTAAACACTGGCCCAATAAATCCGGGAAAATATCATTAACCAATTCTTGGAAAACCACGGGTTCTTTACATAGTCCAAATGGCATTATGAGGTATTCGTAATGCCCGTCATGGGTATTGAACGCGGTTTTCCATTTGTCACCCTCTCTGATCCGGATAAGATTATATGCCCCACGGAGATCTAGTTTCGTGAAGATAGAAGCACCTTTAAGTTGATCAAAAAGTTCAGAAATGAGAGGAAGAGGGTAACGTTTTTTATTGTGATTTTATTCAAGCTTCTGTAATATATGCAGGGTCGGAGGCCTCCATCCTTCTTTTCCACAAAAAAGAACCCTGCTCCAGCAGGAGAAGATGAGGGATGGATGAATCCACTTTGGAGGTTATCTTGAATGTACTCCTTCATTGCTAAAGTTTTAGAAGGAGAGAGTGGATATGTGCATCCACAGGGTGGCATAGTCCCAGGAAGGAGGTTGATAGGGCAATCGTAGGGTCGATGAGTATGGAGGGTCTCAGCAGATCTTTTGTTGATGTATCAGAAAAGGCTTGATAAGCGGCAGGAAGAGAAGATGGAGTTGTGGTCACAGAAGAAACTTTAAGAAGTGTATTAGCTGGGAGGCAATTGTGACAACAGAAATAACTCCAGCGAGAGACTTGAGATGAAGACCAATCGATGGTGGGGTTCTGAAGACGCAGCCATGGACGTCCAAGCACAATAGGGGTAGAAGGGCAATTGATCAACAGAAAAGATAGTCTCTCAGTATGTAAGGTGCCCACCTTGAAGGATAACTCTATAGTGGATTTGGAGATGAACGCTGAAGAGAGTGGAAGGTCATCAGTTGCCAGTACTTGGAGGGGAACTGCCAAAGAGCATAAAGGTATGGACTGATGCTCTGCAAAGTACTGATCTATGAAATTCCCCACTGTGCCAGAATCCAGAAATTCTTGGGCTTGAATTAACTTAGATGAAAGCTGGATCTGAATGTGAAGGAGAAAATGATGAGTAATAGGATGGGGAAGAGGAACAATTCCACCCAGTTAAGTCTCCCCCAAACATACCTAGGCATTGGAGTTTCCCGGCTTTACAGGTCATTCGTGAGCAAAGTGGGATTTTCCCCCACAATAAAGGCAAAGTCCAGCTGCCCGTCTCCGCAGTTTCTCTTGTTCAGAAAGTCGGGTTCGACCAATCTGCATGGGTTCTTCAACTGAAGAGGAGGAAGAAGAAGTGGGTGCTGGAGGAGGAGAAAGTAGAGGCCTTTGAAAGCGAGGAGCCAAATATGGTTGGAACTTCTTGACATGGTGCTCTCTCTGGCGAGTATCCATCTTGATGGCTAAGGCAATAAGGTCTTCCCAACTGGTAGGTAGATCTCGGGATACCAAGTCATCCTTAAGGCGGGTGGAGAGCCCTTTGTAAAAAGCGGCATGGTAGGCCTCATTGTTCCAACCCATCTCAGCAACCAGCGTGCGGAACTCTATGGCATATTCTGGTACTGTTCGAGTCCCTTGACGGATCTGCAACATGGGTGAGGATTTTCAGCAAACACCACATCCCTGTGTTTTTCAAAACTAGCAACACACTGAGACAAAAACTAGTACACCCAAAGGATCCAACTCCTAAAGGAAAACAAAGTATTGTGGCATATGCAGTCCAATGTAGCAATGAGTGCAGTGATCTATACATTGAGGAGTAGTGATGGGCGAATTCGCTGCGAATTCCTGCGATTCGCTACTGGCGAATAAATTCGCAAAACGCCAGCTCGTTTCGCGAATTTTTTCGCCAAATTCCAGCGAAATTCGCAAATTTTTCTGCGAAGCGAAATGGGGGAGATTCGCCCATCACTATTGAGGAGACAAAACAACTTCTCACTAAGCAAATGGATCAGCATAGGAGGTGAACTCTACAGGACAAGACTTGGCTATCTTTCTACACTTTCATTTTAAGACAGCGATGTCCAAATCTTTGATTTGCTGGTTTGAAAGAGGTGTGAAAGAGGCAATTCATGTTAAGGTGGAGAAACCATCCCTGAATAGAAACGGTGGCCTTCGACACCACCTGTCTGCTACATACAATGCTGTTCCTAACATCTGTACCCTGGCTGTTTCAGAACTATTCACACATCCATTCATGCAACTCTCACAAGTAACACCTGTTTTCTTGGAGTTACATGACACATTGGTAATCCTATCACAGTAACTACACAGAATCAACACCTCTGTGGATTTCAGATGTCACCTCTCTGAAGAGTTACAATGTGCCATTGTTATTGGATTGTCGGAGGATTCTATATGCCATACTCCTGTACTCCCCTACACCATTCAGTTGAACTGAAGAAGGTGCTTGGATGAGCAGTGAAACGTCTTCATTAAAATTTTTCAGCAAGTCCAGTTGTTCTGAGTTACTTGTGTAAGAGATACTTAAATGAGTTTTGAGGGCAGCTGTCTGAAAGAATTTGGCTTGACAGTGTAGGCAGCTGAGAGACTCAACAGCATTTTTGAACTGTAACCTTTTTTTTCGTAATGTAATGTAACGTAATGTAATGTCTCTCCCGCTTGCCCTTGTGGACTTTGATTATGTGGCACTTAATATATTTGTTCCTAAAATTCACAAAATAATCTCTCAACTCTGATTTTTCTTCAGGGAACATTGTAGTGAAACAAATTTCAAGAGTGCTTGCTCTCGATTGTTTTGCAAACTTTGTCTTGGGACACGGAATGATAGAGGAGCTACCCAGCTGTTATCTTTGAAGAAATCTTTGTCCATTATCTTAATAAACTCTTTGGGGGGAATTCACAAAAGTGGAGATATACCATTTTTGGAGTGAAAGTTGTGGTAAACTGGTGTAAAATACTTTCTCCATATTCACAAACAGAAACCTGCCTTAATTTCGACTCAACCACCTCTTTTAATATTTTAGTGAAAGAAGGACAGTTTATAGACACTTTTATGAATTTTACAAAAACAACATTTTAAACAAAATTTTCTCCCGACATTTTACAAATGGAGAAAGCTCAGTATAACTCTTCCCCATGTGTCAGTTCATTTCTAAAATAACTTGCTCTGTTTGGTTCAGCCAATCTTCATTTTACACCTCTTCTTGGTGCCCCATTTGGGAAATTATCATATTAATAAGGATTAGCATTTTATAGTCAGGGCATGTTTCTGTCTAACGCTAGAGGTGTAAAAGCCTAATTAACAATACAAGTATAACACTGATTAAACTAAAAAAAGTGTATTTTATACAGTTTGATATGTAAAAAGTTTGTAACTCATACTTGGATTATTTAGTTTAATGAATGAGGCCATATTAGGAATTGAGCTAATATATTACTGAAAGGTCTCCCAGCCATTGTTTTAGCAGCAATCAGACACTTGACCTAAGATAATAAAAATATTTCTTGTTCAAATCCCTATAATACGCAAAATAGCATTTATTGTATCTTGTTACAGAATTTGAATTACACAAATATATAGGCAGATTTATAAAGCCCAAGTTATTCATAATTTTTCTAGGTAAAATAAACCCCTCCCTCAAAAATTCCAATTTGATGGCTGACTGACAGGTCAGGTCATTTAAAAATGTCTTTAAAATGTCGGGCAAAAGACAAAATCTGAAAACTGTCTGTTTAAAAGACAAATTCACATGAGGAGATAGAGGTTTGGGAATTTGGTGGGAAATCCAACATTTTTATTTTGTCTCAGTATCATCACTTTTGTGAATTCCCCCTTTGTCACTAGTGATGGGCGAATTTATTTATTTATTTATTATTCGCAACGAATTCCCGCGATTTGCCACCGGTGAATAAATCTGCGCAACACCAGCGAAATTTTGCCTGTCAAAAAACACGAGTCGCGTGGGCAAAATGACGCAACACGTCGTAAACGATGTGACACGCATCAAAATCGATGCGACATGCGACAAAAAACGTGCTACGACTCGTTTTGAAAATTTTTCGCAAATTCGCGAATTTCGCTGGAAATTCGCAAATTTCTTTTTTTTATGAAGTGGACATTGTCTGTCTGGATTCTCAACTGTCTCTCTTTGAATAACATGTGTCTTCTGAACAAATACTGGCCCATTTTTCTCCTTGTACCTGGAATCTGGCTTCTGTGGTTTAGAAGAAAGAGACATAGGTACTCTTGAGTCAGTGTATATGAAGCTTGGGTCATTCTCATTCATGCTCTGGCTATATGCTTGATGAACGTACAGAAGAAAGGTGGAAAGGAGACATGGTGCTCCTGATTGTATTTTGAATGTCCACTTATCTTGAAGGTTCAAAGGCAGCTTCTCAACCACTGGATTAACTCTATGTGAAATATCAAGATAACTGAGGCCTGGTAAGCATGGGTCTTCTTTAGCCAGTTGTAATTCTTGAAGAAGATGACTCAGTTCTTCAAGTTTAAGATTGTTTTTGTTGCAGATTTTCAGGAAACCTATATTCTTTTGAACAGGGCATTTTCTATAACTTCTGAGCTGCCATATGTCTGCTCAAAAATTACCCAAGCAGCACTGAGGTATGCTGTTGAATTGTGCACATGCACTCCTCTGATCTGAACAACACGTTTAGAAGACTCTGAGCCTAACCATTTTACCAAATTCTTTTTTTGCAGTGATACCCAAATCTTCTATTGTTGTTTTGAAAGTTGACTTCCAAACTCTGTAGTTTTCAGGAAGATCATCAAAATTCAGAAGACAGGTGCTTATAAGCTCACATCCAAACTTGACGAAATCAGACATCTGACCTTTCCGTCTTAATGATCTGAGGAGCATGTTGTAGCCTGGTATTTGATATTGTTACACTTAAAGTTGCAGGAATGTATGGAAGTGCAAAGGAGTTCCGTCCTGGAGGAGGTTCAGTAAGTGTTGTTCTCACTTGTTGCTGTGAGGCAGCCATATCACATATCCTAAGGAAAGGACCTTTGTGTCATGGGGTGTATCCAAACTTGGGATGCCAGCCTGTTGCAGTGCACCCATCTGTAGCAAGTTCTGCTTGTATTTGTTCCTGCATCTGTGTTTGAGCTGATTTAACCTCTTTTATAGAGAACTTTGATAATAATTTCACAACTTCTGCATCTGCCTGAATAAGCCTTTTACTGACTGTAGAATGATGTGAACAAGCAGATCTGGAAGATTTGGAGGACCTGGATGTGTGTTTTGAAGATACACTCCTATGTGATCTGACTTCTTGTAAATTTGCAATTCATTATTATATCAAGCACAGTGTGGCACCTTTGCTCTTTAATGAGATAAAATCTATTTTTCTCCTCAGATAAACCTTCAACACTTAATTTGTTTAAAAATGCGAGATATCTCTCAGACAGTGTTTGAAACCAGTCAAAGGAATTTCTTAAATGTTTCAGATCATTCATCTCATTGGATTTACCAGAAGCAGCATTAAAAAGTGACATACAATGCACATTCTTGTTCGTATCGTTCCCAAAAGTAGAGCCTTTTCAGTATCATCATTTTCTATGCCCTTTTGGGTAGGTTTGGTTACACGGTTTGGCATAACAGACATTTTTTTTATCAACAATTTTTGCAGTTTTTTACATTATGCAATGGGATAGTAAAGAATAGAGAGAAGGAAGAGTAGAGGTAGGAGGTATGGCGCACCGGCTCATGTTGAAGTTATTATTTACTATGTCAAGTTTTATCAGCTAAATAGGTCTTTGATACAGTTGTGAGTTAAATTAGCTTCTGTCATATCATATTGTTGAAACTATTAACACAGATTCCATTTGATTTCCTTTCAAAGATCCATGTTTCAGCTCTAGGTAATTCCTAAACAGAAGAGGGATTTAATTGTTTATGTCCAGTAGGAGTCTTGCAAGGTCATAGCGACTGTGCTATTTAAGGTACAATCAGCCTTTAAACAGTCATGCATTTGGATTAGGCAGTAATAAATAAATGTTGCATATGGATTTGTATCCGCATATGATTACGTTACACTGGAATAATTCAGCTTTTGGCAGCATTACAGAAATTGTAACCTTCTCTACGTAATCAATACAGTTATTATTGCATTTGTGTACCCTGAAATTGCTCTGTCTCTACAGCCAATATTTAATAGTGGTGGTGGTTATGTATTAACCCTTTAGAAGCTGAAGGCTGTGGAGTTAAAGGTTTATTTTGTCGTCATAGATGTAAAAGTTTGTTCATAGGTTTCAATGCGCTTAACTTCTGTCTGTATCATGTCTATTCCTGGGAGAGTAAGTTGTTTCCAGTTTCTGGCAATTAATGATCTGCTGGCAAGGATCACATGGAATACTAAACGTTTATGGTTTTTCTTTATTTGCTGTGGGAGGATACCCAGTAATGCAAGGTTTTCTTTTACCTGGTACGTAGGGTCTGTAAGTTCTTGAAGAAGAGCTTGTGTTTTACTCCAGAATGTTTTTGCTTTTGGGCAAGACCACCAAATATGGAATAGTGTTCAAATATCATTTTGGCATCTCCAACATTTGTCTGATGCATCAGGATATGCCTTTTTTATCCTTACTGGAGTAAGGTACCATCTGTACATCAACTTGGCTTGTATTATTCCTTGTCGCTTGCCATGTTTGTAATGTTGCTTTTATTGGCTATGTTAAGGGTTTGTTGCTTAGTTTTAGTTTTTGTTATGTGTCCATAGGTGTGTGGCTATAGTTTGTTGTTTATAGATCCAATGTTCTAAATCTACCCAGCTTTTTGTATTTTGTGGGAGGTGTCTGCCATTTGGCTCAGAAGTGTTGATCTGTAATAGGCTTGTAAGTTGGGGCACGCCAGGCCCACTCTTTGCTTGTTGGTATACATGATATTTTTGGCAATTATTGGTTTGATTGGGCCCCAGATAAAAGCCATAAAGAGTCTTTGTAGTGGTTGAAAAAATGTGTTTCCTAGTGGTATTGGGAGCACTCGGAATTTATATAATATTTTGGGGAGGATCAACATTTTACAGATGCAGTCACTTTGGATGGTGAGTTTAATGCGTCGCGACTTAACTCATTTATCTCATTTATCCCACTTATCACAGAATATTGTGTCAGCATCCCATCCAATTAAAGAGTTCACCATTGAAAACAATGGGCCTTTGGTATGCTAATGAAAAGGTTAAATGCATTAAATGAGTTAAGATAACTTTAGATAACACAGTTTCTTCAATTAGCCCTGAGTCACGACGCATTTAACTTACAAATCCAAGTGACTGTATCTGTAGGTATCTCGCAGCATTGAGGCATAATTATGCTGTTATAAAGTGTCAGGGTTAGCTGTAATATTGACTCCCAAATACTTGATGGAATTATCTCGCCAGTCCATAGTATGGTTTAATTTTTTAATTTAATTTTAGTTGCTGCAGTTCATGTTGCGATATATGAATTGGGAGTGCCTGGGTTTTTAATATGTTCAGTTTGTAGTGGGATAATTTCCCGAATTCAGACAGTTCAGTGAATAGTACTGTACACCCAAAGCCGAAGGTGGGTTTGTGATAACTAAGGCTACATCATCTGCGAATAAAAGAATTTTGTGTTTGGTTGGTCCAATCTTGAATCCGTGAATACTACTGGTTTGTCTTATTTTTTATGCTTAAGGCTCAGAGTATAGATAAGGGGGGATAAAGGGCATCCCTGTCTGCTCCCATTGGATAGGGAGAAAGGGTCAGAAAGGAAACCATGTATGTTGACTTGTGCTGATGGGTTTGAGTACAAGGTCATAATGGCAGTTGTTAGAGCGCTTGGTATAGCGAATTTGTTTAACATTTGTTTTATATACAACCAGTTCACTCTGTCAAAAGCCTTTTCAGCGTCAAGTGCTAACAGTAAGGAGGGTGATTTATTTCTATATAAATAGTGGGTCAGAGTAATCAAACACCTAGTATTATCGTATAGTTGCCATCCTTTTACAAAGCCAGATTGATCATTATTAATTAGTTCAGGCAGCAGGGGTTGAAGCCTTTGTGCTAATATTGTGGCATATATTTTCATGTCCCCATTGAGTAGTGAGATTGACCGGTAATTTGCGCATTGTGTTTCATCTTTCCCTGTTTTTGGTATTGTTGAAATATAAGAGAGTAACATTTCCTCTGGTAGTGCACCTGTTTGGAATGCTTGGTTTAGGTATGGGGTGATTGACAGCTGAATTTTTTATAGTATCTATTTGTAAACCCATCTGGTCCTGGTGCTTTGTTAATGGGCATACTTTTGGATAGGGGCTGAAAGAGACTTCATTACCTCTGGTCTGACTTTGGGAAGTTGTAATGTGTCTAAGAATATTTGGATCTCTTCGGTAGTGGGTAACTTTATTCTTGGGTCGTATAGGTTAGAATAGAATTGGCCAAAGGTATTTGCTATGTCCTTAGGGTTTATTTTAAAATTTTGATTTGTTGCTTGTATTTTATCTATTCTATGATGAGAGGTCTGTTTTATTAGTTGCTTCTTCAAGGCTGCATTTGCTTTGTTTCCCATGACATAAGCATAGCTTTGGATTTTAAGTAGTTGATTTTGGCATGTGTGTAATATTGAAAGGTTAACCTCTTCCTTGAGTTTACTTAGTTGTAATTCTATAGTGGGAGAAGGGGAGATGTAATTTTGTCTCTCAAGCTCATTTATGGGGAACATTAGCTGTTTCTGTTTAGCTTTGGCCTGTTTTGCTCTATGTGCAGCTATGCTGATTAGTTGTCCTCGGATTGTTGCCTTATGGGCGCACCACAATGAACTATCTCCTACTTCCTGATTATCATTACTTAAGAAGAACTGGTCTATTTCTATGTCTATTTTCTCTGTTATTATAGGGTCATTTAGGAGCGAATTATTTAGTCTCCATGGGGGTCTAGTTGAGAATTGGTATTTTTCTTGTAAGGTAATAGTTACTGCTGAATGGTCTGTCCAAGTTGTGGATGTAATAGAGCTATGTGTTATATGGTTAAGTGTCTGTGGTTGGACTAGGAAAAGATCAATTCTTGTGTAGGACTTATGATAAGGAGAATAGTAAGTATAATCTTTTGCTGTAGGGTTCATGACCCGCCAGGCGTCATATAGATTATATGAGGTCAACAGTTTCAGAAGATTCTTGGCTCCTTTGGTAATTATACGGTTTTACTTTTTTGGTAGAGTAGAGGCTTGGGGGTTCTATCCATTTCAGGATTCAGTATTGAGTTAAGGTCTCCCCCTATTACTAGTATGCCCTGTTGTATGGGTGTTAGTTTCTTGCCTGAGAAATTGGACTTGATTACTATTGGGAGTGTAGAGGTTCACCAATGTGTATTGCTGTTGATTTATGGTACATATCAATATGGGACATCTACCTTTTGGATCTGCCAGCTGTGTTGTACTTTGTATATTCATACTATGTTTTGCCAATATGGCTACACCTCTTTTTTTGGTAGAGGCTGCTGCTATCATTTTGTAGTGTTTGTTTTTTATGGTCATTTGGTCTTTGTTATGGAAATGGGTCTCTTGCATCCATATTAGGTCTGCTTCATGTTTTTTGCATTCTGCTAAAGTAAGTAACCTTTTGCGGGGGGTGTTACGGCCCCTCGCATTAATAGTTAGGCATTTCAGTACCATTTTATTTTATTGAGGTGGTTGTACGGGCAGCTGGCAGAGTACCATTGGTATTTTCACATAGATTAACATAGCAGTAATCGTCGGGCTCCAATAGAAAAGAGAGGAAGAAGAAAGTAAAACAGTATTTTATAAACGTAAACATCATAAACTTTATACATAAGTTGCATATTACCCATTTTCCCTTTGTGCCCTTTTTTGGGCATGATGTTAGACATGGTAAGGGGTGTGTAGGGGGCGATTGTTCAGCTGGATTGCAGTTTCCTATCTCGGTGCCTTGGGATTAGTGCAGCTGTGAGTCCACAAGCCTAGTTTAAAGGCCATAGTAGGAAAGACTTATGCTGTAACTTTTTGCCATTCTTGTGCCAAGTGGAGGTTATGTTTGTTTGAGAGGCTTTTGGTCATTACTCTAGTGGTATATTCCATTCTATTAGGGTTTGTTTCCCTTCTGCAATTGTTGTGATCGTTTTTTGTGTTCCTTGGCATTGTATTATCAATTTGGGCAGAACAGACATTTGATTTAACTCATTTGCAGATTCAATTTCTTGAATATTAGCATGACTTGCAAATTCAGATCTAAACAGAGAAAGCTGGGTGTAATGAAAATTATTACCACCTTGCAGGCTAAGAGAATCCAGTACAAGAGTGTAACTTGATCCTCTCAATATGAGCTGCAATCCTTAAACCAAGGCTCTGTTTTTACTATTCTGCCTCCAGTAAGTCGTGGTAGAAATGGGATTTAACCTACATTTAGCAGAACACAGCCTCTAGATGATCTTTAATTCCTCAACCTTTATTGAATCATTTATCCAAGAAGTTGGTTTCCTTGAGGTAAAAACAGAATACCTTCTCACCCTAAGCTGAACAAGGTATAAATGGCTGCCACTCTGAAGGGACGTAACAGCTGCCCTATGATCACATGACTTGAATCATGTGGTAGTGAGGTATTGGCTAGCAAGATATACATGCTGCAAGCTAGCAAAATTAAGCTACATACTGTAGCTCTGAATGAAGTAACTAAACTAAACAGAAAATATAACTGGGCTATCAATAGTATATTTAAAGAGCTAGATAAGCCCAATGGGCAGCACATTAACATTCATTTTTATTTTATTACATTTTTTTTCTCTAGCCCACATAAAAATCATGTAATTCAAATGCAAATTGTACATGTGGATAAGCTCACCATTTAATGATTTTTTTAAACAACATCCAGTGACCTATCCAGTTAGAATTGTCTTTTCTTGCTACAGCTTCCAGTTAAAACACATATATAATTACTTTCTGCAACATTTGAATCAATGACATTTGAAAGCTTGGGTATAATGTATATGAATGACTTGCAGAAGTGAACATAGATCAGAAGTAGACTGATGGTGTGGTACATATAAATATCTCTGCTGCCTGGTAGAGTTCAGAGGTCAAAGTCAGGATAATGATAGCTATGTCTGAATTAACATTACACATATCCTTGTCAGCAAAATGTTCAAAGTAAAAGAAAAATATAATTATTGCCAGTCTTTTTATTGACCACATAATAAAATATTAAGAAAAAGCTTAAATTGATATTTTGAGATGTATCAAATTATCAATGGCAATTCAATTATCAACTTAAGGGTCACATTTTTTTTAGGGTTTTGAAACCATGACTAAACTCACTTTCTCTAAACTACAAATGTCATGACATTCATTAAAAGAACTGAATAAAAAACTACAAATGGAAAATTATAATGAACTATTCACTAAAAAAATTAATACCTCAAAAACCTCTAAAAATTTTAGTTTTTCAGACAATGCCTAGCGAAAAAAAAAACCCTAAAACGTCTTAAAGTCACAATTGATTTAAAATAGTCCAATAGATTTAGTGCAGCTCCCGTTGATTTCTATAGGACCTCAAAAACTTTTACCAGGCAAAATTTTGTATTAGTGTTTTTTGTAGTTTTTACACTTTGTAAATTTAAAAGTTTTAGAGCTTTAAAAAGAAATAAGAAAACCATAATTTGTGGATTTTTTTTTTATTATCAGCAAATGGGCCTCCGTGTTTTTTAGACTTTATATTTTACTAGTAGGCCCCTAAATGCAATTAGTTGTACCAGTACATAGTATGTTGAAAGTGTAAACAGATTTTGCCAGGTACACAACAATCAAGTCAGTCACCAATGGGTATTCCATTCTTACCCTCCTGCTATTCCTTCGAGCAACATTCAGCCCATGCTTTCATATGGGCCCTAATGGATAGCACCACATATAAACAACTCCATTTTATGGCTGAAAACTGGAGTTCTCTCACCATCTTCTGGTATTGCAACATATGTAATATCTTTATTGTGTGGTGGGGCTGGCATAATGAGCTTGAATTTTGTGGCATTACTTAGCTTGTTTTTTATGGGGTGCCGTTTGTCCCAAATACATTCTGTATACAAAACTATCCCTGATGCA
>CM044435.1:26278910-26300882 GCA_024363595.1 Xenopus borealis | reverse complement strand
ATTTTATTCAAAAGTCTGTAAAATAACTTGAAAATTACCCAATAAAAAACATTGAAACATTAAAACACTTTTTTGGTGTTACTGTTTCTTTAATATAATTTGATATCTGTTGCTCAAGTATTCATTTTGAGGGATTAGTTTTCCTTTAAGAAATGCACTAAATATCATGCTAATAAAAAAAAATTGTCCAAACAATTTATTATTTATTAAAGAAAAACAGTACTCCCAAAATGAATACTTATGCAACAGATACCAAACTGGAATATACTGTATATTTAAATAAATATTGTCCTTTTACAACCCTTGCACCACTATTTTGTGATGCTCTGTGTTCTCCCTCAGAGATCACCTGACCAGAAATACTGCAGCTTTAACTACAGTATAACAGGAAGAAGAGTAATTGGGTGGAACTCTGTTCATTAATTGGCTCTTGTGACCTAACATGCATGGTTTGTTTGGTTTGCTTTTGTGCACCGTGAATCATAGGATCCCGGGGGAAGCCCTTTGCTCTTAATATGGCAATTTTCTATTAAGGATTACCCAATGGTACAGTACTTACTACTAAAATAGTATATTATTTTGGAAATGGTTTATTTGCATGAAGCAAGTTTTTACAAAGAGTTGTTTTATGCAATATATTTTTATAGAGACCTATATTGTTTGTGGGTTATAGTTTTCTTATAAACAAAATAAGAAGAGGCTTTTGTGGTGAAAAGCATTTAGGATTCTTCAGCTGTCAATTACTTTCCACCAGTCTAAATATGTGGTCTTTTTACTTCTGTATGACCCCATCTGCCACATTTGACTGCTTCAAAGCTTGCTTTTAAAAAAGCCCAAGCCCTTGAAGCTTTTAAAAGAAAAATGTGCCTCTTCCCCTTTTTTTTTGGTTTCCCTGATTTTGGTTTGGTTTATGCCTCTGTAACTGCAAAAATTTATATTCTTTATCAGAGGCAATGACTTGATGAGGTAATAAAGTCTTTATCACATGGCACCACAATAAAAGATAAAAGAAAAAAATCTTGTGATCAAAGAGTACAATGGATATCTCAACAATAAATATGTTAGCACTTTATAAATGCATAGTCATTTATACATAAATAATTATATAGGCTAAATAATTATCCAAGTAGTAGGTATGCAACTTTTTTAAGGTTCACTTACAGAAATGTGGCCCATGAATAATGCTACTAAGAATTGCTTAAGAGGTAGCTATACATAATAAATGCTTAGGTTGAAGGATTAGGTGCAAATAATAGTGAATGACAAGAAACCAATTAGCAGTCCATGTCTTAGAGATCTTACTAATTAGATGTAGAACAGATACTAGAATGCACTTTAATTTAAAACTGTCATATGCCTGGATGCATTTTCACATAGGAAAGGGAGACTGGAAGAATGGAGTCACAAGGTTAAAAAAACTAATTTAAGCACTGGTATAATACTTATACAGGAGATGTCAAACTGCCATCTTGGAGTCACACCTAGATACTCCAACAACGTAATCTTCTACATACCATGTGGCAAAACAAGTCATGGAAAATTTCCATGTGATTATATGTTTAGTGATGGGCGAATTTATTCGCCAGGGGCGAATTCGCAGCGAATTCCCGCGATTCGCCGCTGGCGAATAAATTCGCGAAACTGCCAAAAAAATTCGCCCAAAAAATTTGCCGCGCAAAAACGAGTCGCACGTTGTTTTTGACGCGACGAAAACGACGCGCCACGCGCCGAAAATGACGCACGACTCGTTTCGCGAATCGGCGAAAAATTCGCGAATTTCTCTGGAAATTCGCGAATTTTTCGGCGAAGCGAAACGCGGCCGTTTCGCCCATCACTATATATGTTTTGAAATGCAAGAAAATACCATTTGCCAGTCTATTGCCAGCAACTTATAGAAAAATAGCAGCCGCCATCAAATGTTTTATTTTTCCAGCTAAGAGTTATTTTTGCTTGTTAAATAAAAATATATGCTAATGACTAAATAGTGTAAAAGACTTCAGCAGCCAGCCAATATAATTTTCACCTCTAAATAATTATTTTTCATTATTAAAAGACACTTTAAAAATGACATATAGAAGAAAAACAATCACTCACAAGGTGGCACTGCATAAAATCAATATGTTTATTTTAATAAATTGCATACATCTTTATGGATTACCAAATAAAGAAAAAATATGTAATACAATACACTATTCAATTAATTGTGAAGTTTAGGCATTTTTACAATTTACTACTATTATTAATCCAATAAATAATAAAACATTAAATATGAGCACCTTTATTAATCCAATAAATTATCAGCTATCAAATATGAGCATGCTTTCCAAGCATTTGCTTTCTCATTTCCTGTGTAACAAAATAGATTGCACTTGTTGCAAATGATAAATGAGGTGATTATATCTCAACATACTTCAGTCCAGTGGACCATTAACAAAATCTCACTGAGAACATGTCAAAGATTTCCATATACTGTGCATAAGGGAATAAGGTCACTTCTATTAGAAAATCCATGAAATAAAAAAAGCATACCGAAAAAAAATCTTCCATTCCTAAAATATTAAATGCCACTGTACTGATTAATGTGAATTATGCCAACTTTATTAATCACCAAGCTGATATTGACTGTCAAACTGATTACACATTTTTCTGATTTTCGTTTCAGCTTAAGCCTTATGTACACTTTGATAATCCTCAAAACCAATCTTTCTTAGTGGAAACTTTTCCCTGATCGTTTTTGGACTCAAAAAAGGCAACAAGAGAGTCATCTTTCATAAAATCTGTCAGGCTGAACCTACAGTTTAAAATCTGCTTTCAGTGGTTCAGATGCACTTGTTTTCTATCCCACAGCTATAAGTACTGAATATAGAGTATTTCCCAGCTAAAATCTAGTTTTGAACCCATATTGCAAGAGGTCAAAATAGAGTATGAAAAATGCATCTTATTTCAATTATTTAAATGTATAGAATCACATGCACATGAAGGGGCAGATTTACTAAGCTCAGGTGAAGGATTCGAGTGCATTTTCGGGATTTTTTTGGGCTAATTCGACCATCGAATTTGCAAAATTCGATCGAATCGAATGAGTTGAATTAATCATTCGATAGAATCGAAAGATTCGAATAAATTGTACGATTCAAATAAGAAAATCGTTCAACCCTTCGATGGTCGAAGTACTTGCCCTTTAAAAAAAATTTTGGTTGCCTACTTCGCCAGATTAAACCTACCAAGTTTCTATTTGCCTATGGGAAGCTCCCATAGAGTTTTTTAAAGTTTTTTTTGATCAAATAGAAATCATCTGATTTTTTGAAAAAAATCGTACGAATAGTGAAATCGGATGAATTTCTATGATTGCTATTGATTGTTCAATAGATCGAATAAGGGGGAAATCCTACGAATTCGATATTGGATTTCGTCAGAATTTACTTTGGGGAAAAAAAATTAAATCTGCCCCTTAAACAGATTTATCAAAAACATGAAGGATTTGAAATTCAAAAAGATTCAAATACAAATTTTCAATATGCAAATGAGGCAACTTTGACCACTGAATTTTCAATATTCGACTGATTCGAATAATTTGATTGTATTCAAATATTCAATGGTCAAAGTACTTCGATAGGCCAGTTCGCCAGATTGAACCTACCGAATTGCTTAAAAACCCTATGGGAAGTTCCCATAGGTGTTTTAAAGTTGTTTGTGATCAAATAGGAAACATTCGATCTAAGGGTTAAAATCGTTCGCATCATTGGATTCAAATGTTTAAATCGATCGATCGAATTTTTAATCGAACAATTTTGATTGTTCGATTATTCAAATAGCGGTAAAATCCTTCTAATTCGAATATCGAATTCGAAGGATTTTACATCCCTCACTATTCACATGGTTGAATTTCGAATTTTTTTCAATTCGAAATTCGACCAATAGTAAATTTGCCCCTTAATAGGTATCACAGGGAATAGAAACAATGCAAATAAGGTGTAGTCACACATAGAGGCACATTTACAAAGGGTAAAAGTGAATAAAATTTGAATTTTTAAAATCAAAATTTCGAAGTAATTTTGGGTTACTTTGACTATCGAATAGCCCAAAATTCGATTCAAATTGAAAAAATTAGAAAATTCTAATTTCAAAGTACAGTCTCTTAAAAAAAAAAAAACAAATTCGACACTTTGCCACCTTGCAGCTGTCAAATTGCCATAGTAGCCTATGGGGACTTCCTGGAACCTTTCCTGCATTTTTTTCTAACTCCTGGAAAGTCAAATTTTTTTTTTGAAAATTGTTTGAATCGTTCAATTCAAACAATGGGATTGAACAATTAGAACGCTTTGAATGATTCTAATTCGATCGAAAATTTACCTATTAGATCGAAAACAATTGAATACCACAAAAATTAATTTTTCTATTCAAAATTCGACCAATAGTAAATCTGCCCCATAATCATACACACATGCAAACTTAATATTGATCTGGGAACAACTGGCGTCATTATTAGGACTAATAAGACACAATCCTGTTTTTTTCACAATTTAAACTTTTTAGAACAAAAAATTGTGCCTGTGAAGAATGATTTTAAAACACAAAATGTATTAAGCAGAAAACACATGAAAAACTATGCCGTCTAATAGCTGTTGTTATGTAGAAGATGGTGGAAGCACATTGTAAAAGATTTAATTAAAGTACTACAAAAAATTCTAAGTAAACAAAGATTTCAAGGCTTTCGTATTGTTATTTTGATTCATTCTGCATTTTATTTTTTAATGCTTTTGGGGGCAGGGCCAAAACTATGGGTAGGCAGATGACACAAGCTGTTGCTGGAATAGACGGGTGCTGGTTCTACACTATAAACATTTTGCAGCCTAGGGTTTTGTGCAAGTTAAAGGGATTCTGTCCTGGGAAAACATGCTTTTTTCAGAATGCATCAGTTAATAGTACTGTTCCAGCAGACTTCTGCATTGAAATCCATTTATCAAAAGAGCAAACAGATTTTTTTATATTCAATTTTTAAATTTGACTTGTGGATAGACATTTTGTCACTTTCCCAGCTGCCCCGGTCATGTGACTTGTGCCAGCACTTTAGAAGGGAACTGCTTTCTGTCAGGCTGTTGTTTTTCTCAATGTAACTGAATAGTACGCAGTGGGACATGGATATTTACTATTGAGTGCTGTTCTTAGATCTACCAGTCAGCTGTTATCTTGTGTTAGGGAGTTGTTATCTGGTTACCTTCTCATTGTCCTTTTGTTAGGCTGCTGGGTGGGGGAAAGGGAGGGGGTGATGTCACTCCAACTTGCAGTACAGCAGTAAAGAGTGATTGAAGTTTATCAGAGCACAAGTCACATGACTTGAGGCAGCTGGGAAATTGACAATACAGATGCAGCCACTGGGATTTGTGAGTTAAATGCGTCATGACTCAGGGTTAATTGAAGAAACTGTTTTATCTAAAGTTATCTTAACTCATTTAATGCATTTAACCTTTTCATTAGCATACCAAAGCACCATTGTTTTCAATGGTGAACTCTTTCATTGGATGGGATGCTGTGACACAATATTCTGTGCTAAGTGGGATAAATGGGATAGATGAGTTAAGTTTTTCTGTGTCAAATGCACAATCCAAAGTGGCTTCATCTGTATGTCTAGCCCCATGTCAGATTTCAAAATGAAATATAAAAAAATCTGTTTGCTCTATTGAGAAATTAATTTCACAGAATTCTGCTGGAGCAGCACTATAAACTGATGTGTTTTGAAATTTTTTTTTTCCCATGACAGTATCCCTTTAAGGATTTGTGGGTTAGGTTAGGTATCTATAGTTACCCTACTGCATGGCATGGATGCCCATTTATTGTTCTATCATTAAAGAAGAACTAAACCCTAAAACGAATATGGCTAACAATGTCATATATTTTTTATATTGAACTTATTGCACCAGCCTATCAATGGCAGCAATGATCCACAACTTCAAACTGTCGAGAAGCTAAGCTTTAAAGGAAGTTGATCTGTAATTTAAGCTGATGCCACAGGGCTGATTATTGAATTCTGATGCAAGTTGCACTGGTTTCTGTGCTGCCTTGTGGTAATTGTCTGTATTACTAATCAGCAATATATTGTGACATTTATATTCCATGTGTACTGTATATTATGAGTTGGTCCATAAGCTCAGTAAGTGACAGAAGCATAGAGCATATGCAGTGAATCAGCAGAAAATAAGATGGGGAGCTACTGGGGCATCTTTGGAGACACGGATCTTTACTGCTAAAGGGTTGGGGTTGCCTTGTGCTGGTACAGAAGCCCAAAATATAATGTACAACATTTCTAGCTACTTGTTAATTTAAACTTTAATTCTCATTTAAGCCAAACAATTAAAAGATTATAAGAGCTGGAAGTCAAAAGGACTTTTTTGAACAAATTGTCGTGTGTCAAAAAAATGTTGTCGCCCATAGACTTTAATGCATTTTCTCTGTTTGTAAAATTTTTGGAGAAACAGGTCCAATTCACCTATCACTTCCTCATTGATGCATCATGCATGGGGACCATCAGATTCCCTGATCAATCCCCAAAGTGACCAATTATCTGAAGCACATGAATATTGGCCAGGATCACTGGGCCACTATACATGGACCAATAATGGTAATGATCAGATGGATACTTCTGTAACTGTGTTATATGTATGCAAACAACAAATTACACATGGGGCAGATTCAGAAAATTGTGAGATTAGAGCTCACTACAGAAAAGTTCACTGACTATGTATGGGAGTTTTTTAGTATTTTTATCAATGGGTGAAAGTTAGAGTTCACCACTTGATAAGCATGATTCTAAAAATCCCATAGAAATGAATCGAAAGTGGGTATTTCTATTTCATATCTTTAAGATACCTAAAAAAATAAATCATGGCAATATCCCAGATTTGTGCTTGGCCTTAATTTATTGTCAGGAAAGAGGAATAGAACAAGATAACTTATCAGAGATTCTGCATGTTCAACCAAATAGTAGAGAGATTTTAGCAGGAGCAGTGATGAAAATATATATTGGGTTCCTATGGCTGTATTTTTTGAATACAAGCATTTGTTCCTTATTACTGAATTGTTACTCTTCATTTCAACCAGTGTTTTTGGATACATCTTCAGACATAATGTTGTGTCATTTAATAAAAGTGGTTGACAGAAGGATATTTTAAGATGTAATGTTATTAATGCTAATAATATCAGCCACAACAGTATGTTTACTCATTGCACACAGTAGCATGTTTAATGATTGCTGAACAACATTTGACCTTCTACAATAATAATAAAAATGTATTATAATAAAACTGTATCCTCTTCAGTCCTACATTCCTAAAGGTTTAGATTCCTTGTTCTCTTCTGGTGATTTTTATATTCTAACCTTATCTCAATGAAGGTAAAACAGTATAAAAACAGTACAACAATATAATTTATAGTGCCTTTATTTAGAGCTTTAATAAATTTTTTTGTGGATTTGCTTATTTTTATGATCCTTAGTTGGAATTTAGTTCCATATTAAATATTGCTTCTTTCTTGTTTTCTTTTACAGATATTCTAATTCTATTAATTGGTGATCATTTTTTCCCATTGCGTAATATTAGCCATTTACTGTATAGCAATTTCAGTAATCATCCACTAGAGAGGGATATTGCACTGTTCTACAAGAAGCATATTTATGGCATGGCTCTAATCAGATGTCTATTTGGCTAAACATCCTATTTCAGAAATATCTTTGTTCCTCCTTGTTTATATGTGCAGGCTTTTATCACTAAACACTAATTCAGGGACTAGCATAGCATGCAGGTAGCTTTAATATATAATTTGCTGTTTGGATGAATAAGAGATAAAGCACCATTTTGATGTACAGCTATAACAAAGATGTTTAGTCCATGGTACATTTGATAGACGCTCAAACAAAAATCAGGCAAGTATTTGAACATTTCCAGGATTTATGGCAGTTTTTCTTAGACCCATGATCCTTTCTCTAACAGGAACACAGGGATTATTAATTATTTAGCAACCAAAAATATCAGCACCTCACATAATTAGTACTCCAATTCACCACAACAGCTAACTATAGAATGTCAATTTCCCTAATTCATAACTATATATATGCTGATTTCATAATGACCCCTGAGTTTTTTTTATTACTACTAACTACCATTGAAGAAGGTTTATAATATTATATAATTATTAGACAGGAATTAGTTTATATGCTATACATCACCTTGGAGAGGCATATCATTAGTATAGATATTGTTATATTTGGTTTAAGTGAGTGTATATGTTTTAGTCTGTGCATGGAAGCTGGGTTTAATTTAAAAGTTGAACTTGATGGACTTTGGTCTTTTTGGTTAACCCAACTTAACTATGTAACTATGAAAATTGATGGAGTTTGGACAGATCATGGGGTGTTCCTGTGCATAACCTGGTGTGGTTGGGTTGGTTTGAGGTGCAACCTAAACAGTTTAAGTTTTGAAATAGAAAAATGTTTCAAGGTATTATAAACCTAATCTAGTTACTTTCTCTTTAAATAGCAATTACTCTTTGCAATCCAGGGCCCTGACTCTCTTTTGCATATGAAACGTACTGGGAACTGGGATTTACAGCACAATGCCTCCACTTAGGGAACACAAAGGAGCAAATTTCTGGAGTTCCACTAGGAAAAATAAAACACTCATGTTTGCAAGTTTATGTAAAACAATAGTTAGAAATCTAACAAAAAATACACTTGGGGGGACATTTTGGACCCACGTAACTCACTATTAGGTACCTGATTGTTTCTCCAACACAGTCCTTTTTATTATCAAAGTCCCAATCCTCTGAAAGGGGTTAAAAAAAGCTCTTATATAGGTAGCGCTACATTTCCCAAAAGTATCTCTCCATTTGGAACTTAGCAGCCACTCAACCATAGCAGGTAAATGCACAAGACCTGTCCTCAAATTGGGGCCCATGCTTGTATCCTTGCCAGTATCCTCCCTTGGGTGGTTCACTCACCGGGGTGCTCTCAGAGGCAGTCATACTGGAGATTACAGGCAGTTCTTCAGGAGCACTCTCACCAGTGGCACCATCCACCAACTGAGTCTCTAGCAGCTTGGCAGGGAACAGAATGGACTCTCTCTGTACTTCAGCATCAGCTTCTCTGCACTATTGGACAGTCTCCCAAAAACTGGTTTTGTCTGGAAGCTGCAGCAGGGGCAGTTTTATAACCTGTCACTTGTAAACCATTGCAATTGGCTCTAAACCCAGACTCTTCCTGGATCCTCCTCTTTTTCCCAGATGGCCTCTGGGGCTTCCAGCCACTGGGTCACTCCCCTGCCTTTAACCAGCTCAGTGATGCCACAGGCAGAACAGGGGGACGGTGTGTCTGATTCCCTACAGTATGTTCACATGTGCCACTGCACACTCTATACATTGATATTTCAAGCTGTGGGAACTCAACCCTAAACACAAACAAATACATTTAAAATGGGCAAGAGAGATGTCATTGGGATATTAAGCACATTGAATGGAATAATTCCAAAGACATGTTTTTGGAAGATGGTCTTCACATATGTCGTCCATGACAGTTCTGGGTAGTGATGAGCGTAATTTTTCACCAAGTGAAAATGACGCCCATAAACTTTAATGGGTGAAAAACTTTGATGTGCACCATAAATTTGTTTGTCAAAAATATTTTGTCGCCTATAGACTTCAATGTATTTCAGAAAATGTTCAAGCTTTCACATAATTTTTAACTAAATGGGTCAGATTCACCCATCACTTGTTCTGGGAATATAACAATGATAACATTGAGCATTCTATTAGCAAATCCCTTTCTGGACATCTCTAAATGACTAATAGTTGGAAACTATTGGAGACCAGTTAATCCAAAGGTAATGGTGTTTTGAGAGCAGAATACATGACTTCATCACTGGATTATGTTTACTATTTACCATTGTCCAAAACCTGCATTTTCTTATAGATTTTTCAAAAGTTCAAAAAGATATTCTAAACCTACAGTTTGTGCCAGAGACCATTTGTTTTGACATGGAAGTGTCTAAATGTACAGTAATAGTAATTGAAATGATGTAACTAAAAAAACTCTTTGTCACATAAAAAGACCAATAAATATTTCCACAAAGTTTAATATTATATGTTTCAGGCAAGCAAATAAACATGAAAACAGTTCCTAAATAAAACAAAAACAGAAAAAATGCCTTCTATTTTATCAGACATAGGGCTCAGATTGCTAGGAAATTATTATGTTTGAATTGTATCAGCTACCTCTGGAGATATAACATTGATTTGTTACCTTGACAATCCTTTAGCTACCAGTTTAGAGGGCAGTTTGGAATGGAATGTTGAATATTCACATACTAGGAAAAATGTGATTGGAAAAATCCCCTTATGCTTTGCTAATTAAGGTAAATATATGAAGTAGTTTAATTGGAAGAACTCCCTTATGCTCGCTAATTAGGGGGAAAGATAAAGCGTTTAATTGGAAGAAGTCCCTATTGCCCTTAAAATTACCATGCTATAATGTATGATATTGCCCCGGTCAATCCAAAATGCTATGCCATTATATTAAAACATGTACAGCAGAAATGTATGGTACTCCCAGATTTCCTAAAGCCTTTTAAAAACAAGGAGTAGTAGTCTGGTGGTCTTGGTGGTACATGTCTAGTGTATTGTAGTATAGAACATTGTGATAAATGCTCTTCATGGTGTAGACAAAGGATAGAGACCCTGTGGTGCTAGAACTTTTATTTAATGTCATGCTAATTGTAAATCCACTCACAGTATAATTTCAGGTAGCATTATTGTATTTGCTGGGGATGTAGTGACTTAATCATGTTCAGCAAACCATGCTCTATTAAAGGCGTTAGTTCTATAAGAAATAATCTAACTTCTTATATAACCTTTATTCTTTAACATATATTTAAAGTTACCTTGAAGATATATGACCTACTGAAATATACTAAGCCTGTTACCTGGTGTCATTATATGACCATGAAACTCTTTAGTATCCTCTCATATCCTTCTATTTTACAACAGGGGGTATATATTTCCATATACATTAAACACATTACATTATTGTAATCATCTCAGGTGTCCCATAAGTTAAACTGTGTACCTGCTTTTATTTTTTTAGACCACAGCAGGAACCATTGAGTTATGTCATGTACACTGCACAGATATACAGTGACAGATGCTTTCTACATAAACCATTTTGTGTTGCCTTTTTGCTCCATATGGTTTTGTGAGTATTATATAGACTTACACTTTTATGGAAATATTGATTGTTTAAACATTTTCTGTCTTGATTTATGCATTAAAATGAAAAACCTTATAATATAACTATACGGAAAGTATTTCCTTGTGTGAATTACATTATTCGGGTTCACTGATGTACAGTAATTACTTACTTTTAAAACTAAGGACAGTGTTTCACATTTTCAAAATGTAAAATGTTTTACCACCACAAAACTTACAGCTAAAGTGCATTAACATGGTAATGCTGATATCTTTCATAATATAACAGATAATGTGGGAAGGGATGCTTTTTTTTACCAAGATGTAGAAACCAACATTTGATTACAGAAAACTATATATTATTGCAAATTCAATAAATCAACAACCACCAAATTGTAAATACTCAGGTTAAGATGTTACTTATGATATATGCTTTTGAAATCCAATATAGAATAGTGGTTTCTTTGTTGACCATATATTTGTTTAAATTATTTAACATCAAAATCTTCTACTCATTTATGTCAGCGTTCTGCTGCAAGCAAATTAATTTGCAAAAAATCTGCCGTGTCAAAAAAGATTGACTTGTGTCAGAATTGTTGCTTGCACTAAAATTGTTGTGCATCAAAATTATTTGGACGCCCATTAACTTCAATGTGTTTCTCGAGTTTCTTGAAACTGCACAGCTTCACCCACCACTAGTCAAGTAGAAAATATATATGCAGCCTTATTCTGTAGTTAATCAGTAATCAGCCCTCACTCATATATTTATTATTCACTGTATCACTAATCTCCTTAATCCCCCACTTACAAGATTCCACACTATATTATAAATTGTTAAAAAGAAATACAAACCAATATTTAGTTCTACTATATGCTTTATTGTCCTTCAGGGACAAGGAACAAATGTACTATAGTGTGGTTTGATGGTAAGCCCTAGTTGTAAACTTTAATGGAAAATACCCTTTATAAGTCACTGCAGTAGTTTGAACATTCTAGTAGCATTGCCTCTCATGCAGTCTCTATCACTAATAGCTGCGTGATCACTAATTTGAACGTTCTGTTCCAAAAACCTTGGAATCATCTCTTCTCTTCATCTCACATTCAAGTACTACTAAAATTCAGTTTTTATCACAGCACTAGCTTAATTTTTTTTTTTTTTTAAAACTTTTGGTTCCTAGCTTTTCTGTTCTCTCAATCAATGATTATTTTATTCTGTTGTGGGGTTACACCTTCATCACCTTCCTTCACCACCACCTCATATTTCTGAATTTTGAATGAGACCAGAGAGACTGAAAGCAATATAGTCTCATTCAAGGATAAGATAATAATAAAGAGCCCATACCCCCTAAACATTCCATTAAGTATGTACTAAGGTGAAAGTATAGTGGTGATTTGTGTGATGTTTAATACATATTTACAGCAACATTTCCTCGGGGTTCTGACAGAAATATACTTAACAATTAATTCAGATGGACCATATTCTATTCGCCCTTTACACTATACAGTCATTGAACCTACAGTTCTATGGAGGCATTTGATTAATTTCAGAGTATGACAGCTACCATTCAAACTTAAGTAGATTTGAAAGCAATATTAGTCAAGATTATATTATAAGTAATAAATCTGCCACTGTTCTGAGCTGTATCCTCTTTCTCAAAGACTATAAAGGAAATATAAATGTTCACAAGAAAAATCTCACAGCCTAGTGCTATTATTTATTTTAAAACACAGACCTGACTAGTGTATTTACCAACATTTGAGAGGCATATTTATCAAAATTTTAATTTATGTATTTTTAAGTGTTTATCAACTTACATTTTAAAAAAAGCGATAAAGTCTACTTATTTATTAAAAGCTCAGAATAAAAAAAGCACAAGGGTAGAACTACACAAACGATTTGGACGCATTTTTGGAAAATCCGACGCTTGGCTACTAAACGCACGTGTCAAGTCTGATGTGATGACAATAAAAGATAGAAAATAGATCAAAATGTCAGAAAATGTCACAACATGCATCCAACATGACTGTCGGACACCATCTGACTTTTGTATTACTTACCTTGTTTTCCGTCGCATCCGACTTGTAGCATGCGTTTTGTCGCCGACAGTCAGATCCGCCAAAAACACGTCAAAATCATTCATGTAGTTCTACTCTAAAAATACAGA
The DNA here is from genome assembly GCA_024363595.1 of Xenopus borealis. Lineage (NCBI taxonomy): Eukaryota > Metazoa > Chordata > Amphibia > Anura > Pipidae > Xenopus > Xenopus borealis. The sequence goes on along the minus strand of CM044435.1, from coordinate 26,287,488 downwards.
ATGAATCTGGATAAAAATATAAAGTCCTCGAAATCTTTATTATTTGTAAAATATGGATGCGATAAAAAATTAAACCCCACCAAAAAACCACTAAAATCTCAAAACAAAGATTTTACAGTTTGCAAAGGACAGCCCCTCTTGACTTCTACATGACCTTGCCAACTTTTAGATGGAGAAGTTATGTACAGTATTAGAGTTTGTAGTTTTTACACTCAACAAATATCAACATTTTCATAGTTTAAAGCAATTTGCAAAAATGTGCCTTTTAATGCACATACAATGATTCAAGGTGTAAATGGAAGAAAGTTTGTGAATTTTATAGTTCTTACTAATGTAAATTGTTATTGAAACTTTTATTACACTCTCCCAAATGTGTGTTAATGAATGCATTGTCATATTAACAGCAGCTGCAAATATGTTTGCAATATTTATGTGTCAGAGAAAAAAACACAATCTCAAATATTGATACATTTGACTCAAAGGGCCAGATTAATTAAATTTCAGAATCAAGTTTTGCAATTCCAGAAAAAATGCAGTGAAAAAGACACGAATGTAAATTTACTAGAAAACATTTTCTTTAAAACTTGATTAGCATAGTCATTTAGTAAAGAAAAAAATTCTGTATGAAAAAACTTTATGCAGAAACTGACGAACTGATGAATTAAGAGTATATAGAAAACAAAGTTAAAGAACTTTATTTAAATTATTCTTTCCCTAGTTTTTTTTCAAACATTTGAGATTTTTCACTTCATTGAAAATATAAGAATATAATTTTTTTTTTCATGTGGCTCTTTATCCACAGCAACATGTTACCAGTAGTTATGTGTATAACTGACCCAATTTTTTCATTAAAAAATTTGTGAAACTGTTGAGAATTTAGAAAAACAGCAAAATATCTCAGAAATTTGAATGCATTGGAGTTGCCACTGGCAAAAATGCAAGTTGCAGCACAAAACAGTACCAGGTTAAAAGGTTTTACCATCCCTAGTGAGCAGGACTAGTCTGTCCAAGTTTTTTTAATATATACCAGTGCTATAGAAAAAAACAAGAGTTTTAGAAAATTAATACTGTAAATCTGACCCCAGAGTTCATGGTTAGAAGTGTCTGACCTCAAATGTAACTGATAAAAGGAATACAAAACAGTCATAATGTCCAGTCCAAAGTCACTTAACTGTAAATTTTAAAGAAAAATGGCAGCTCAGTAATTGATTTAATTGGTAGGTGTTATAGATACTATAGGAATATTTATGGTTTGCACAATTTAAATTGACAAACTGCAGTATAGATTAATAAACCAGGGGATTGAATTTGTAATATACATTGATAACGAATTATTGAATGAATAATTAGGATTGATTTCTGAATATGAATTTAATTATTGATGTCTGTTTAGTTCACTAAATATATAACACATTTTTCAAAATGTAAAATTAAGTAAATTTTATTTTAAATTTTGGTAATTTTTTTCACTTGTTCTTTACTGATTGGAGTGATCACTATAGGGTAGTATGTGTTTTTTGAGGCCATAGTTCTGTTAGCACTAGTGGCCTATGTTCAATCATATTTATCAATACAGTCAAGTTGTCCTGTAATTAAATGATAGGAAAATAAAAATATAATATAAAAAAGGTGTAGTTCTATTAATTTATTTTGTTAAGCTAAACTGACTTATCCTTGTTTGATTAGAAGCATTTACTTGATTGTTACTGCAATGACTAATCTCAGTTCCTTTATCTTGATGAATGACTTATTAAATGAAAAGTGAAGTGATTTAATAAGGCTGATCTCTCTGCAATTAACATAGTGCAGCTTCACATTTCCAATGTAAATAAAACTGTAAACAAGTCTGTATGTGTAACAAACTGAAGTATCACTTGTGTAGATTAAAATATGAATAATAAAATCAAATTTTAATTATTTTATGAGGTGTTTAAATAGCAAACACATTTTGCCTACTCACTGCTCCCACAGTTTTACTCATGTTACTTAAACAAATTGTAGATATTACAGAGATGCAAACAAAACTGAAAATCATTTACAGCTTTGGCACATGTGAACAGGAGCAGGGTAATGACCAGATACATTATAGTTAACATATCACATATACAAGTATTAACATGTATTATTGCAGCCAAGGGCTCCAATATGCTTGCCATTCCTCCAACATAGATGAAGCACCTCTTCCAATTCCTATTTATTTTTTATTCATAAATATAGCTATAGCAAGAAGATTGCAATTTCTCACTTCTTGGGACAGTCCAAGAATAATTACCTAGAGGCACAGTTTAAGACATTCGGAAAGAGCTACACCCAGGATTACATTTAGTGCTTGGAAGAAGGTTCAGCCCATATGGTTTAATGACACTGTGCATAACATATGCACAAGTGTCAAATTGTCCTTCAATAGTGTCCTCCTATAGCAAAGTGAAGAGTGATTATTGTATATGTTACTCAAACTTCATTGGATCAGTTAAACTGTATGTAAAATGGTCAGCTGGATGTATTTCTATCTATGATTAAGGGACACTTTGAGAGAGCCTATTGGTGCCTCTGGCTTTTTCATATTGCCTAAGTCACCCAGATCTTTCCCCCAAATTGTGTTTGACTGCTAGGTAGAAAATCTGTAAATTGTGGAGAGCGTAGTTCACCATAAATTCTAGAAAACATTTTTCTTGTTGCACTTAGTAATTAAAATGTCATACACATCAACATGCGCATTTAACTTTACTTGGGTAAAATATCCATTTCAATTAGTTGTGCTCTGCCCATCAGACCCAACCATGGGTTCTGCTGAACTTTTTGTTTGTACTGAAAATGTACTGAAAAGAGATGCTAAGATTATATTATAAAAGCTGTGACTAGCAGTTGTATCACCCCTAAACCACCATAAAGGAGTCTGCTATCTGCATATAAGTATTTCCAAATCCCTTACCTGAGCACAGATGGATAATAAGAAATAGAGATAATTGGGTAGATTCAAAACCCACACCAGGAAGGGGGACAGCAGGATGCCCTCTCTGGTGACACTTGACCTAGCTCTAATGGCTCTGTAAAAGGCTTTAGGGGAAGCACATAGGAGCAGATTTACTAAAGAATGAAGTGACTAACACTAGTGAAAATTCAAAAGTCCCAAAAAAACTCTACGGTCTTTTCATATTTACAGGGTGATAGGCTGCAAAAGATCATAAAAATTTTTTGGAATACCCGGCTTCCCACCTACATTTCTTTACACATGGTACAGAAACTATAGAGTGGGCACATGTGTAGAGCAATATAACAACTCTGTTTATTTTATTAAGGTTTCCCAGGCTTGTGTAATGTAATGTATTAGCTGCAACATAGACATCCATTGAACTTCAAGTTTCCACCGTATTCAAATTAGGCAACGCAAGCGCAACTTCGCTTTGCTTGACAAAGTTACAGTAGCACAACTTTGCCACAGCTTGGCACCCTGGACACAACTTCGCACTTGTAAATTCTGCAAGATAAGCAAAAGTTCAAGTTGTAATTAGAGAGATTTCTACAACAATTATTTTTTCCTTACATATTTTTTTGTATTCTTTACAAACAATTAGGATAATGAGCAATACCATTGCAGCATTTACAGTTTCACAAACAAATCATTGCTAAAGCATTTGATACAGTGCCACACAGAAGGTTACTGGTTAAATTAAGGAATGTTGGCCTGGAACATAGTATTTGTAACTGGATAGAGAACTGGCTAAAAGATAGACTACAAAGAGTGGTGGTAAATGGAACATTTTCTAATTGGACCAGTGTTGTTAATGGGGTACCGCAGGGCTCTGTACTGGGTCCCTTGCTTTTCAACTTGTTTATTAATGACCTGGATGTGGGCATTGAAAGTACAGTTTCTATTTTTGCAGATGATACTAAATTGTGCAGAACTATAGGTTCCATGCAGGATGCTGCCACTTTGCAGAGTGATTTGTCTAAATTTGGAAATTGGGCAGCAAACTGGAAAATGAGGTTCAATGTTGATAAATGCAAGGTTATGCACTTTGACAAAAATAACATAAATGCAAGTTATACACTAAATGGCAGTGTGTTGGGAGTTTCCTTAAGTGAGAAGGATTGTGGGGTTTTTATAGATAACAAGTTGTCTAATACTGGAAGTGTCACTCTGTAGCTACTAAAGCAAATAGGGTTCTGTCTTGCATAAAAAGGGCATAAAACATAAAAAGGGGATGAAAACATAATTATGCCTCTTTATAGATCCCTAGTTAGACCTCATCTGGAATATGCAGTGCAGTTTTTGACTCCAGTCCTTAGGAGGGATGTAAATGAGCTGGAGAGAGTGCAGAGATGTGCAATTAAACTGGTTAGAGGGATGGAAGATAAATTATGAGGGTAGACTGTCCAGGTTGGGGCTGTTTTCTCTGGAAAAAGGTTCTTGCGAGGGGACATGATTACACTTTACAAATACTTTAGAGGACATTTTAGACATATAGCAGGGGGCCTTTTTACCCCTAAAGAGGATCACCTCAACAGAGACCACTCCTTCAGACTAGAAGAAAAGGACTTTCATTTGAAGCAGCGTAGGTGGTTCTTCACAGTGAGGACAATGAGGTTGTGGAATGTACTGCCGGGTGATGTTGTGATGGCTGATTCTCTTGATGCTTTCAAAAGGGGCTTGGATGATTTTTTGGACAGACATAATATCAAAGGTTATTTTGATACTAAACTCTACAGTTAGTATAGCTATGGGTATATATGGTTTGTGTGAAAGAGTGGAGGTGTGTGTGTGTGTATGTATGTTGGGTTTCATTTGGAGGGGTTGAACTTGATGGACTCTTTTTCAACCCAATTTAACTATGTAACTATGTAACAAGCTACACTATAAACTAAAAGAGAGCTAAAGATGTGCAGCTTTGGCAGCAAAAAGAAACAGCAAAGAAAATGAAGAATAAGCAAGATCAAAATACACAGTATCACACATTTTATTACTATCCCCTTTGGAGAGTCTAGTAAAATGTTTCTTTGCAGAGACTGCTTTTTCACATTTTCAGGTGGCCACATTCATATGGTACATATACTTGTAAATGAATTAGTTTAGTAGTTTATTATTTATCCATATTCTATGTATATAGCCTGTATGCCTATTTCTGGTTCATACACACAAACAAGAGATCAATTTGCTACCTCATTTTCTCACCCCCCCCCATTTATCAATAAGAATCTTCAAAAGGTCAGATTACGTATGCCTTTGTCAGATATATACATTTTCTAAGAAATTAAGAAATATGTGACCAAGAATAGTCACATATTCTAATATAATGTGCTTTGATACATTTTTTATTTCATAAAATGTGAGAGCTTGCAGATTAAGACTGCATTTCAAATACAGCTGTTCTATCATAGCTGAAATGTACTCTATTTGCAATGGGCAGACATTAATTAAGCTGAGACAAGAATGCCCCTGTTGTCACGCAGTACTCTTTTAGGAAAAATATCTTTGCTATGTGCGTAGGACGACAATAATATCATCTGATCTTTTTCTACACATAGGACACTTTTTTGGCAGCTTTTCTCTTGGGATGTTCCTATTTTTCTTATTGTTCCTTAGTTATATGAATGCACATGTTAAATGTACAAGACAAATTCCAACTCAGCCTCTCAATTAATGCCTTATGAAATTTTTAATATATTGTATAAATACATGCAAGTGTGTGCACAGGTGTGCGTCTGTAGAGACATCCACTAATGGTTTAGTTCTGTGTTTGATGAAAAAGAAGTGCTTTGATATTTCTGATTCTTACTATCAATAGTGTTTTTGGAAAGGTCTTTGATGGGTGTGTCTCTATCTTTCTCCACTTCCTAAGAGCTATCACAGCAGTGCCAAGGAGGGGGTATCCAACTACACAGATTGTTGGCTTTATAATTTATTCTTTCTGATTTTATTCTCTTTTCGTCTCCTGCTCAACCATCCACTAACAAGCTGTGATAGTAGCCAATAAATCAAAGACGCCCACTTGTCACTGCCAGATGTTTGGCCACATTGCTGTCGATTATGAGATGTACAAAAGGACATATTCATGCCGGGAACCCAGCAGAGGTGTTCTGCTGATATTCTGTTTGAAAACAGCATGAACTGGATACTGCACAACTAAAATCCCTTTTCTGCCTTGTGGTACTGTACTGAGAAATTGCAGAGGGCAGAAATAAAAATAAATGTATTTTAGATGTCTATTTGATTATTCAGCACAAGCAGTGGTATTTTCATTTGGACATGAAAGATAGTAAATAATTGAAAATATTCAGATGAAAACTTATTTGAAGAATGCAACGATTAATACATTTAGTTAAAGGCTTCTAAAGAGAGGGTTTAGAAAAAAGAAAGAGAGATTTAGCTTACCTTGTCAGATTGAAAGAGTTCAAAATTACCAGGCAGTCACTTACATGACAATGTGACATACAGTGGTGAGCCCACTGTAATCTTTATTTAAACACTACTATAACTAGTATTTAAATGTTTTTACTTATTCATATACATGTTAAGAATTTTAAGGGGTCCAAATTAACATAGCTTAATAAATATATGCTGAAAATCCAGCATGTTTCAGCTTCTTGTGCCAATCACCTACTGTATGTTTCATGAACCAGAGACAAGCAAAAGTTCCAGTATAAAATTATACATTTGTGTGTATTTTTTATCTCCTTCTGTAAATGAGTTGTAATAAAAATACAAGTATGGGATCTGTAATCCAGAATGGTTGGGACCATATGTTTTCCAGGTAATGGTTCTTTCAGTTATTTGGATCTCCATACCTTAATCCTTCTAGAACACAAACAGGCTGGTTTTCCTTCCAATAAGGAATGAATTATATATTATTTTTATCAAGTCAACGATATTATTTTATGAATACAGAGAAAAAGGAAATCATTTTGAAAAATTTGAAATATTTGGATAAAATAAAGTCTACGGGAGAAGGCCTTCCCATAATTCGGAGCTGTCTGGATAACACATTTCTGAATAATGGATCCCATACCTGTATTTGGAATGTATACTGGGTACATGTAAGTCACTGTCCAGTAATGATTCAATTCTGTAATAATACTACATTTTGGATAAATCCATGGATTATGTGTTTTGCACCTTGCACTTGGTTTCTAAATAAGCCCTTGAGTGCACTTGATACTAATTCCAGTTTCTATTGTTTGTAAGGCTTATCATAATTTTTTTGTTTTAAATAAAAGAAAACATATGAGAGTAAAAATATTAATCAACTAAATTTTCCTTTTCTGCATATTGATATATTTACTAAAATAAATGTGAACCACCATAAAACTTGGCAGAGGGTTTTCCTTCTAGATCTCAGAGAAGAAACATTTTCATCTAGTATTATTTAACTAATAGTGTTATCCTATTAGAGTCCAAGTAGAATAAAGAAACAAAAACAAACAATATGACTGATCTCACTTTACTAACAAACAGTGCTTTATCATTGCATGTTCAGATCAACAGGATATAATCCTGGATGTTGCAATTCTAGTTAGAGGAGATCTACATTTTGCCCCATGCATAGGCAAATGGTCTGCATATTCAATTAGGAATGGCCAGTATTGTACTCTTGTATGCGCTGTAAATATACTCTTGTATTGCCTGTCCTTGACCATCTTTGTATGGCTGCCTGAACCGACCTTTGCTTGTTATTGACTATTCTTCTGGATCCTGACTCTGATCCTGTACTGCGCTGACTGATTGGTTTTGACCCAGCCTGTTCTACAACTATACTTTGCTCTAAACCAGTTCTTCCTGTCACATGTTATGGTTCCCTTGTCTGCCCAGAACTCTCACCTTGCGGCTCTCACTTAAAACCTAGTGATGAGTTACATATATGATTATTCGAATGATGTGTTACTTGTACCCTGAATATGGATAGCATAATATACTATACACTACACACTATAGTGTTCCTCTGTAACTAGTGATATATGCAGCACATATGTTGATTCATGATTGATTTTAATTGGGGGAGGGTTTATTGAATTTGCTATTTAAGGAATAATAAAGCTAGAATCTGCTAGACATTTCCTATGACTAAGTGCTAGGTAAGCATGAAACGTGTTAGGCTCCATAAGGGGTTTTGCTTGACTTTTAAACTATGCACTAATAAATTGTTTTTTACTTTTTAATAGCATGCATTGTGGTATTTTGTGTAGACTTTCTTACACCCTTCTCACAAGATCCTACAATCTAAAGATTTGGGGGGGGACTTCACTAACTGGTGAAAATTTTCTAGCGTTGCCTTCGCTAACATTCGCTGCACTTTGCCAGGTGAATTTTTGCCAGCACTACGCAAATTCACTAAAGTGCAAAGTTACGCTAAGGTCGGCGAATGTAAGCGAAGTAGCGCTACTGTTCGGTTGCCAGGCAAAGCGCATTTACTCTAGCGATGCCTAATTTGCATATGGCGCGAACTTGAGCATATAATAGAAGTATATGTTACAGCCACTACATTACACTACACAAGCTCAGGAATCCTTTAATAAATAAAACTGCCTATTGCCCTACATGTGCCCCCTGTATAGTTGAGTTGCCATATGTTAGGAAATGTAG
>CM044435.1:26230399-26274021 GCA_024363595.1 Xenopus borealis | reverse complement strand
ACAGCCGATGTTCGCGCGAACAAGTTCGCCGGCGAACAGTCCGCGACATCCCTAAAGGAGGGTAACCCAAACCCCCCAAAAAATATGTTTTCAGACTATCACCCTAGAATGGTAAAACATGCGATCGTTTTTTTGAGACAGAAAAATTTACCAATTTTTTTCCAACTCCTATCTATTGTTTTGAACTTCGCAAGGTCTGACAAGGTGAAGTAAAGTCTAGCGTAAGTGGTAACGTTCAGGAAAATGTTGATCCTTCCTCAATACACGACTTAGCCTAGCGTAGGGGTGCGAAGTTGCGCTAGTCTATCTACTTCGCTGGCGAATTAGCGCTAGCGTTAGACGCTTCGCGCTTTATTGAATTTCCCCCTTGGTGTGAAAATACAAAGTGGGCACCTAAGGCCGTGTGCCGTGGATTTTTTCTATTTCCAGGAATGGTTTGTGAGGTGGCCGTACCTCTACCACTGAGCACCAGACATCTTTAAAAAAAAAGGGGTGTGCGAGAGCCTAATCCTCTTTGCACCTAAGGCCACAGTCACATTTTCAAACTGAATTATTCCTTTAAGGTCTAAGAGAGCCTTTTTTTAAATATACTATGCTATTTGGAAAATACATGTATGCATTAAAATGTTTTCAAGCTAAAGAATCATATTCTGTTCTATTTTGAATTTACTCAGTGGTAACATTTCCAGTTTTATATTATTCTTAGCTGCTTCTTTGAGAGCTTCAGTGCCTCTGTTCATATCATTTACCTTGTGTAGTTACTACATTTAATAAAAAGAAAAGACACATTTTTCATTTTGTAAGGCACCTGCTTCATCTAATACATTCATTTTTATCCTCTAGCAAATGTATCTAGAATATTTCCTGCTGCATATGCAGCTGTTTGACCAAATGCAATGCATTCTTCCTACAGTATCTGTTGGTATTAGTGCAGATTATGCAAAGTTTTAATCAGTGATTGCATCTGTTCCACATCTAAGATTTGTGTTTATTGTTGGTATTTTCTCACAGTTTACAACAACCCTCATATAGCATGTTGAAATAATGCTTAAAGTCTTTAAACATATCTACTAAGCTGCACAGATTCCTCTGCTAGTTTTTCCTTAATCAATATACAAAAAATCTTGGAATAGGACAATAATAAAGAGTTGGGGGCAAATTTACTATTATTCCCCAAAAATAATTTGTTTCTATTCAATATTCGATTAGCATTCGATTGTTAATGTTAATTGAATAGTTCTAAGCTACCTTATATTTGATATTCGATCATTCGACGATCGAATACAAACCTATTCGACTGAACGAAGAAATCATTCGATCGTTCGAATGATTCGTACGATTCGAACGATCGAACACTTCGTTTGTAGGAATCCTATTCGATCAGGAGTGCTCCCATAGGCTTCTATTGCAATTCGGTAGGTCCAATCTGCCGAAGTAGGCAATCGAAGAAACTTTAAAATTAAAATCCTTCGCTGGTCGAATGATCGAATATTCTTTCATTCGCCTCTATTCGAATTTATTCGATCGTTCGACCATTCCCTATTCGATGATCGAATATGCCAAAATTCACATATTCGACCAAAAGAAGAATTCCTACTTCGATCGAACTTCGAATCCTTCATGTGAATTTAGTAAATCAGCCCCTTAATGTTTTGAATTGTCTTCTTAATTATGTTTTATTCACAAAGGGGTAGGTTTTCGAATTAGAAATTAGAATTTTCAAAACTCAAAAGCACCAACTCGAATGTAAATTTGAATGTGAGATTTATCAAACATAGACACTGGAAACAGTTCTAATTTGAATACTCACCACCAAAATCCTGCCTAGTTAATTTACAATTCAATGGCAGAGGTTTGTTAAAGCATTTGACTATGATAATTGACATGTTAATCTAACATTCTAGTTTGTTTTTTGTAAAACAATTCGAATTTGATTTGAATTCAATTAAAATTTTTGTGTCTGGACTATTCAATCCAATATTAGAAGTTTGAGGTTTTCCTAACTAACCTTTCATTCCATTTGTGAGTACATCTGAATTTATTAGAGTAAAAAAAATCACATAAATTCGACATTCAACCTTTAATAAATAACCCCCTTACATTTCCTAGATAACTTCCATATGTAATAAAAGACACACAGTCTGCATAGGTGCAATAAAATATAGCAATCAAAATATTTGCATTTAAAAACAATCTACCTGGTGACTGGTTATTAAGTGATTAATAGGTACCAAATTTTGCACCTTGTATTAATCAAGTCTAGTCAAGTAGAAATTGATTAACATTATTATAATGATACATAGAAATTATTTGGGCAGCATAGTATAGTACAGTGAAGTAATATATTTACAATGTATAAACACTAGATAAAAAGATGTAATTAATAAAAAGGCAGTGCAATAGGTACATAAGGAGGGGCAGCCCTAAAAATGATTACCTTTAATTTAAGCTGGGCTTGCTGGAGATTAGACAGTTCTTGCTGGAGATTTAACAGTTCTTAGAAATGTTTATGCTCTGAGACCTTCTCTGTCTAAGTGAATAATTTGGCTTGTGCCTGATGAATAGCTCATGCTCAGGGTGACTAGAACTGCTGGTTATGGTTTTGATATGTTTCTTGTATTTGGCAGTGTCCAGATCAGATAGCGAAGGAAGTTTAGTGGTGATGAGTTGTTCAGCCATTGTGACCACTCAATGCAAAGTATTGTTTTATGAAACTACCATGCCACATCTAAAAAAGTTAGTTAATGTCATCTTATTGAAGCTCTTGAAGGACCAACCTTTGGACAGAGTGACACTAGTTAGCTCATGATACAGTATTTATGCAGACATTCGAAAATTGCTGTATCAGTTATTGAACAATAGTCAAATAAAGTCTAGGATGGCAAATCTCCATATAGAATGATGTTGCAAATTAAACTTTTATTAAGTTTTATTAAGTCAATGCTTCAGTCCTGCGGGGACATTTCATAAGACAAACAAACAAATACATTTTCACTCAAATCTCACCATAAGAAACATTCAATGTGGGATTTTAATTGTCTAAAGGTGGGCTTAAAAATTGGTCAGCTATGCTTTTCATTTCTTTCAGTCTACATCTGGCACAAAATATAGTCACCCCCTTTATTGCTATAATAAAACACAATTACTATTGCTGCTTTACAAAATAATTTTTATTAAGTTTAAACATAACCCATCACATCATGTCCACAGACCTAACCTCATAGGACTGCCCTAAGAAATACAGATAACACACTGGGGAACTTTCCAAGGCCCCAGGGATAATTTGAACCAATATAGATGCAAGACCTGTGGCCCAATATGATTCAGCCTATTATGATTACATAGATAAATGTGGTTGAAAAAAGACAAAGTCCATCAAGTTCAACCTCTCCAAATGAAAAACCATACACACATACCACCATACTTTCCCATAAATTATATATGCCCATATCAATACTAAGGGGCAGATTTACTACATTTTCCAGAGAAAACAACCCCAACCTAGACAGTCTACCTTCATAATTTAAGTCTTCCATTCCTCTAACCAGCTTAGTTGCACACCTTTGTACTCTCTCCAGCTCATTTATATCCCCCTGAAGGACTGGAGTCCAAAACTGCACTGCATACCCCAGATGAGGCCTTACTAGGGATCTATAAAGAGGCATAATTATGTTTTTATCCCTTGAGATTATGTCCTTTTTATGCAAGACAGAACCTGCTTTAGTAGCCACAGAATGACACTGCCCAGAATTAGACAACTTGTTATCTACAAAAATCCCTACATCATTCTCATTTAAGGAAATGCCCAACACACTGCCATTTAGTGCATATACATTTTGAAAGTCTTTCATGATTATATCTTGAGATTTAGCGGATAATCTGGCCAATTATATGATCATTTTGAAATCATCAGAGGTATCTTACGAGATGTATATGTATGTACATTTAAAAAATAAAAATATAACATAACATATACATCTCGTAAGATACCTCTGATGATTTCAAAATGATCATATAATTGGCCAGATTATCCGATAAATCTCAAGATATAATCATGAAAGACTTTCAAAATGTATATGAAGTACTCATTTAAAAACTTGCAACATTGCAAAAATATTGTTCTTCTTCTAATTTAGAAAAAACCAACACATTTCTCTGATCAGTACCCTTTTCGCCTGATGTGTACACTTACAGATTCTTATTTTGAGCATATATTAATAGTTTTTAATCCTTAAAAAATGCGTCTGTCAATCACTTAAAACAAGCATGACAAATGCTACCACAATCCTTGTGCAGATGAAACACCACAAAAACATCCACAAAAAAGTACTGTAAATATTCTTCATCTATCTAGGGTTATCTCTATTTCAATATTAGTTAATCACTATATTGCAATGTATAATTTTAATTATTTTACTTGAGCACAACTACAAATTTCACATGCAATATTTCCTCATGCACTTTCGAAAAAAAAAAAACAGATGTCAGAGCTCCTTTCCCACTTGGAATAAAACATATTTCTTAGGGATAATTATAAAGATATTACAACAAGTTTCAGCGCATTAGAGATACATTTCAAAAATAATTTTCTGCAGAGTCAGACAGTCCATAAAACTCACCAATAGGACTATTTACTCCCCCTCATTTACGAAATACAATCTCCATTACAATGACCCCCCAGCAGCTGTTAGTTCTGCTGTCTCATAAGTTGTTGTCCAAACACTTCAGCAAATTCAAATTCTTTTTCACAAGTACAGTCTTATTCAGTAAAGGTTGGCAAATGGATTTTTAATAAAAAATTGTTTATCAAATGTAAATATACATGTGTGTGTGTGACAATACATTCTCCCAAATCAGCAACATTTGCACACTATCCCATGCCTTACCAGCTCCAATTAATACCATATAATGTACTGTACATAATGTCTAATAAAGTCTAGACACCACCATGGTCATATTGTGCAAACCTTGTATGAATCATGCTTTAGATAGATATATACCTTTATATAAAAGACTATTTTTTACATTACACATTTCCATGTATATATTACTTTTGACTTCACACAATCCCAAAACTTTTGGTTCATTTAAAATAATTTTGCAAATATGTTAATAATTAGGTCAAATGAACACTAACCCTATGAATTTATTTCCATCAACCGTTTCAGTAACAAAGAATAACTCCTTCTGTCCTGACCTCTACAGCTTCTTCCAGCCATTGTCATTTTGGGATGACAGCAGTTGCTATTTTGTGCACCAGAGTCAAACGTTTTAGAATCCTTAGGACTTTGAACTTCTTGTATCAAACAATTATTCATGTTAATCTTATTTTTACATAATTTCCTACGCAGACAAAAACATTTAGAATTACATGCCCCACAAGTTTGCAAAAATTACAAATTAAATACTTATAGGTATTTACTTTTATTTTCAGGTTTGCTCTTATAGGGCTAACTATGTGAGAGTCAGGAGATTCTGAGCTGTATGACAGAACCTCCATCCTATACTTTTCAATGTAAGCTACTGCTTCTTGGAAAGAGTTATAACTTGATGCACAAATAATTGATACAGGATTGAGAAATATGCATTTCTTTACAAATTCATTAATCATGGATTGGGGTGTTGGCTGTTCTTCACCAGTTAATTCCATGACTAACCTGTATGCAAATGTAAAGACATCATCCTATATATTGCATACCTTAAATCTACTAATTAATTCAAAAGAAGGAATCTCACCAGTAACTATTAAATACAGTTGTTTGTCTCTGTCAAACTCATTACACTCTTGGCCTTCAGGACTACTAAAAAATGGCAGCTTACTTGTTAACAACACTGACAACCATCTTTTAAAAAGAATATTCCTCTGTCCTTCTGAAAGGTCAAATTTGGAACCGTTAGCTTCAAATGGGTGACTATTTTCAATCAAAGTTCTACATTTATCAAACTTTGGAAAGGTCTTAGCAATTTTTAGCAAGTGTTTGTCAATTTTTAATTTTAATTTTGCCGTTTCTTGGTCATCGATATCCAGCATAATTTGGGACTGTCTATGTCTTGTTGTTCTCACAGAAACTTGTTTCACTTGATTTTGTTGCAGAGTAGACTCGATCTGTGTCAGTCTAGCATTATGTTTTTCAGTCTCCTCTGCCAAAATCTTAGAATTAACTGAACAACCTTTCTCTTCTTTCAAAATTTCAGACTAAGGGGCAGATTTACTATTGGTCGAATTCGACCACTGAGTGGTCGAACGATCAAATAGATTTTTATTTGAATCATTTGAATCTATCAAATTTTTTTAATTTGATGATCAAAGTGCCCAAAAAAGTTATTTGAAAATTCGAATTCAAATCTATTTGAAAATTTGATCAAATTTCAAATCCTTCACACAAATTTAGTAAATCTGCCCCAAGTAATGTCATCCATTTCCCTATCACTGGAGCACATTAACATGTTAAAGGTTTTAACCATTAGCATGACATTACTTATTTTGTGCTTTAACTTTGAGAAGGACACCCCTTCATCAATCTGAATATTTGATTCCATGCACTGGTGATAAAGATACAACCATAACTTTGCATCAGACATACTATTAGGAATTTTAAAAACTAACCTGCTCTTACTTGACAAATTATCAATAAAATCCATACTTAAGGAAAGCAGAATATTCCTTTGCTGCACCTGCTCCTATGTCAATGCCTCGAATACTTACACTAATCAAGTTTAGGTTCTTTTATCTATAGACTTCTGGAAGAATCATACATAACTGCATCTCCTATCCCCTCTTATGAAGCTTTCAGAGTGGATATATGTATCATATGTGCCCAGTGTCTATAATCTGACAGGCTCGCCACTGCAGAAATTCATTATCTCTATATATATATTTTGTTATATTGATGTAAGCATCTATGGTCAAATTACCACTCACCAAGATGATAACAAAATATATTTTATTGTGTGGAAATGTTACAAAGTATATGCAAAAATCAAATAGCCAGTCAAACATACCCTTGACAACTTAAAGCAAATAATCTGTATGCAAGTACAAATATTAAATGTATATGAGGTGCATAAGTTTCAGCTAAGTGTGTGTGTGTGTCTATATGTGTGTCTATGTGTGTGTCCATCTCTCAGGGAGAGATATTCTTCTGTCCCTCCAGTTCAAAGAGCAAGAGAGAGCCAACCTTGTGTTCCAGAGTATGTGCCTTCTTCAATGGCCTATATGTATGTGTGAATTAGTAAGACAGTTATACAAACATTATACTGTGGACAGTACTACTTTTATACTGTGTCAGCTATTTTCTACAGTTGGGTAGAAAGGTTAAAATAGAGCCAAGATACAGCCTGGTTACAGATAGCAAGTGAATACAGAATTTGCATCAGGAGAGCTTGGTCAACCATGTTTTTTATGTTGTGTTTAACTCATACAATAATGTATTGAAAAACATGTTGCATGTTTAAAAGTACCACTTTATTTGTGTTCATTACAAATCTTCAAATCAGTGAAAATTTTAAATAAATGAACCAGCCTTCAGCTTCCTTAGTTCTTCCCTCTGTATAGAAGTCCAAATATACAAAAGCGCAAAAAAGCATATATAAAGTAGTAGTTCTGATATATAGGTATATTACAACTAATCAGTGTGAAACACACATAACAAAGTGACACAATCTGTGAACATTTAACAATTATTTGATCCTCTTCTTCCACCAACCAGGACAGTGAGTCAATCAGAACTACATGAAAATAAGGTAATATTAGAGATCTCCGCTCCAGCTACCATTTTTTGCATAAGGGAATGTTCACAGTTTCCTCATGTTGGCACATATAGTTACATAGTAAGTTACATAGTAAAATTTTGTTGAAAAAAGACTAAGTCCATCAAGTTCAACCCCTCCAAATGAAAACTCAGCATTCATACTGTCACGAACACCGAATGCCCGGAGCATTTCCAGGAGCTCCGGGCGGCGCGTCTGTCTCCCTCGGCAGCGGATCCAAGATGGCGGCGCCCATAGCCGACACGTGGTTACGGCGCCAGCGCGATGACGTCACGCGCAGTGGCGCCAAATTCAAACATAAAAGGACGCCGGAGACCCAGGTTCAATGCCCGAGTATAGCTCATCTAAGCTATTGTGTTCCTGGGTCTCTCAGCCTTGCCTGCTTCTATTGATTCACCTGTTATTGATCCTGTGCCTGTTCCTGACCTTGAAACCTTGCTGCCTGCCTAATTGAACCTTTGCCTGGACCTGACTTCGCTATTTGGATTTCCCCTAACTGTACTTTGCCTGAACTCGCTGAGTGGGACTTCCTCCTTGATCCTGACTTCACCCCCCCTCGTGGGAGCCGGAGGCCCCCGCTGACACATACACACCCCACCATACATTCCCATAAATTATATATGCCAATATCTATACTAACTGTAGAGTTTAGTATCACAAAAGCCTTTGATATTATGTCTGTCCAAGAAATCATCCAAGCCCCTCTTAAAAGCATTAGCAGAATCAATCATCACAACGTCACCTGGCAGTGCATTCCACAACCTCACTGTCCTCACTGTGAAGAACCACCTACACTGCTTCAAATGAGTCATTTTCTTCTAGTCTGAAGGGGTGGCCTCTGGTGCAGTGATCCTCTTTATCGGTAAAAAGGTCCCATGCTATTTGTCTATAACATCCTTTAATGTACTTGTGAAATGTAATCATGTCCCCATGAAAGCTCCTTTTTCCAATGAAAAAAACCCTTCCATCCCTATAACCAGCTTAGTTGCACTCTATCCAGCTCATTTATATCCTTCTTAAGGACTGGAGTCCAAAACTGCACAGCATACTCGAGATGAAGCCTTACTAGAGATCCATAAAGAGGCATATTTATGTTTACATCCCTTGAGTTTATGCCCTTTTGTTATGCAAGAAAGAACTTTATTTGCTTTAATAGCTACAGAATGACACTGCCCAGAATGAAACAACTTATCTATGAAAAAAAACCAAAATCCTTCTCATTTAAGGAAACTCCCAACAAACTGCCATTTGTTGTATAACTTGCATTTATGTTATTGCATTTATCAACATTGAACCTCATTTTCTAGTTTGCTGCCCAGTTTCCCAACTTCTGCAAAGTGGCAGCATCCTGCATGGAACCTATAGTGCTTTAGCAAAGTAAATCACATCCATTGCCATCCCAGAATCGAGGTCCCTGCTTACCTTCTCATAAAAAGAAATATAGAATACAGGAATAAAAATAATTGCCAAAAATAGTCTCACAAACATCCATTGCTGAACAGCATATACAATAGGTAGTTCAACGAGTTTTGCATGGTATGACATGCTTTCTCAAGAACAAGATGCTAAGATGCCATAACCACTAATCATCATTGAAAGACAAAATCATGTCCTTGAATGGCTCAGTTGTGCACATTTCACATGTGTGAGTGGTATGCATCTCACTCGTGTGAAGTCAAATGCATGTATGAGTGGCATAACACCCCAATAGCATAATGACATTGCCTGCTTGCAGCACACAATATACAGATTTCAGTGCCTTCAACAGACCCGCGAAATGGGGAGAAACCTCCTCACATTATGCATATAAATGGCCAGTAGTCTTTTTGGGGCTTAACCAGCACCAATCATAATTAAAATTAGTGATGGGTGAATTTATTTGCCTGGCACGAATTTGTGGCGAATTCCTGTGATTTGCCACCAGCGAATAAATTAGCGAAATGTCTGCAAATATTCACCTGGTGAAAATGTGTGCCGGCGTCCAAAAACAAATGCCCACGTCCAAAACGAGATACCGGCTGTGTTTCTTGAATTTCTTGCCGTCTCGCAAATTTCTCAGGAAATTTGCAAAAAATTTGTCGAAGCAAAACACCCCAGCTTCACCCATCACTAATTAAAATCATTTACTAAGTAAATACACTGTTTGAAAGTTCAAGAAATCCGATTTTTAAAACAGTTTTGTTTGTATAATGTTAGTCATAATGGTGTATGCTATAAACCACCTCATATAAGTGACGAGTATGAAGTCCAGCTACTTTTACAAATAGAAGCAGCTTCATGACTAGGTCAAGTTATTATTATTGGTTACTTCAATCATCCGGACATTGACTGGGGTAATGGGGTTGCCAAGACAGATAAGGCTAGTATATTTGTAAATATTAGTGATGGACGAATCTGTGGTGTTTCGCCGAAAAATTCACGAATTTTCAGCGAAATTCGCGAAACACCGAAAAAATTCGCAAAAATACCCGCGCTGATGTTTTGTTGCGCGCCTAAGTTGACGCGCGTCAGAATAGTTTTGACGCACAGTGCAATGTAATAAAACTGCCAGGTGAAATGCATACCCCCAACGGTCCCTTTTTTTGGAGGGACATTCCCTCTTTTGACAGCGCAACCTGCAGTCCCTCATTTCATTTGTATTGGAAAGTCCCTCTTTTCTCTGCACGGAATAGCCAGAAAAAGAAAGAAGTTTCTAACTTAATTGGCTTTTGGCAGAGAGCCTAGAATAACAGATAACAGATGCAAAAAAGATGCTTTTTAACAATTTTGATATAATAAAATAAGTAATTGATTGTATTTGTAACAGTTTAGATAAGGAAAAATATTTTCAAACTTTCATAACCTGCCAAATTTGGTAAAACGAACATGTTAATTAGTGGGTGTGGCCACAAAATGGGTGTGGTCAAAATGATGCAGCGCTACGTATGGAAAAAAAATTTCTGTCCCTCTTTTTACTTCCAAAATGTTGGGAGGTATGGAAATGTGAAAAAAAATTGTAAAAAATGGCATCTTTTGCTTTGTGTGTGAATGTGCTGAATAGCATTGGAGTCAATGAGAAGAGCAATTTACTCGCGTTTCACTTAGTATACACACTTGCCCTGCATTGCCTTTTCAAAAGAAAAAAAGGCCTCCCATTTTGCCAGCTTCTTAAAAACATCTGTGATTATTATTTAAAATATTGAAACATTAAAAGGCATATTTTAATATATATTCATTTATTTTTTTCAATATTTTTCACTACACAGATTGTGCTGTTTTGAAGTGAAGCGACGAAATGAGACGCGCGGCGAAACAAAACACGCAGCAAATTTTCGAATGTCGGAAATTCGCCGCGAATTCCTTCTGAATTTGATAATTGATAAATTAAATTTATTCTTAAAAGTTATTGATCATGTCAAGAAAATTATTTGCGATATATATTTTACCATAACAAAAAAAAAAAACATTCTCTACTTGATGATAAATCTAAGGACATTATTTAGTATTAAACAGTATTATTACTTCTATTATGATTATTATTAATAAATCAGAACTTGAGTTTTTTCCAATCTTAAACCTGGGTTTGCTAGTCCAGTTACTATGTGTAATTTGTTTTTTTTAATTTTGCCTTTTATGATAAGATTAATGTAAAGTATTTACACTTGTGAAATTTAATTATACTCAAAACCAGAGAACCAAAAGAAGATATTGCAACATTTTTCTGTAAAAATGAAAATGAATATTATGGTATCACACGTGGAGTTTTCAGTTTGCAATATATATCTTCTGCTACAGTTATTTGCTGATCTCATTTACTACAGCTATAAATGATTAGTCAATATCCAGTACTGCACATGCTCACCAAAAATATATAAAAAATGGATGGCACACACTTCAGCAACTGTGCTACAAAATTTATATGGATCTCCACACAACGTTTCGGAGGTACGACCTCCTTTATCAAGTGCTCCCAAACGTGTAATTCAAAATCAGATATAAATTATTGCAGTGGTGGGGAACCCCGCCCCCTAATAAAATGTTATTTGAATATTCGAATTATTCAAATTCGACTATTCGATTGTCAAATTTTCCTAATTTGCATATTCGAAGATTCAAATTTGAATTTAATTAAAATTTGATCAAACTTCGAATTCTTCATGTGAATTTTGTAAATCTGCCCCAATAGAATATACACTTATTTGATTGAATATACCAAGAATGATTTTACAAACATTTATATTTTGTATACCATTGTTAGTCCACAAGGTAATTGTGAGGAATTGTTATATTTAAGCTGGTAATAAATACCAAAGATAAATGCTTTTTTTTGCTGAGCAAATTGATTCTTACTGGACATACAGTAGTTACATATAGTAACATAGTTAAATCGGGTTGAAAAAGACAAAGTCCGTTAAGTTCAACCCCTCCCAATGAAAACCCAGCATCCATACACACACCCCTCTATACTTTCACATAAATTATATGAACCCATATCTATACTTTAAGTCCATTTCTTCTAGTCTGAAGGGGTAGCCTCTGGAATGTTTATCCTCTTTATGGGTAAAAATATCACCTGCTATTTGTCTATAATGTCCTCTAATGTACTTTAAAAGTGTCTACATGTCCCCTCGAAAGCTCCTTTTTTCAACCCCAACCTTTATATAATTTTTGCCAAAGTGCGTAACTTTGCATTTATCAACATTGAACCTCATTTTCCAGTTTGCTGCCCAGTTTCCCAACTTAGACATATCACTCTGCAAAGTGGCAGCATCCTGCATGGAACCTATAGTTCTGCACAATTTGGGATCATCTGTAAAAATAGAAACAGTACTTTCAATTTCCATCTCCAGGTCATTAATAAACAAGTTGAAAAACAAAGGACCAAGTATAGAGCCCTGCAGTACTCCACTGATAACGCTGGTCCAATTAGCCAGTTCTCTATCCAGGTACAAATACTATGTTACAGGCCAACATTCCTTACTTTAACCAGTAACCTTTTGAGTGGCACTGTATCAAATGCTTTAGCAAAGTCTAAGTAAATCAACCCAGAATCAGGACCCTGCTCACCTTCTCATAAAAAGAAATTGTCTGGCAAGATCTATTATGCATAAATCATGCTGACACAACTCATAGTATTATGATTTGCTATGAAGTCCAGTATTTTATCCTTTATAAACCCTTTGAGAAAGCTTTCCTACAACTATAGTCAAACTAACTGGCCTATAGTTTTGAGGCTGAGAACGGTATTACTTTTTGAATAGCAGCACCATATTAACAATTCACCAGTCTCTGGGTAACCATTCCAGACCTCAATGAATCCTGAAAAATTAAGGAAAGAGGTTTGGCAATGACAGAGCTAAGCTCGCTAAGTACCCTGGGATAAATATCTTCTGGCCTCAGACCTTTACTTATCTTAACATTTTCTATACTCTTTTGAATTTCCTCATGTGTGAACCATGCATCATTAGTTGTATTACTAGAATTGGGATGAATTGGGACTATTAAGAAGGAAAGTTTCATTAACTGGTTTCTCATTTGTGCAGACAGACAAAAAAAGGTGTTCAGAACAGATTTTTTTTGTTCTCATCAATCAGTTGATGCCCCCCCCCCCTTCTGATAGTAAGGGTCCCACCACAATTCAGAAGTCTTTGAAGACAACAGATAGTCTCAAAGGAGAAGGGTGTCAGTATCAGTGCCGTGCTGGTGAATAGTTGGTATGATTTAATAATAAAGTTACAATTTGAACCAATTATTTTGTCGGGTTCCTCCTGAATTTAAATGTAAAATTGGATTTATTGCAACTTTTAATAACTTAAAAGGTGTTTAATTTAGATTTAGTTCTGTAAGGCATGCTGTCCCTAATGCCCATTGTTTACATCCCTTTCTAATTCACATGTCAAAGTACAATTTCCCTGTACTGTTTGTGTAAATTACTTTAAACAATATGTTCAATCTATAGCTAGAGATTCTCATATTCATAGATTAGGATCATGTTTTAAAAAATATGTCAGATTGCTTAATTAGATGTATTTTACTGTAATTAGACGCCAGGTTGCCTGGTTAGCTGAATTTTGAAATCAACAATGCAATTTTTTTCTCTATGTAAACAACAATGTGGCAGAATTCGTGGTAAAGCAGTTCGGAAAAAGACACATAAGATTTATTTTTACATTTTATTTGTATATTTCTATCTGACAAAATGAACAACATGTTATAATAATATGGCAATATACCAACCTAAAATAGAATGGAATTGTAAATTCCTTATTGGGTCAAACTGTTCACAAGAGTAAATTTATACTGTAGGATTGTTTGTGTTTCGTGCTTCACTACTACTGAGTAAGTGCCCACCTTGGCATGTAAAGCGTTAGGCTTATGCATGTCCTAACTTTGACTTTAAAAGAATACTTGGTCTACGTTTTCACCAAACAGTAGGTCTTTTGTTTGCCTCACAAATGATGTATAACCTTTGGACTGAGGGTTTTCTGGGATATTACCACTGTATACAATTTTGAACTTTAATTGGATTCATGGCCATTGCCTTAAAATAGAACTACACACCACGGCAACAGTATAAATTTCTTCACTACTACTTCTTGTGATCTATATATATGTACTGTCAATTCCACCAGTCTGAACCAAAGTCAGGAATTATTGAGGTTGTAAAAGTATGGGATTTATTATCCATAAACCCATTTTATCCAAATAATCCAATTTTTTTTAAAAAAAAAATCCTTTTTCTCTGTGATAATAAAACAGCACCTTGTACTTGATCTTATTTGACTTATTGGAAGCAAAATCAGACTATTGGGTTTATTTAATATTTGCATGATTTTCTAGTAGACTTGAGGTATGAAGATCCAAGTTACAGAAAGAATCATTATTCAGAAAACCCCAGGTCCCAAGTATTCTAGATAACAGGTCCCATACCTGTACTGCAGTGTCTGAGTTTTCTGACCACACTGTGTAGTGTAGTCTCTTGAAGCATTTCTGGATAATACAGTACACTGAGACAGGTACCTGTGATGATATTAACCATGAATGCACTGTATGGTGTACTGCTGAATGTATTGCCTTTAAACATGTACATTCTAACACAATTTAGAGTGCAGAAATCTAGTATTATTGCATGGCAAAACATATGTGGATTTATTGACATATAATGAGATATGTTAAGTGAGAATGTAGCTCAAAAGATAATTTTCCTATTTCCAAAGTGAGTCTTACTGCAAGAACACCAAGTACTGTATGTAAATAATTCCATGTAGAAGTGCAATTTCTCAAGCTTTTATCAGTACATGACCAGCAACCTCTTTTGTCAAATTGCATTGCTAAACTAATTATCATCCTAATTATATAAATTCAGAAAATTATCCATATGGCATATAAAGTGATATTTGATTAATTTTCCCCTTACATTCATACCCAAGGGATACATTGTTTGAACTGCTTTTGTTTGCATAGCACATCAGTTCAGGTTTTTAAATAATTATATTCTTTTCTCATTTTAATGACCTTTTATTTTAAAAGGTACAGTATGGCACCCAGTATGAACTTGTATGATAAATGAAAGCAGTTGATGTTTGTGTCTACAAGCTTTTAGTTCTGCATGTTATACAGACCTGCAATCATAAACAATCCCAACAATTTGTGTTTATCTAATCTTGGTGAATTTCTGTGACAACAAAATTACTTTCTTATAAATGTCAAGATAAGGAAAATGAAATGACTTTATTTCAATATATTGGCAAACATAATAAAAACTCTTCATACTGAAATTATTCCATTCCTGCCGACAGATCATTTTAGCAATTTAGAGCAATTTAAGTGTCACATTATGTGAAATGCAATTTTAAGAAAACAATAAAGTATTCTACCAGTGTAAAAGTGTACATTTAAATAGGCCAACATATCTAATGGATATTAATATCTGTGTAATTTTAAAAATAGGTTGCAAATAATATTGCACTAAACGCTAATATTTTAGATGTAATTTGTATTTATCGTTAAATACTTCGGTTTCTTTATTTCACTGACAAGTCTTAAACTATCTAAAGTAATGTTTTCCTCATTTCTGAATTTTGAATTAAAATGATTTTAGGATTGCTTTATAAAAGTTATAAAATAGTTTTTCAATCTGTAGGTCCATAACCTTGACATGTCATATTTACATGCTGCCTACCAATATATGCAAATGAAAATAAAAAAGATAATAAGTATGTCTATGGTGATAAATATAAATGACAGCCCTTCATTCACTAAACGTTATAATAGACATCTGGAATTGGGTTATTTTCTAAATGAATAAATTATTTATTCCTCAGCATTAACTCAGACAGACTAAAATTGATCTGCTAAGAACCAGACTCAGCAATGGCTTATTTAACTCCATTGTTATCATTGCTATCCCAAACCCAGAACAAATTCCAAGGTTCTGGTCGCAGCTCAGTCTTCCGCATATAAGAGCCACATTTTGCTTCGGGAGGAGCCCTCCACTACTTGGGTGCCACAAGGGCTAGGGAGAGAATTCTGACATAATCCCTCAGATTTGGAATTGTTCTGTTTGAGAATATAATCAAGCCAACATCTACAAGTCCTGTAATGTTAAAGAATGTGTGTATCTGAAGTAGAGGTGAGGGGGAGCATAAACTTGGCTTCCAGAGGATACCAAGGCCATGTGTAAAGAATAGAAGGAAAGCAAAACAGTGACTCTTTTCACAGAGGGTTGTACTTATCTGGGCCTTTTTAATAAAGTTTACTTCATTTTAGAGTTTACTTTTGGTTTAAAAGAAATTGATTCAATCAATATTTTGACCATCTGTGGTAACAAGAGAGTTCTCAGGTGACTTTGGGTCACTTCCCCCTCCATCACTCAGTAATGTTTGTACTGCTGGAGAGACTATTATCAGACACTACCCCTGCTAATTCACTAATCAAATGCACCAGTGGGCAGGGATATGGGATAAAAGAAGACAGTTACTTAATGGGGGTTTATGATACTAAAGTTCTGTCAGGAACAGACCACTGTTTATTAGACAGATGTTTCATTTTAGATTTGACCAGCTCTGACAAAAACCTCAGTCCCTTTTAACTAAGGAACATGGTGGCAAATTCACTAAGCTGTGAATTTTCACCAGCCACCGCTAGTTGACTAAGTTGCGCTCAGGGAGGCAAACGGTAGCAAAGTTGTGTTACTTTGCCAGGCAAAGCGCATTTACGTAAGCGATGTCTAATTTGCATACGGCGCAAAGTTAAACATATAATAGAAGTATATGTAACAGTGACTACATTACACTACACAAGCCCAGGAAACCTTTAATAAATAAAATAAAGTTATCCTATTGCCCTAAACATGTGCCCCCTGTATAGTTGAGTTGCCATATGTTAGGAAATGTAGGGGGGGAAGGAGGGTAACCCCCCAAAAAATTAAAACTATCACCCTAAAAAAAGTAAAAGGCGCCAGCCTTTGTTTGGGACTTATAAAAAATGTCAAATTATTCAAACTCCTATCTATTGTATTTAACTTCACCAGGTCTGACCTGGCGAAGTAAAGTTTAGCGCAAGAGGTAACGTTCAGTAAAATGGGCATCTTAGTGAATTAGCATTGTTATGTCCCTACGTCAGTGCTCAACTTCGACCCGGCGTAAGGGTGTATAGTTGTGCTAGAGTATCTACTTCGCTAGTGAATTTTCACCAGGAACACTGTAAGTGAATTGGCAAAGTTGCGAAATGACGTCACGCTGGCGAATAAGCGCTAGCATTCGATGCTTTGTGCTTTAGTTGATTTGCCCCATAGAATGAATGTTTTTGAAGACCACTTCAAATAATTCAAATAAAAATCTGTTTGAATATTCGACTATTCGACTGTCGAATAACTTCCCCTTTAAATTTTTATTCGACTGCCTAGTTCGCCAGATAAAGCTACCGAATTGGCTTTCATTATTTTTAATGGAATAAAAAAATTTGATCAAATGGTTAAAATCGAACGATTTGGGATCAATCGAATTTTTTCCATTTGATCGTTCAGCCAATCGAATTGTGATAAAATCCTTTGAATTCGATATGCCCTAGTATTCCCATGGTCTATATCGGGGTTTTTTTTAACCCTCAAATTCAACCCTTAGTAAATCTGCCCCTTAATGTTACCTCTAGTGCTATATCTAGTGACATTTATAAAATGCTGGTGTCATGTATAATAAACAATATCTTACCTGGTGTTGAAATAGTATCTGATAGTATCTGGTGTCAAGTGTAATGTGAATAATTATCTGGTTTCAAATATAACATAATCTATCTGAGTATATGTAGAAGAGTGTTAGCGTGTCATTTACAGTAGGTTATGTTTCATCTGATGTGAAGAATGAGAAGTATATATGTTGTCATGTGTAATATACAGAGATTTGGTTCCAAGGCATCTGCACCTCCCCCATATCATCAGATCAGGAGCATGATAGGCCTTCATTTCAGCTTGTTATATTGTTTATTGTGCAGAAGTGATATTATACCAGACCTGAGTTGAGTTAATATTTAAATTGTTAGAAAATAGCCCGGGGACATGTCTTTCTTTTATATCATGAAAGCATTACAGAATTAGTATTCACTGAAGTTTACAATATACTGCAATCCTCTGGTGAATTATAAAATTGCAATATTGGAAATGTAGCCTTACAGTCACATTGAGGGGCTCACTTAAAAATAATGAATATACATTTTTTTGAATTAAATTACCCAAAAGCAGCTCTCACCTTGTTCTTACTCTAAAGGGCAGATTTACTAAATTCATGTGAATTATTCGAATTGAAAAAAAATTTGATTTTAGAATTTTTTTGAGCTACTTTGACCATCGAATTTACAAAAATTTACAAAAATAGAATAGCAAAAAATTTGATTCGAATTGGCCAAATTTGAAAATTCTAATTCTAATTCGATAGTCGAAGTACTTGCCCTTTAAATTTTTTTCGATATAACAGATTAAACCTACCGAATTGCTATATAACCCTAACCCCAACTTTTTTTGATCAAATAAAAAAAATTCAATTGAATGGTTAAAATCGTTCAAATCATTCGATACAAATGATTTTATCGATCAATCGAATTTTTCTTAATCAATCATTCAAAAATTGAATTGTGTTTCGAATTCGAGGGGTTTTAATTTGACCTAAATTCAATGGTCGAATTCGAGGGTTAATTAATCCTCGAATTTGACCCTTAGTAAAGCTGCCCCTAAATGTTATCAAAATTGTGTTTCTGATTAATTAAAATTTACCAATTTGTTTATAAAATGTAATTATTTTTATATTTCTATATACTTGTGTTTCTGTACATGTGGTGGTTGATGGTATCTAAGCTGCAGGAACCCAATTTTTTGCAGACATAAGGTATGGAGATCAAAATTATGTAAATGTCTCTTATCAGGAAAACCCAAGGTCCTGCGCATTCTATATAATTAATTCTATACCTGTATACAGTACAACTTCTAAACTGCTAGAGCAGAACAGGATCCCCGAGTTATAGGACTCCCTTTGATGTAATCCAGTGGTGGCCAAGTCTGTGAGAGACCCAATTTATGGTTAGTGAAATCATTACATGTTATCTGTATCAAACAGATTTACTGAATGTCATATTTTGAGACACATTATTTCTTTTTCTGTTTTCCTTAAAACACTGTACCCGGGGGCAAATTTACTGAAGGGCGAAGTGGCTAACGCTAGTGAAAATCTATTGTGACGTCATTTAGTAACTTCGCAAATTTACTAAGCCCAACTCTGGAGAATTTTTGCTAGAGATGTAGATCGCAACTTCGCACCCTAATGCTAGCAAAGTTGCACTCTGGTGAAGGGGGCAAAACGACGCAAATTTACTATGTTTTTTTATTTTTCTGAACGTTACCCCTTTTGCCATAATTGACTTCCCCAGGTCAGAGCAAGTGAATTGCAATAGAGTACAGAGGCAGTCACTTGGATTTGTAAGTTAAATGTGTCGTGACTTAACTCATCTATCTCATTTATCCCACTTAGCACAGAATATTGTGTCACAGCATCCCATCCAATTAAAGAGTTCACCATTGAAAACAATGGGGCTTTGGTATGCTAATGAAAAGTTTAAATGCATTAAATGAGTTAAGATAACTTTAGATAACACAGTTTCTTCAATTAGCCCTGAGTCACGAAGCATTTAACTTACAAATCGAAGTGACTGCATCTGTAGATAGGAGTCCCTGCCATGTTTTACTCTTTATAGGGTGATAGAATATACAATTTTTTTGGGTGCCCACCTTCCCCCCTACATTTTATTACATATGGCACCTTAGTTATACTGTGGGCACATGTGTGGGGCATTATTACATCCCTATAAACTTTTATTCCCTTTCCCTGGGCTTGTGTAGTGTTATGTATGCACTGCAGCAAATGCTTCCATTCATTTTAAAATTTGGCGCCGTATGCAAATTAGGCATCACTAGCGTAGCATTGATTTGTCTGACAAAGTAACGGTACCGAAAATTCACAACTGTTCACCTTCTTTTGTGCAACTTTGCAGTTTAGTGAATTAGATGGACACTGACGAAAATTCGCCATACGAAGTGCCTCTTAGTGAATTTGTCCCCAGGTCTTTCTTAAATATTATAAAACACAAGCCTCCCCACTAACTAATTTTTCTGGAAATTTAAAACAAAAATACAAAAAATTATTACTTTGGTTTTATGAATGCTTTTATGACTGTATACTAATCACAATAGTTATTTGAAACTCCGATTCTAAATCTGGCTACCTAGAATTGACTTATCTGCTTGGTACAGTACAAGAAAATCAGAAGATTCAGTGGCCATAAAAATAACTTATAGACACTGTGTGTAAAGCAACAGGTCATCATTCAGAGCCCTCTCTGTAGTCTTTCCTTTTTATGATGAAAATATCTTACGCAGTGTCTCAGTTAATAAAAAGAACTTGTAGGAGGATCACCATGATCTAATGTCAAACTAGTATATATTGTTAAAATAAAACTGTCTAACGGGATGTCTAGCTTCAACAATTGCCTATCTCGCACATTCATTTATGGCTATGAGATCTATAGAATGTAATAATTAAAGCAAATTTTTGTCATTTAACACATTAAAAATGTGTATTGTATTTTTATAGCTAGAAGTATTACTGTAAAGTGTATTGATATTAATTTTGCTTAGAATTTATGAATACAACATTTAGAATTGCAAGGGAATTTTAGAACTTTTATTTTAAAGAATCTGCCTTCTAACTTCTGCTTGATTAACTTATATTTGCAAGGTCACTAGTCCACAAAATTATACTGTACAGATACCTAGCCCTTAAAATTGCTTTGTATGGGTCCCCATCATGTATAGTACAAAAGTTTTACTGGCAAACAAAGGGTGAACCCTTTCAATTTTAATGTGGAAGTGCAAGGAAATGCAAGAGATCTGCCTGCCTGAAGATGCATTGGGGCCGATTTAACAAAATTTGAGCTTGCCTTTTTTTTCATAAGTTGAGGGAAATTTGGGACACTTTGTTGCAGTGTTTTTTTTTGTAGCAAATAAGAAATAAAATACCTTGCATAAGATGTTTTTGTGCACTAACAAAAAAAGAAAGATTTTACCACTGAAGGACAGCTCCCATTGACTTATATTTGACATCTGCAGCTTTTAGATGGTGAAGTTTTTCACTTAATAAATTACACATTTTTCATGGTCTAGAGTAAATTATTAAATACATGATTTTTAGTGCTACAAAATACAAATCGGGGAAAAGAAAAAGAAATATGAATGCTAAGAAATTGTCCCCTTAGAGCTGAACTTACTCTGAGTTATTTCCCTTACCCTATCTTTCCCTTACATAGAAACCTAGGTAAAACTATGTAACAGCAAACAAATAGATCAACGCGTCGGCGCTGTACTCGAGAAATTCAGGAAACGACAATGTCCTCATTCAATGAAGTGGCTTTATTCATACAAACAATTCATCGGGTGGCAATAATAGTGCGTACAGTCTACGCGTTTCGTGCCCAACCTCACGGCACTTCGTCAGATCCTGACAAAGTGCCATGAGGTTGGGCTCGAAACGCGAAGCCACCTCATTGAATGAGGACATTATAGTTTCCTGAATTTCTAGAGTACAGCGCCAACTGCTGTAAAGTTTGGGAGCTGCGGACCAGACCACACGGGCTGCTGCTGGAGGGGAAACTGTTCTAACTACACATGGGATAGGTGAGCTCCGCTGTTTGTTTTCCACATTTTTGTAGTTAAAACTATATGATAATATATATATATATAATTCTGTCATTTATAACTTTAAATACTGCATATGAATAACTGTTTTTTAGTATATTTAGAATAGCACAGCTACCCTGTAAATACTATACCACCTTAACATATGGTTCCTTCTACTGTATACTACTTGTAATCTATAAACAGACCTGTTTTGCCTTTTTCTGCTAGAATCTAATGTATGGTAATTTATTTGTTTGCAGAAAAACAAATCCTTGAATGTCTAAGGAATTTTGTTACAGACAAATGAAATCTCTAATTAAAGGATTAACACTGTATTTAACTGTATTTTGTATTGAATACATTACATATTTTGGTGGGCTGGCACACCATTGATATGAAAACCATTAATGCATTAAATGTATTTATTAATACAAAGAATGAACCAGTACAACACATTTTATTTGCCATTTTCTTCCTTATTTTTTCAGTAAAACCGTTTAAAATGTAATTAAAATGGAAAATTAATTTGGCATCAAGAATTACTAAAGGATTAGCTGCCTAGATGATGAATGAGGATCCTAATAAAGACATGTTTGCCCCAAAGCCCTTATTCTTGTGAGCAATGCTGATTAATGTGGTATTAACATTTTCTCTGACACAAGGTCATTTGTGCATACAGCAAAATTATAATTAGTGTGACCTTACGTATTTACTACTCTGGAATATAGTTATGTTAGGAAATATCTACAAATATAGAATATTGATTTCTTCATTTAGATAAATATTTTAAAATGGCCAAGATTAATGTAATTTTTAACAGAAATCAAGGAAAGGAATTTGATTTATAGTCTTGTGAAGTTTAACATTGGTATAAAAGAGACATGCTTTAATGCTAGAATTTATGCACCTTCCTACATTTCTCCTAACAGTTGGCAATCCTGACTCTTTAAATGTCTTTAAACATGTATCACTAATCAGAGTTCAGACACTTGCAATAAGGTGTAAGGCAAAAGGCAGCAAATATCATTCCTGGGGTCATAAAACATAGGAGCATATTTCTGATAGCTCAATTTGGGGAATCTTGAAGGATTTCCAGCAAAATTATTTTATTTTCCTTTTATTAACTTTTCTGACACCTAGGCTCAATTTAATAAGATTCAAGTCCACATTCAAGATAATTTGCTGGAAAAAAAACATGATCTTGACTGCTTTCAATTGTTCAAATGTGATTTAAATCTCAAAACTCTGAATGAAAAAATTGACATTTAATATGTGGCAAACTTCTATAAAAGTCAAGCTTGTTTTCATTTTTTTTGGCCCTTACTGGTGGCCAAGAAGGAAGCATCAGGCAAGCAAAATACCCATTAATGAAATCCAAAGGGTTAAGTTTTTTTGTCAAGTTTCAGGCACCGCTCAGGACAGAGTAGTCAGGCTGCAAAATCAGAAACCAGGTCAATCATTATAAACAATTATAATGAACCCAGTAAATTCACAAGAGAAGTCAGATAACCGGGAACAACCTTGGCTCTTTGTCCTTTTATTTCAAATTTAGATGGTGCATCGCTATGTTGGCACCATTATTGTATCACATCAAAACCACATAGTATGGGTGCTGTCTGTCACGCTCAGTGGCCCAAATCCCACACAGGAACAACCAGAAGGGCCACTGGGTTAATATTTAAAGGGTAATTAGAGGGAGTAGACTGGATAGGATGCTCACAGAAAGTTTATCGGCAAACAAAAGATACAACAACTTACTGGCTCAGGAGATCAAGGTAAAACAAAGTCCAAATATAGAAGCAGGAACAAGGAATCAGGAATCCAAGAACAAGGTCCAAGAACAGGGTCAGACTAAGACTGGGCACATAGAACCGGGTGACCAGCAGATTGACGAACTATGAACTGGCAGTGGGGGGAGGTCTGCTCAAGCTTTAAATAAGGGCCCTCTGCTGGGGGTTAACTAGGGAATAGGCTGCACCTGCCAGTTAGTGCAGAGCAGCTGAATTAATCAGCAGCACAAGGGATAACCATAGGGACCTCAATACAAGGTGAGCTCATGCCTCTAGCCTGCCAGAATACGGGAGAGGTAAGGGAACAGGCTAGAACACAAGAGATCCCAGGTTCAAACCCAGCAGAGGGATAATTCCTTACACTGTCATTTTGGATATGGTGCAAAACAAGATCAGAGTCCACTGCCTCTCATTAGGAATCATTTACATACCCAACCTTAGCAATCATGCCACTTTACCCACAGTTAGTTGCACATTAAAAACCACTTAAAGACACTTGCATCAATATGCACTTGGTGCCACCTAAATCTTCCTGCCTCCCATTTCAAATTGAGAGCAGCTGCACCCATTGACACAGGAACACAGGTGGTTGTGACCATAGGCACAATGCACTCTATTGGGCACAAGCGTCACTCTCAGGCCGAACATTGGAAACAATATCAATGGAACTTGGAAAACTTTCAGCCAATTGTGTCTGGTTTATGGTGAAGGGCTTGTGC
Source organism: Xenopus borealis (assembly GCA_024363595.1). Taxonomy (NCBI): domain Eukaryota; kingdom Metazoa; phylum Chordata; class Amphibia; order Anura; family Pipidae; genus Xenopus; species Xenopus borealis. The sequence continues at coordinate 26,249,545 of CM044435.1, read as the reverse complement.
AATTGTGTAAACTTTTAAGCAGTGCCTGCAATTGCATTCAGTGCAACAGGGTCAGATGCAATGTTTCCTTGAGACCACAGTAGCGTTAGCATTCTGGGGGAAAAAACACATCAATATGCTCAGAACTGCACTTTGCTCACTGCACTTACATGACTTAAGTGACCCCTTTAGTAGTTGAGTTCAGAAAGCAGTAAACATATAAAATCAATGAAGAATGGGCCATAGCAGTAGGTTCAACTAACTTTTTGCAAGATTTTTGTAACAAGCAGAGAAGTATTATAAATTAGCTATCCAGATTTCTTTTTTACTGCAGTTCATTTGTGCAGTTGGAGATCCCCATAAGTGAATTTACAAATAATGATCCAGCATAAAAAGTGCTTCTGTTTAAGTGATAATGCCAGTAGTAAATTAATTTCAAAGCACTACAGTGGAATATGACATACTTGATTATGACATACTTTGGATTCCAAAGCCAATAAATCCTGGAATACTATGTTTACCCCCCATGGAAACCATTTTGAAAAGTACAGATTCTGTTGAATTCAAAATGGGTAACCATGTTTTTCTACTCCTAATTACCAAACATCGAACCTTTTCTGAACTTACTGTATGAAAATTCAGAAAAAATCACCTCAAAAGTTTGAACCTCCCACATAGCATTAGGTACCAAGAAAAATATCCTAAATATGAACATTTTGATGCCTATTGTGCACAGGATTACCTAAGTGTCTGGCGTTTAGAGACCCTAAAATTAATTTGGGCATACAAAATTTTCCTAGAAGTCACTACAGCTACTGCATAATCACCACATTTACTGCATTTTTCAGGGTAAAAACACAAAATGATATGTTGACCCCCCAAAAGCCATATATTTTTACAAAGTAAACATTGAAAACTATGTCTTTTAACTAGAAGCTACTGAGTAGCAATGTTTTTCCAAAATTGCTGATTTTGATGAAATACTTGAAAAACCCCTCATCTTCCACTTTCTAGGATGTTATCTCCCTCATAGCATAAGGCACCAAAAAAAAAACAATATAAAAATGAAAGCAAAAGGTACACTAAACAGTTTGATGCCCATTGTGCATAATGTTACCAAAGTATTTGATGTTTAATGACCCCAAAATGAAGGTAATGCATACAAATTGACCTCACGGTCATTTGAAATATCAACACATTTACTACTAGTGATGGGAGAATTTATTTGACAGGTGCGAATCAAATAAATTCACGAAATGGCAGCAAAAATTCACGAAAGGGCAGCAAAAATTTGCCACGAAAAAACGAGTTGTGCGGCGAAAATGACACAACACATGGTGAAAATGACACAACGCGTCAAAAACGAGTCACGAATGACGAGATGCGTCTAATATGACGCGGCTCCCGTCACAATTCACATGCTGCACCTCGTTTCGCAAAATTTTCGCCAATTTGCGAATTTCGCTGGAAAATCGCAAATATTTCGGCAAAGCAAATCGGGATAGATTCGCCCATCACTATTTACTACATTTTTTGTGAGGTAAAAACACAAAAAATGCATTGACCCAGCAAAACCATAAACTTTCGGTACACATTCAGATGAATTAAAAATGGATAACCATGTCTTTTTACTCCGAGTCGGATTGCATTCCCAAAATTGTTGGTTTTGATGGGATTTGTATAGCTACAAGTCGGTGGAGCAAGTGAGCATTTTTAGAAGAAATAATTTCTGAATTCATTTTTATTTCTATATTACAATATTAAGACTTTCTGCAGACTTCAGGTAACTTGTTTTTTGGAAAGGTAAGGGTGATGTTTGGGCCCCACTGCTGTATTTGATATATTTGGTGTAAAAGTTGTATCAATGTATTTTCTGTTTAATACTGATAATATTTCATGAGTTTCCCTGTGAAAATGACGCCCATAGACTCTGATGGGTGAAAAAAAATTGACGCACGTCAAATTTGATGTGATTAAAAAAAAAAAGTTGTCGTCCATAGACTTCATTGCATTTCACTGCATTTTTAGCGAAGCAAAACAGGTCAGATTCACCCATCACTACTGTTTTAATAACAGACAATGAAGTCTTGATAAAGGTCTGAGATGGGGACCCAAAACATTGATCTGTATTTTATTTGTGGAAGTAATAAAAGTTAATGTCAAGCAAATATTCAATGTGCAATAGAGTCAATGTATATTTATATCCTTTACTGTGAAAGTTAATCCAGACTAAAGACACATGGGTCAGTTTTCCAAGTAATTAGCTGGCAAATTTTTTTTGCATTATAATAACACCTTTACCAACAGTGTTAGCCATTAGGGTTGTGGCACACAGAGAATTTTATCCACTAGTTGTAAAGAGTGACTGAAGTTTATCAGAGCACAAGTCACATGGCTAATGGCACTTGGGAAAATAAGAAAATAAATAATTTGATTGATCGATAAAATAGTTTGAATCGAACAATTCAAACGATTTTAACCAATCAAATTTTTTTATTCGATCAAAAATAATTAAAACCAATTGGGTAGGTTGAAACTGGCGAACTAGGCAGTCGAACAAAAATTTAAAGCGCAAGTTATTAGACTGTCAAATATTCGAATAGAATTTTATTAAAATCATTAGAATCATTCGATTCGATTGAATTTTCAATTTGATCTGCATAGAATTTCTCCATGTGTTCTGTATTACTGAAAAAAATAACAAATTCTTTGCTCAGGAAAAAAAACAATGATATCAGTATAATGCACACATTTCAACTTTTAAGATTGGAGCCCTCCCCAGCTATCTCCCCGATATCTAAGGAGCTGTTTGGGTACTGTGTCTGGAAAATTGGCAAAATGGGAGACTGTTTTCCTGTGAAGAACAGATAGGGAATTTATTCGGCAGGGGCGAATTCGTGGCGAATTCCCACGTTTCGCCGCTGGTGAATAAATTTACGAAACGCCAGTGAAATTTTGCCTGGTGAAAATTCGCAGAAGAAAACAACGCGTCGAAGTTGACGCGACGCGCGTCAAAAGCGCGCCGCAACTCGTTTCGTGAATTTTTCACCAATTCCAGAGAAATTCGCAAATTTTTCAGCGAAGCAAAACTGGGGAGATTCGCCAATCACTGATAGGGAAATGTATTTCCTATTTCAGAGCTTAAAAAATGCCTTAACTGTAATGTAATTTTACCTTCCCATGTACCCCAATGTGATTTGGAAAAATGTCACTATTTCAGGTGCGCATTTACTAATGGTCGAATTTCTAAGTGAAAAAACTTCGAAATTCAACCATCAAATTTTTTTAAGGCTATATTGACCTATTTCGATCGAATAGGTCCATTTCAATCAAATTAATATTATTCAAATAATTTGATTGTATCGTTCAAATCGGACGATTTTGAGCAAAATCCTTTGAATTCCTAGGACTTAGAATTTTTTTTCAGGTTCTAGGAGGTCTCCATAGGCTAAAATGGCAATTTGGCAGCTTTAAGGTGGTGAACAGTCGAATTGGAAGGATTTTTGAAGGGCCAGTATTTTGAAATTCGAAAATTTTAATTTTCTGATTTTTTCAATTCAAATTGCATTTTGGACTATTCAGTAGTTGAAGAAGCCCAACATTACTTCCAAATTCGAATTTAATTTGAATTTTCACTTCAACACCCAATTATTTGTATTTATTCATTTATTGCTACGTGTATGCCCAGTGCTATATATTTTACAATGCATTAACTTTCAATGATTTGTGGATAAAGGGATTGATGGTATGAAACAGTAGATTTGTAGATCTGCAGCATTTTAATAGATCTGCAGATATTTTAATAGCCCCTTGCCTGGTCCTTTTTTTTATCTGCCCCTAGGCAGGGATGGGTAACAAGTGGAATACGATGGTTTCCTGAGCCCACCCTAACTCTCCCCCTTCTATTCTTCCAAAGCCTACCTGCCTGTCTGATACAAACACACAAAATACATGTGTCTCTTACATACATGCTTTAGAGCAGTATGGCTCTCACAGCATACAGCTGTAAATATAGTAAATATGTAACACAGAATGAAAAGCGCTGATATAAATACTTGTGCCTGCACTATTTTTTACTTTACTGTATCAACAGTTTTTTGCCAGGCGTTAATAGTGTGCCAAATAAATGTTTTATCTAATTTCCGATATATCACAGTTTTTTACAATTTGGGTGCATTTTTATTTTTGCATTTCTATTTATTTTTTCATTGCACCTGTAAAACTATTGTACACCAAATCTAGCAAAAATAGGATCTTAACCACTGATATCACTTCAAAGGAGAACTAAAGTGAGTGATGTATCAGCGCATGCGCAGTTGGAGCAATCTTCCTGTTCACGACAACTGCGCGTGTGTCGAAAGTCACATGCATTGCCAATGGGAAGGAAGAAGCCCGAAGATTTCCGAAGAGCCAGAAGATGGCACCTGTGAATGCAAATGCCTGAATCGGCACGAGTAAGTAAAATGTTATGGGCATTTGCCTGGGGTAGCAGATAGGCTGGGGGGGAGAGGGAGGGGGGCCTATGTAAGGTAGGGTTGTTTTTAAGTAAGTGTTGAATTCTCATTTAAGAATTTTTGTTTATTGCATTGATTGGCTTAAAAGGGTGGCTCACTTTTGAACAAACTTTTAGTATGATGTAGGGAGTGATATTCTGTGACAACTTGCAACTGGTTTTCATTTTTTATTTGTGGTCTTTGAGTTATGTAGCTTTTTTATTCAGCAGCTCATCAGTTTCAATTTCAGCAATCTGGTTACTAGGATACAAATTACCCGAGCAACCATGCATTGAGTTGAATAAGAGACTGGAATATGAATAGGAGAGGGTTGAAATAGAAAGACAAAAAATTAAAAGGAGCTATAGCAATACATTTGTAGCCTTACAGAGCATTTGTTTTTATATGGGAGTCAGTGACCCCTATTTGAGGCAAATAATTAAAAAAAAAACTATAAAAAATAAGACATTGAAGACATTGTAATGTTGCTTAGAAATGACGACTCTGTACCATACTTAAAGGTGTCAGCATGTGTATGCTTCTACTTCCTTCTTTTTCTTGCTATCACAAATAATGTTTGTTTCTATACAAAAAAAGTATAAGACAGAGTTCAACAGGTGTCAGTATGTACGTGCTTCTACTTCCTTCTTTTTCTTGCTATCACCAAAATCAGAATAGTTGGACATTATTATTTGGCAAGTCTTCATAAATAAAGAAAACTTCTAATATTTTAAATTATTCAGAGATGAATTCTCAACAGCGCTTGAGCCAAAAGCATTGCATTTGTGTGATAAAAATGTCAGCTCCGTTATTGCAGAGGAGTGCATGCCTAATCAACATTTGAAGCATTTAATGATACAACAGAATTTAAAATTCTCTTTCAACCACAAATCATGTTTTCCATTAAACAAAGCAAAAACCTGACAGGCATTAGCAAGGATTCATTCAGTCCCCCTATAAGATATATTGGATGTAACTCTCAATGAATATCTGACACCCAACTGCTGCATGAAGACATAATGAAGCAAAACAGATGAGGGAGAAGAATAGTGAACATAACTTAATTATTTCGGATGATGCAGAATTTTTAATTGATTGCATTTAGAAAGTTTCTTATTTTAGTATGATGACACTTATATTAAAGTTTAATTTTTGCTATAGTTACCCTATAAGAACAAGCTTGGGGGCAAATTTATCAAATTCACATGAAGGATTCAAAATTCGATAGAATTTTCAAAAAAGATTCGAATTCGAATTTTCGATTGTTTTTGAAGACCACTTTGACCATCAAATTTTGAAAATTCAATTGTATCTAATGATTTGAATAATTTGACTAAAAATGTATTCGAATATTCGACAGTCGAAAAACTTCCCCTTGAAATTTGTATTCGACTGCCTAGTTCGCCAGTTTCAACCTACCAAATTGGTTTTAATTATTTTCGATCGAATAAAAAATGGTTAAAATCATTCTAATAATTTGATTAGAACGATTTTATTAAATTATTTGTATTCAAATATTCGATATTCAAAGGATTTCAATTCAACCACAATTTGATTGGTCGAATTTGAGGGTAAATTCACCCTCGAATTTGACCAATAGTAAAACTGCCCCTTGGTGTTGACAAATCTTTTTCACAATCAATGTAATCTCAGGCTTATCCGTCATCATTGAAATAGAGATGAAATGATTCCAAATAATAATTAGCATCAGGAGATACTTCTTGAAAAAAAAATCCATTTACTAACCCCCATCAACAGTGCAGTGCATGAATGCTTGACAATTGTTGCCTATAAGCATGGAGTACAAATAAACACCTTCTCCCAATACTGAGCTCTGTTTGCAAGGCATCACTGCAGGAGGCATCATTCAGTATAGGGCTCCTGATGTCCTTTACACAAACCGGTGCTCCTTCTCACACCTCTGAAATGGTTTACTAGGAAAGTGGTTCTTATTTCTTATATCTCCCAACTCTTTTCTGTAAGACAGTCCCAATTTTGGTAGCTCATCCCGCAGTCCTAATGGCAGATAAAGGGCGAAGTGACCAACGCTGGTGACAATTTGCCAGTGTTACCGCCTGCAGGAACTTTGCTGATTTACTAACGGGCGTAGGTGTCACTTTGCTAGCGAAAGAGATAGATGCTAGCGGTGATTCTCACCAGTGAAGTGCAATGGAGATTCCTCAATCTTCAGTTAATTACATTATATTCTGAGTGGAAAAATTAGAAAGTCCAAAAAAATGCTGGTGACTTTTCATTTTTTTTTCAGGGTGATAGGCTGCAAAAAGTATAAAATGTTTTTTTGGGTAACCGGTTTCCCCCATATATTTTCGAACAATTGGGACATTATTTTAAAATGGGCTCATGTCTAGGGCATTAAAACAGCTCTATTGACTTTATTAAAGGAAAACTATTCCCCCCGAACAATGTAGGTCTCTATAAACAGATATTGTATAAAACAACTCATATGTAAAACCCTGCTTCATGTAAATAAACCATTTTCATAATGATATACTTTTTCAGTAGTATGTGCCATTGGGTAATCATAAATAGAAAACAGCCATTTAAAAAAATAAGGACAGCCTCCTGGGATCCTAGGATCCAACGGTGCACACAAACATACCAAACAAACTATAAAGTTAGGTCACATGAGCCAATTAACAGACAGAGTTGTGTCTTTTGCTTCAACATTTCTTCCTGTTACAGTTAGAGTTGAAATATTTCTGGTCAGGTGATCTCTGAGGCAGCACACAGACCATCACAAAATGGTGGTTCAAGGCAAGAGATGTAAAAGGGCAATATTTACTTAAATATATATTCCATGTAGGTAAGATTCTTTAATATGTCACTTGATTTGATATAAACTCTGTTGCTCAAAAATTCATTTTCAGGGTATAGTTTTCCTTTAAGGTTCGTTGCACTTGTGTAGTCATCCGTGGAAATGGTATGTATTTGCTGCAACATGTAACATAAATAGTTCCATTCAACATTATATTTCCCACCATATGCAAATTAGCCTGAGTGAAGACCTCTAACGGATTTGTGCTAGGCAGAATTGATTGCTAGCACATCTTTTCTTTTATTTGTATGCATTGCTGAACTAACTTCCCTGTGAATTACCGCCTGGCAAAGTATTGCAATGGGTGCGAAGCCATTGCTGGCGAATTTTCGTCGGTTAGAAAATTTGCCCCTAGTTTCTTACTAAAAATGTCCTGCATTTTAAATACATTTGCTGCACTTAGCGTGGCAGAACTTTTGGTCCTTCATTCAATTTTTTGAATGTTGGGAGGTATGCCTTACATACAGAGCGCAGGTTATGCCAGCTTGTATGCTGTTCACTGTCAAATGCAATGCCTTGTGGCTCCAAAATCAATGCAAAGATTGCAGTTGCACGTCTTATTTTGTACTCACACCTTGCCTTTTTTTTTATATATGCGGTTTTGTATAAATTGTGTATGTTTGGTTCAGTGTGTGTTTACAGAGTGTATCATCAATATACACATTTAAGCAGAGACTGCTCTTTCTTTGATCTTAGAAACTGTCTGGTTTGTTCATGTTTCATGAAAAGAATGTTGTTTCTCCCTTTACTCAAGGGAAGGCTAAGATATAACATTTATTATGATTAAGTAAAGGTGAACTAGCAGTATTAAGAAAAAAAGGCTGAAAGAGCTGAGCATGAAGATCACTGTGTGAAGATAATAGATCTAATGCATCAAACATAATGGTGTGAGTGATCTCTTGCCATTATCTGCAATGAGTATTGGGTCCACACTTTCCACATTAGTGTGCTGATAATACAAGAAACCTGAAACTACCATTTGCACATCGTTTTCCAATAATGGATGTGAAAATAGAAGTAATTTCAGATAGAAGATGGCTATCTGAAGCCAATAAAAGACTTGTATAGTACAATTCCTTCTTAAGCAATGCTGTAGGGGAAGTAAACAGAGGTTTAGATGCAATATCATATTTCAGAATTGGTTTAAGGATCGGTGCTTGAGAGTGTATTGGGTAATTTTTTTCCCATTAAATAGTGTTTTTTTTAAAATAGTTTTTACTGCTTTTTAACAGCTTCAACTGTTATTAAACTGGGGCTATAATACCATAGTTTGCTGTACTCTCACACATGGGACCAAATTGCAGGTTCTTGTTAAGGAATACCTTGATAAAACTAGACTTTAGCAGATACAGTAATCCACAGGATCCCTTGTTTGGACATGTAGTCATGTGGTCTTCTAAGGATGTCTATTCAAGTAATATAAATCCTTATGCCTGTAGTAACCAGCTTTTATGAACAGTTTGAATAAGGACGTTCCTGCAGTTTTGCCGTTACCTTATGATTCATAGTCCCGTTCCTGTTTCCTTCTTCTTGTCTAAGCTCATAGCACGCATGAAGACAGATAGTCTTACCTACCATGTTCTAATAAATGTACCTAAAAAGTTCCAGTGTTTGTCTGACTGCTTTGCCTGAACTAACACAGCAGAATCATTTAACCTACTGCTAGCCAAGCTGTTTATCAAAATGCCCTTTCATGAAAAACTCTGTCCCCCTACACTCAGACTTTTGTCTTATTCCTCATGGATTTTTGGTAGAAGCTATATATTTTCCACTAATGTCTACTTAACAGTGAGTTTTGCAAGTCAGCATAAATGTACAGGTATGGGACCTATTCAGTGGAAACTAATAATCAGAAAGCTACGAATTAGGAGAAAATTCATTTCCTATAGACTCCATTTTAAACAAATAATTCTAATTTATAAAAATGATTTACTTTTTCTCTGTAACAATAAAACAGTAGCTTGTACTTGATCACAACTAAGATATAATTATCTGTAATGGAGGTAAAACAATTACAGATGCAGCCACTGGGATTTGTGAGTTAAATGCGTCATGACTCAGGGCTAATTGAAGAAACTGTGTTATCTAAAGTTATCTTAACTCATTTAATGCATTTAACCTTTTCATTAGCATACCAAAGCACCATTGTTTTCAATGGTGAACTCTTTAATTGGATGGGATGCTGTGACACAATATTCTGTGCTAAGTGGGATAAATGGGATAGATGAGTTAAGTTTTTCTGTGTCAAATGTACAATCCAAAGTGGCTTCATCTGTATATTGGGTTTATTTATTGTTTAAATTATTTTTTTGGAGACTTGATGGCAATCTAGATTACGGAAAGATCTCATCTAGAAAACAGGATAACATTCTGGGTAACAGGTCCCATAGATACTAATTGATGTTCATTATAAGTAAGCTTCACATTGTATTATCACATATAATAATGAACACAATTACACCCATCTAGTCATATGATATAACCACAAACATCAATCTGGAAAATATAAAACAAATGATGCTTAGGGATATCATCAGTTGCCATTGGTGCTTGATTACATAATTTTGTAGTAGTGACTTTCATACTCTAGTTCCATTTTGAGGTTCATCAACTTAAATAGCATGGCTTTGTCTTTTTAGAATTCAAGAATGCCAAGAAATCAAGAGGGTTACTTATTCAAGGTCGAGTTGCATATAAACTGAAAAAATTTAGTTTTTTGAGGTTATTGAAATATTTCAAGGTGAAAAAAACCCACACATTTTTCAAGATTTATTATGCCCTGAAGCTGCAAAAAGCCCAAATCCAAATTTACTCCAACAAAAACCTGTCAAAGTCATGTAAAAGTCAGTGATAGAAGTCCCTTGAATCATTTGAAGATGTTTTTAGCCTTAATGATTTTTGTGTTTTTTCGGTGGTTTGCACTGGAAAACTCGAGGCATTTTTCGCTGATAACTTAATCAATTTGAGTATTCAAGTTTTTCCCCCAATTTGAGTTTTTTACATAAATTTTTTTCATAAATAAGCAAACATTTGAGTTGTGAGAAAAAAAACTCACAAACTCAACCTTTGATAAATAACCCCCCAAATGTTGAACCAAATTCAACCCCCAGGCAATACTCTACAAGCATCTTGAGGCACGCACTTTCATCAGTCATTTCAGAGGTAGATTTAACTTATGTCCAGTTTTAAAGGGAAGATGTGACAATTATAACGCAAAATAACCCCAATGGCACATAGCATTGACACAAAAAATGATGCTCAGGTATAAATAAAGTTACACCTACACAAGTAGGTGCAAATTTAGCATCCTTCTGTCAATTATTATTTGTTGTCTCTGTTGTAACAGCTTGAAGCATGAAAGTATAACTAATTAGCCTTTCATGTGCAAGCGAGCGCCGTTGCCTCCCATGTTGCCTCCCATGCCTCCCAATATATATATTGTGACTCTCAGTTGGCCATCACACAACTCCAAACAATGTTTGAGAGATTTCTTGAGAGGGGGTATGACTATCAGTTACTGGATGTCCAATTACATAGGGCTATGCAACACACACAAGACTCCCTACTAACCAAGGGCCCAACACCTTTGATTTTCTTGAGAGGGGGTATGACTATCAGTTACTGGAAGTCCAATGACATAGGGCTATGCAACACACACAAGACTTCCTACTACCCAAGGGCCCAACACCTTTGATTTTCATTACAACTTACACATCAGTGACAAACCATTTTTCAAGAAAAATTAAAGCGAATTAGCCCATGATCAACATGGACAAATCATTATCTTTACTTGGGGCTCCCTTACCTATGATGGGCTAGAAAAGGGGCAAGAACTTAAAGAAACATGTTGATGGTGACAGACTTTAAGGGACACATTCCTACCCCGACCAATTGTATATCCAAATAAAAGAAATTAGGTTGCTATAGCTGCCCTGACTGCAGCACCTGCTGTTGTTTATTTGGACCCGACTTCCCCCATCCCCACATTGGCAAGATACTTAAGATCTTTCATAGGCTCACCTGTACTTCCACATATGTGGTTTACATTATTACTTGCCCCTGTGGCTTGCATTATGTGGGTAAAACCATTACCACGCTCAGGGAACGAATCAGCAACCACAGGTCAGCAGAGTTCTTAAGGAGGGACAATCCACACAACCTGTGGCAAGACGTTTCTTTACCAATGGCCATGGGCTGTCCACCTCTAAATGCATAGCTATTGACCACCAGCCACCCCTAGCCAGGGGAGGTGACAGGGACACTGCCCTTTTACGAAGAGAATCCCGATGGATCCATAGACTTTGTCTCCTAGGGGCCTTAATGAGCCCCTACCCCTGAGATACTTCTACTAATGTATTCATTAGTAAATGTATTCATCATTTCATGTATTCATCATTTTATGTAGAAAATGTATTCATCTGCTAGTTCTCACCCTGATGATAATATGTTCCTTACCATGCATATAGTTCAACTGAATTTAGTTTTATTGTTTATCTGTTCACAGTTACTGTACTGTGCTACAACATGCTACCCCACTGGTCTTGGACACACATACTATAAGTGGTCTCTGTTATATATATTAGGACTAGGCATTCAATGCATCTGATAAAGTAGTGGTGGCTTTGCTGAGAGTGATCACCACAGTAATTAAGATAAGTATGTTTATGTGGGTAGTGGTGGATGGCAAACATACTCACCTCATGCCCTGATACCCCGCCATGCACCACCATGAACATTGATGGGCCATGCCTGGATCTAGTGACACAGCAGTTTCTGGTCCTTTATGGCCCTTAGTTGCAATAGGGCTGGACCCAAGAGCTGTACACTTATTTTGATGAGTGGTTAGTGGGTAGACAAACAGGGATTATGGTAAATATCTTGTAAATCTCTATGAGTTATACACACAAAGTCATCCCATATCTGGTCAGTCCTACACTTTTTTGTCAGATCTTTTGCATTTGTCTGTGAATGTTGTGGTCACGACCTCATTGCACCACCATTCAATGAATTTAAAAATTTGTGGTGAGCACAACGTTCCCTTGTTTGGTATAGTTGATACAGGAGCAGTGTCCAGCTCCCACCCTTCCCAGCTATAGTCAGGCGATGCCACTGGTGGCCAATAGAAGGGCAACCAAGTTTGTTTGAGAGTTTTACTTTGAAAGCAGCAAGTATGTTACAGGTAAAACTTAGCCCCTTTGTAAAATGTAGAATGAAGCAATAGAATTCTTAAAAGACCCTGTCATGGGAAAAAAAAAATTTCAAAATTTTTCAGTTAATAGTGCTGTTCAAGCAGAATTCTGCATTGAAATCCGTTTCTCAAAAGAGCAAACAGATTTTTTTATATTTCATTTTGAAATCTGACATGGAGCTAGATATATTGTCAATTTCCCAGCTGCCCCAAGTCATGTGACTTGTGCTCTGATAAAATTCAATCACTCTTTACTGCTGTACTGTAAGTTGGAGTGATATCACCCCCTCCCTTTCCCCCACCCAGCAGCCTAACAAAAGAACAATGAGAAGGTAACCAGATAACAACTTCCTAACACAAGATAACAGCTGCCTGATAGATATAAGAACAGCACTCAATAGTAAAAACCCATGTCCCACTGCGTACTATTCAGTTACATTGAAAAAGAAAAACAGCAGCCTGCCAGAAAGCAGTTCCCTCCTAAAGTGCTGGCACAAGTCACATGACATGGGCAACTGGGAAATTGACAAAATGGCTAGCCCCATGTCAGATTTACAAAATGAAAAATAAAAAAATCTGTTTGCTCTTTTGAGAAATGGATTTCAGTGCAGAAGTCTACTGGAGCAGCACTATTAACTGATGCGTTTAAAAAAAAACATGTTTTCCCATGACAGTTTCCCTTTAATGAATCAGATGCAATTTGAGAGTAGGACTGGCCAGATATGGGATGACTATGACTTAGTTCACGAGCTATGCAATGTATGTATAGTTACAGAGGTGGAATCACACACTAACTCAATTTATAAAGTTGATGTTGCCTTGAGAAACATAATGAATTATTTTTATAGGCAAACTCTAAGTTGCTTCCAGGAAAAGCCACTAAAATTAAATAGCACAAGGTAAGTTTGCCATTTTGTGCACTTCCAGGGTTTCCGTTTGTTATCTTATCCAAGTATATAAGAACATTCAAAGTTATAAAATCCCTTCCAATCTCTCTTTCAATTAACAAAAGATAAATAATACATTATAGCAATGTATCCTAATGGTGCATAACCCAGCTATATTAACATGTGGGTGGTGATAACAAAACAGAATTTCTGTAGTTTGCAACAATGTTAAAGATTACTGCTGTTGGTAAGGCTCCGTAATGTGCAATGCATGAGCAAACAATATTTAATTTCTACTAACACCGTTAATGGAATTAAATAGCAGCCATTTTGCTAATGGGGTGTTAGCTTGCTTGCTCTGAATTACAAAGGATTAATGATTGCACTGCTTGGTTTATGTTTGATAGCAAAATCCATTTAACCTCATAAAAGAAAGAGTTAAATTCCCTATACAGCAAGCCAACTCTCCAATGGCATTATATTTTATATTATTTCAGTACCTTACTCTGCAATAAAGCCAAATAGATTTTCCATTATTGTAAACCACTTGCATATTACCATCAGGGTAAATGCTGATTCTAAATAGACAGTAAATAATTCCGCTGACACAATGTACCCATTTCTGTCTAGGAAGTAAAACAATTAGGGTTTTTCTTTCTACAAAGAAATTGGAATTTGAATCACTTTTATATATATTTTCCATCTGCCCAAAAGTATAGTTAAGCAGATTGGGAGCATTAGTCCAAAAATAAATGTAAATACATTTGCTGGTTTGCAGAAAATAAACTTAAGACTCGATGGGGCTTATTTATAAACACTGGACAGTATCCCATCACATCAAATCAGCGATTAGCTTTTTCAGCCGGCTTCAGGTTATACACTGAAAGCAATCATGTAATTGGTTACCATGGGTTACTGCCCAGGTGAAAATTTGCCAGTGTAGTTACCTTGAGCATTTATAGTTCATTCATTCAGACATGCCAGATACCCAAGAATGGGAATGACACTGTAGGCCCCATAGATTAGATCAATGCATGATTCTTATATTGACCAAATGTAATTCCATCATGTCTGCTATTTAAAAGACTAATAGATACATTTATATTTTCTATAGCTGTGTCTAATTTTTAGCTTATTGTACAACATAGGAATTTTACACTGTGGTGAGAAGAAGAGCCACCCCTTTCCAACTGCTATATCAAAGTTAACAGTTCAAACAGACTGACATGGAAAGCTTTAAGCTCTGATAAAAAGGAGGAGGGTGATGATATATTGGAAGACCCACAACTTCAACAGGGATCATTAACAAATGCAAAAAGAATTATAAGTGTTGCAAAAAATGTATTGAGCCAAAAACATGCAAGAGAGGCAATGATTTGGGCCAACAAAGCCCTTTATCAAGCTTTGATGGTCTGAAATGTTGCCTTTCTTGTTTGCTATTGGGCAGCAGTGTGCTGCAGTGAATTGTTTTTAACAAGAAATGGCCACTGCCTCACAAATATAAAATATAATTTAGTTAACTAACATTTTCCCTCTGCTATCAGCTATTCTGATATACTTTTTAGTAGATATGCTCTAAATGAAATTCAAACCATAATTTGCATATTCAGATTTCAGAAAAAAAAACATTGGAAACATTCCTTGAATCAAGCATTCGGTATTAACATTAACATCAGGAAAACATCCACATTCGGTTATTACTAGATAATATGAGAACATAAAACTTCTTCCCCTGGCATCACATCCCTCTCTTTCTCTGCCCCAGTCCAGCTTTCCCTTGCCTTAGTTCATTGTTTCTCACCCAATCACAGTTGCATCTGATTCTGCCAATCTCATATAGATCTTGCCAGACTAACTTAATTTCTTTTTATGAGAAGGTGAACAGGGACCTCAATTCCGGGATGGCAGTGGATTTGATCTACTTAGACTTTGCTAAAGCATTTGATACACACAGAAGTTTACGGGTTAAATTAAGCAATGTTGACCTGGAACATAGTATTTGTACCCGGACAAAGAACTGGAACATAGTATTGTACCCGGATAGAGAACTGGCTAAAAGATAGATTTGCTAACAGTGATGGAACATTTTATAATAAAACCAGTGTTAGTGGAGTACCGCAGGGCTCTGTACTAGGTCCTTTCAATTTGTTTATTAATGACTTGGAGGTGGGCATTGAAAGTACTGTTTCTATTTTTGCAGATGATACTAAATTGTGCAACAATATAGGTTCCATGCAGGATGTTGCCAGTTTGCAGCGTGATTTGACTAAGTTGGAAAACTGACCAGCAATTTAGAAAATGAGGGTGAGTGTTGATAAATGCAAGGTTATGCACTTTGGCAAAAATAATATAAATGCAAGCTATACTAAATGGCAGTGTGTGACGAGTTTTCTTTAGATGAGAAGGATCTTGGGGTTTTTATATATAACAAGTTGTCTAATTCTGGGCAGTGTCATTCCGTGGTCACTAAAGCAAATAAAGTTCTGTCTTGCATAAAAAAGGGCATTAACTCAAGGGATGAAAACATAATTTTGCTTCTTTACAGGTCCCTGGTAAGGCCTCATCTGGAGTATGCAGTGCAGTTTTGGACTCCAGTTCTTAAGTGGGATGGAAGACTTAAATTATGAGGCAATTGTTTTGGCAATTGTTTTCTCTGGAAAAATGGCACTTGAAGGGGAAACGATTACACTTTAGAGGACATTAATTGATTACAAGTTAGAGGCACAGTAGAGGACATTATAGACAAATATCAGGGGGCCTTTTTACCCATAAAGAGGATCACCACATTAGAGACCACCCCTTCAGACTAGAAGAAAAGGACTTTCATTTGAAGCAGCTTAGTTGGTTCTTAATAATGAGGACAGTGAGATTGTGGAATGCACTCCAGGGTGATATTGTGATGGCTAATTCTGTTATTGCTTTTGAGAGTGGCTTGGATGACTTCTTGGACAGCATTAACATCAAAGGCTATTTTGATATTAGACTAAAATTAGTATAGATATGGGTATATATAATCTATGTGAAGGTAGGGAGGGGTGTGTGTATGGAGGCTAGGTTTTTATTTGGAGGGGTTGAACTTGATGGACTTTGTCTTTTTACAACCTGATTTAACTATGTAACTATGTAACTATAAACCACCAGTGTAATCTCGCTGCTGGTCATTCTGATACCTTGTCATGCAGCCCCTGGATTATAGCTTCATGGCTTTCCTTTCAAAGAGCCAACTGTTTCATTCTACTGAGCATGTAGCCTGGAGTCACTGAAAAATGAAGAAGTGGAAGAAGATCACCTCTGTGGTACTCACTCAGAAGTACCCTGGGCCAGATCAATTTTCTGCCAATAGGAGAGCTGATCAGGTACTTTAAGTCATTATATTCAATGGGAGACTACTAACATTTAACCTTTGCTTCTCCTTTAAATCAGTTAAAGCAAACTTTATTACTCACGTTAAGAATATCATACATATTCTTAAATAATTTGCAATTGGTTTTTATTTTTAATTATTTGTGTTTTTTTTTATTTTTTATTCAGGAGTTCTCCAGTTTGTAATTTCAGCAATATGGTTGCTATGGTCCAAATGACCCTTGCAACTATGAATAGATTTAAATAATAAATTGACATATGTATATGAGAGAGCCAGAAAGATGAGTAATAAAAAGCAGAGGGGTAACCACCATGGGAGCAAGAGGGGTACAACTGAGCAAGAGCCAGCAACCCTGCAGGGCCCCCCAGCTGGAATCTGCTGCAGAAGAAGATTTGTCACAGATTCCTCCATATTCTCCAGTGCAGCTACTCACCATGCAGCCTGTGGGCTATTCTAAACTCAACAATCTGCCTCTTGTGGCTTTGGTGGCAAGACCACTAATCTAGGCATGCCTACATTCAATATGCAGAACAATAACAAAAACAAAACTGCTTTTTTAAGACAAACAAGTTAAATTGTGTTTTCCAAGCAAAGTAAAAGTAAAGACTAAAAAGACCATCAGCAGTGGTTGGACCTGGGTTGTAAAAATGTTGTTTATATTTGAGTTGAATAAAACACAACCCATCTACTAGAAATCTCTCTTTTAAAGTGAGTTAACAAACACAAGGTGTGAACTGTGATTTCTATCCTAAATTAAAAAGTGACAGTGCCAAATACTTATTTTTTTATTACAGCCTTAGTTTCTAGAATTCTTATACATTTTATTGCTCAAAGGTAACCTTTGCATAAATAATGCAGGCCTTTTCCAGAAAACTGAATGCTTTTGTGTCAATAGCAATGTCACTAAAAATATACAGTTTCTAATTAAATAATAATGACCAAGGTAAAAGTTTATGACTTCCTTGAAACTGATTTGAGCTTGAGATTCATAATTAATGAGTCTTTGTTTTGTATCATAATTACAAACATAAATAAGGGAGTTAAAACAGGGTGTTTGCAGTCTTTAAGAAAAAGTCAAATCTGTAAAAAAAAGTAATTTAGGGGTACAGTCCTGTGAACACAATTATGATACTGCGGTCATGGTAACAATTTTTGATGATAAATAATGGTGGGTATATACAGTATAAAGGCTGAGTTCTTGCAGATGATATTGCTGGACTGCAGACACAAATGCAGGTTACTAGATTGTTCTCATCCTAACAACACTCAGATTACAAAAGTGTGGACACATTAATATTTGCAGGTACTCATTGCTGCTGTGAAACTGGCTATTGGGACAGAGACAATGCATCTTCATTGACATATATTTCATACAGGTTCCTTTTCTCTTTTATGAATGATAGCAGTCATTTACGTAGACTTACTCACTTTGGAGCAAAAATAAAAGAAAATAATTAGAAATTTGTAATATCTGCAATGGAGATTTTTAGAAGTTGACATTTTGTAAATTCACAATTACCAGTGGGATCTGGCCATTAATTAGGCAAATGTAAGTCATGCAGAACCTCCTAGGCAAGAAGCCTTTGGCATTGTCACTCGTCACCTCACAGGCACAAAAGGAACCAGCAGACAAGAGTACTACAATTCTGCTACTGAGCACTATTTAAGATTTATGGCCATATGACAATTATGGAGTGCTCAAACATCTGCTTTTCACAACATGGGAACATTATCACTTGAGAAATAAATATAATTATGACAACACACATTTGTGTCATTTTGTGTATTTATAAATAGCTGTATTCTGGCTTATTTCATATTAATGTGTTCAGACAATAAGGGGCAGATTTACTAATGGTCGAACTTCGAAGAAAAAAAACTTCAAAATTCAACCATCTAATTTTTTTGGGGGGGGGGTAAATCGACTATGGCGGTTTTCGTTCTAAAACGGGCGTTTTAGATCGAATAAAAAATCGTTAGAATTGTTCAAATCGTTCGATTCAATCAAACCAGAAATTTGGCTTTTCCAGTGCAGAGCACAATTATGCGCTCTGTGCTGGCGTACTGGCCCTCTCTCCTGCCCTCGTGGACCCCGCAAAAAGGTGAGCACATGGGGGGGGGTGGCAGCAATACAAGCTGCCTCCAGCGGCAGAGGGGTCAGGATCGCCCCTGGGTTCCCCATAGGCTAAAATGGCAATTAAGCAGCTTTAAGCTGCCGAATAGTCGAAGTCAAAGGATTTTAAAGGGCCAGTACTTCGAAATTTGAAAATTTGAATATTCAAATTTTTTCAAGTCGAATTTTGGGCTTTTCGATAGTCGAAGTAGCCCAAAATTACTTTGTCAGATGCTCTGTGGTATATGATCCTAAAAAGGTTTTCTGTAAAATCCACTTGATTTAG
>CM044435.1:26187129-26204286 GCA_024363595.1 Xenopus borealis | reverse complement strand
AACACTTGGGGACTGCCTGCTAAATATACTGGGAGGTTAATTTAGTAGTCCCCTACACATACATATCCAATAAACAGAATTTGCCAGTCATATAAAAACCAAACTGTTATACAGTCACTTACTCCTACTATCTGCCAAAGTAGGCTGCATTACTCAAGAAAGAAAATACAAATATCAAAGTTATAGTTCTCATGTTACTTTCAATTGAGTGCCTTGGTCTAAACCGTATCTGAACACCATTTAAAAAGATAGTTCATCTGAACATTATGAACATTAGGTTAAGACAACCTTTGGGTTTTTTTATATTTATGCTTTTCATCTGTGGCTCACATGTTTTGAATTTAATCTGGTATCCAGTTACTAGGGCCTAATTACCATAACTGATACGCAGTACCTGGTACCAGGCTTGAAAGAGGCAGAAAAGTTAAGCTAAAAAAATAATGCAAAGATCAAGCGTTTGAGAAAATTTATAGGTACAGGCCCTTGAAACCAGGTAGCAAGTACAAGGCCTCATTGTGGCTTTTATCCATTGCTGCTTCTTGACTTGCTCATCTGATTAAAATGTGAGTAAAAGGATGGGGAATAATGGGGTACATAGGCTGTTAGCAGCAAAAGAAAAAAATAAACAGAATGTAATACCCTGCCTTCCACTATATAAACTTCCCTTTTTACTACAGATACAGTCACTTGGATTTGTAAGTTTAATGCGTCGTGACTCAGAAGAAGCTGTGTTATCTAAAGTTATCTTAACTCATTTAGTGCATTTAACCTTTTCATTAGCATACCAAAGCACCATTGTTTTCAATGGTGAACTCTTTAATTGGATGGGATGCTGTGACACAATATTCTGTGCTAAGTGGGATAAATGAGATAGATGAGTTAAGTCACGACGCATTTAACTTACAAATCCAAGTGACTGCATCTGTATGTCTTAAAAACAAAGGGGCAGATTAATCAAGGGTTGAGTTCGAGGGTTAAAAAACCCTTGAATTCGACCATCGAATATTTAATAGAATTCGAAGGATTTTAACGCTATTCGACTAATCGAATGATCAAAAAAAATTTTATTCGATCTTAAAAAGCAAAAAAAAACCCTATGGGAGCTTCCCATAGTGTTATACAGCAATTCGGTAGGTTTAATCTGGCGAACAAGGGATTTGAATAAAAAAATTAAAGGGCAAGTAATTCGACCATCGAATGGTTGAATGATAGAATAGATGCAATTCGAATCAATTGAATTTTTAAAATTCGATGGTTGAAGTGGCCAAAAAAGGTAAATTCGAATATTCATTAAAATTTGATCCAATTTCGAATCCTTCACACGAATTTAGTAAATATGCCCCTTAATATCTCTGTAAAATAATAACTGGGTTGTGACTATAAAGTTGGTTAGTATAAAAATTGAAATCTTATTTTGAACTGAAATAAAAGGTGATCAAAAGTTACAAGTTGCAATTTTCAAAATAAATAAACTGGCCTTTGTACATATCCAACTGTATATAAACACACAACTGTTTGCAGGTATTAAATGAGGATGCTATTTTTAGAAAGGAGAGTGAGCAGTATTTTAAAAAACCTACTTGATGAAGGTTTCAGTATATACGTATGCAGCTGGAACATCGTCTTGGAAAAGAGAAAATGTTATAGTCTTATGGGAAACAATATATTTGCACTTGTTGAAGTGAACATTCATGCTATGAGGTGACCCAAATGCCTATTAGACGGACATACTAAAAAAGAAATATTGATACTGCAGTGCTCTATCTTCTAAAATTGAGAATTGACAAACAGAGAAAATGTATTTATTCTGAGTCTCAAAGCCAGCTGAGGACCTGCTTGAGAAAATAGAGAGAAAATTGCTGGGTGATGAGTTGAATCTTGACTCTGAAGTTAACAAATTGAAATGAAATTGTGTTATAGTGCTGATTTATAGGTCTCTGTCCACATTCATTTATCCATATATACTTTTTGTAATCATGGAAACTCTTTGAATGTGTCTGTGTTTATGTTTTCTTCCTTTATCCTCCTTTTTCATTTATGGAGTAAAACTGCAGTGAGCTGCATTTAATATGCAACACATATTAAACTGCCTTTTATTGTGTGATTTCTAACAAAGCAAATGGCAAGCATGTTAACTGCTTTTCATTAATGTTTTACTTATTGATGTATTTTTATTACTTATCATGTAGTATTATTATTATTATTATTATTATTTTATTATTATTATTATTATTATTATTATTGTCTTACAATATGTCTCTTAGAGAATGATATCTGAAAAATAGAATTAAATATGTATGTGCTTTTAAGCAATCAAATGCAATGCATTAATAAACTTGCAGCTCAATTATGAATAATGGACTGTTATAAGAGAAAATAAATTCATTATGTTCAAATATCAGATGCTGTCACCATTTTTTTCACCATGCAGTTTTGTATTTTATTGCAGTTGAATGCTAAATTGTGCAAACCATAATTTGCATGCAATGCACCACTACTATTGCAAATTAGCATTATCCCCTTACGTTCATATTTGAATGGCATAAAATTGATTCTAGATACCATGGCAGATTTACCCTTTCACTTTTATAGTTCCTGCAACACAAAGGGAAAATATAAACATACCTGATTTTACAGATAGTAGGAGCCCATGATACCCACCAGCATTATGCTGTTTTTGTGTGAAATGATGAATTCTTGGACTCTGCTTACCATAGTGGGTGGTGCACTGAATCTCTGCAAAGCAGAGCAGAATCCATCACTTCACAATGGAACAAGGTTAATGGAGGGGTTGGATAATCCTATGAGCCTAAGGGGGTTGGACCACCTGAAGGGGTAAGTAGTAGAGATAGACTATCATAGTTGCCTTTTAATCTTTGGGTAAATAAACATTTACATAGGCAGTTTCAGATCTATAGTATAGATCAATAAACATGTCACTCTGTTTTGTTGTAGGTTTACATAATATAAATGTTTGTGGGATTCAGTACTTCATGACTTCAAAACCAATGGAAAAAAAACACAAATGTTATTATATTTTATATTCAGAAACTGTATGTTGCTTTGCAAAGTATACCCATATAGCGTGTATGAGAGAGTGTGTAAACTTAACTAAGGTAATGATATAAACTGATTAAATAAATATATCTAATTTCCAAATGAATTTCATCAGGAAAACAAACCGTTACATAGATCAGTGAATGCTGCTGTGAACATTTCCCTTATCAAGCAGTTATGAGACACTGAGTGACAGACTTCTGTTTATTAGGCTGCCTTATTTCATTTCCCAGGACACCAAGTGCACTGATAAAGCTGTACTATAAGAGATACGCCAAGTTCAGAGACCCATCTGGAAGAGCTTAGGTAGTTTCCCATTCATAAACTGTGTAATGAATCTTGGCATGGGACATCTTGAACATAAACACATGCAGAATGGATAATCACATTTTAAGCCCAACAATATAAAATTTAAAAAAAAAGAGTATTAAATAAATGTGCTCCTTATGGGTACAAATAGTGAGTAGAAATGTTTCATGAAGTTGCTAATGATGAAATTTTACTTTACAAAACCTGCCAGATTTCTGCTTTTATACAGTACATGTACAGGATGCTAGTAGTGGGTATAAACACAAATATCTATGAAGAAATAAACAGTCTAGTACAATTTCTTATTTATTTTTTATTTATAATGTGCTGTCTCATAGGCCCCTATTGGGGAAACATGGAGGCCTATTTATCAAAGTTCACATTTTAGTGGTTTTAGAGGTTTTTAAACACGACTTAACTCACAAACTCTAAGGGGCAGATTTATCAATGGGTGAAATAGAAAATTCAAATTTAGAATTTTCAAATTTTTGCCTATGGGGGACCTCATAGAACCTGTCTAGAAAAATTTCTAATTTCCAAGAATTCGAAGGATTTTTCATACAATTTTTCCAATCGTTCAATCAAATCGAACGATTCAAACAAATTTATATTCCAAAATGGACCTTTTCCATGTAAATAGGTCCATTTTCAATCAAAAAATCCCTTTACAAATACTTCGAGGATCGAATTTCGAAGTTTTTTCACTTTGAAAATTTGACCCCTTAATATATATTACATTTTTTGTGATATTTTTTTATAAAAGGAAAACCACAAATTTTAAGATTCATGGAAAAAAACAGGATTGTTAATAAATGGGCCCTTACTGTCTTAAGTCACTAACACATCTATAATGATCAGTTGTGGAAGGCAACCTATGCCCGCATAAGGAAAACACCAAAACTCATTGCAGATAGTGTCCAAGCTGGAATTGAACTCAGTACACTTCAGGCTGAAGTGCTACTGAGCCAACCTTCAGAAGGTTTTCAAACACAATTTTTTTATATGTAGTGTTAAAGCTCAGTTGATTGCTGCAGCATTTCTGAGCTCTAACACCCCACCCAATGAATCTCCAATCAATTAACCAACTGACTTGTGCTGCAAGTTTATGAGGGGGGATTTACTGATTTGGAACAAATCATTCCAGCACAAAAAATAACAATATCAGTATTATATACATAAAATAAATCAGACTGATAATCTTGAGGGTTATAATATCACTTTTTGCAGTCCTCTTTTTGAAAAATATTTTACTGTGGGAACAAACATTCATGCAAAGATTTTAGCTCAAGTGTTTTTGTAATAAGCACAGACTACAATTTACAAGTAGTTTATATGAATTAATTATGATGAATGTACTTTTTATTGCACACTTCCCTAAACACACACATAATATATGCCGGACTGTCCTAACATTGATTCATTTAATTGTATCAACGATTGCCGGGAATGTGTAAAATATCACTTAATATACTTCCTTTTATTTTTTGTGTTGCATTTTCTGTGGAATGTCCATTATTCACCTAAATTTACGATTGCCTATAATTATAATGTCTCCAGTTTGATGCACCTGCTGCAGATAAAATAAAATACCTTTGTACATTAGAAAAAGCAATAAACACTTCTGTTGAAATGCCTGACAAGGTTAGCACAGGGAAAACAGGAGTGAAATATATTTAGGCAGACTGACTAGCAGAGAATGATTTTGATATTTTGATATGACACTTAGGGGCACATTTACTAAGGCCCAAATTCATTAAAGCGTGAAGCGTCTAATGCTAGCGCTAATTCACCAGCGCACTGACGAAGGATCGTGAATTCGCAAATTCACTAAGATGAACATTTTCCTCAACGTTAGCACTTACGTTAGACGTTACTTCGCCTGGTCAGACCAGGCGAAGTTCAATACAATAGATAGGAGGTTGAAAAAAAAAATGTAAAAATTTTTCTGTCCCAAAAAAACGCTGGCGTTTTTTACCATTGGGGGGTGATAGTCTGAAAAAGATTGATATTTTTTTGGTGGGGTTACCCTCCTTCCCCCCTACATTTCCTAACATATTACTCAACTATACAGGGGGCACATGTAGGGCAATAGGACAACTTTGTTTAATTTATTAAAGGTTTCCTGGGCTTATGTAGTGGAATGTAGTGGCTGTAACACATACTTCTATTATAAGTTAAAGTTCCCGATGTATGCAAATCAGGCTTCGCTAGCGTAACTGCGCTCTGCCTAGCAAAATAACACTAGTGCAACTACGATACCATTTGCCGACCTGACCGTAAATTCGTACTTTAGCGAATTTGCGCAGCGCAGGCGAAAATTCACCTGGCAAAGTGCGGCAAATGCTATAAAATTTTCGGAAGTTAGTGAATTTGCCCCTAAGAGTCATCGAACCATCGAATTTATTTTAAAGGGGTTTTCCGATCAAAAATGGGCCAAATAGGTCCATTTTCGATCGAATAAAAATCTAATCTAATAGTTCGATTCGAACAATTTTGCCCAAAAAATTTGAAAATTTTTTTTAAAAAAATTTCCACAAACCACTCCTTAAAGGTTTCCGGAGGTCCCCCATAGGCTAAAATAACAATTAGGCAGGTTTAATGTGGTGAAGGGTCGAGACTGTACTTCGATTTTCGAATATTGGCTTGTTCGATTGTCGAAGTAGCCAAAAATTACTTCAAAGTTTTAATTTTTTTAATTTGAATTTTCACTTCAACCCTTAGTAAATGTGCCCCTTTACGATAAACATTTATGTGAATACCCTGAAGGTATTTAAAGGAAAGCAAGAGTAAGGTAGACATACATAGTAAGTTATGTTGAAAAAAGACACACGTCCATCAAGTTCAACCTTTTAACTAATAGTTGATCCAGAGGAAGGTGAAAAACCCATCTGAAGCCTCTCCAATTTGCCTCAGAGGGGGGAAAAATTCCTTCCTGGCTCCAAAAGGAAATCGGACTAGTCCCTGGATCCCATAACCCTGTATTCCCTCACTTGCTAAAAAGCCATCTAAACCCTTATTAAAGCTATCTAATTTATCTGCCTGTACTACTGATTCAGGGAGAAAATTTCACATCTTCACATCTCTCACTCTAAAAAAATCTCTTCTGAGTATTTAGGTGGAACCTTGTTTCTTCTAATCAGAATGGGTGACCTTGTGTCAGCTGGAAAGACCTGGTAAATAAAGCATTATTATATGATCCCCCATATATTTATACATAGTTATCATGTCATCCCTTAAGTATATTTTCTCCATCGTGAACATCCCCGATTTGGCCAGTCTTTCCTCATAGCTAAGATTTTCCATACCTTTTACCGCTTAGTTGCCCTTCTCTGTGCCATCTCTAATACAATAATGTTCTGTTTGAGTGATGGAGACCAAAACTGAACGGCATATTCTAGATGGGCCCTTACAAGTTTTCTATAAAGTGGAAGATGACCCCCTCCTCCCGTGACTCTATGTCCCTTTTAATAAAGCTCAAGACCTTATTGGCCCTTGATGATGCTGACTGGCATTGCTTGCTACAGCCAAGTTTATTATCTACACGGACTCCAAGGTCCTTTTCCAAACTGCCCAGATTGCCAGTTTGAGGCAAGATCCTGTTGCAAGGATGCCACATCTTGGATGGAATTAATTGGGCTGGATAGTTTTGTGTCATCTGCAAATACTGATACATTACTTACAATACCATCCCCATAGTCATTAATTAAAAAGTTAAATAAAAGTGGACCCAATACCGAGCCCTGAGGGACCCTAATAAGAACCTTACTCCAAGTAGCAAATGTACAATAAACAACCACCCCCTGTACCCAATCCTGTAGTCAGTTTCCTATCCATGTGCAAATGACTTCATTAAGCCCAACAGACCTTAGTTTAGAAAGCAGCCGTTTGTGGGGCATGGTATCAAACGCTTTGGCAAAATCCAAATAGATCCCATCTACTGCCCCCGCCCCATTGTCCAGCATCTTACTTACCCGCATCTTTGCCTTCTGGATTACGGATTTACAACATTTATTATAGTGTTTATATTCATTAAATGCAGCTTCTGTCCCAACAGATTTGTAGTTTTTAAATGCCTCTCTCTTCTTTCCTATTAACTTCTTTACCACTGTATTAAGCCACATAGGGTGATTCTTAGAGCTTCTACATTTACTCCTTAAGGGAATAAATTGAGTCCAGTAATGATGTAATATTTTAAATGACAAATATTTCTGTTCTGTGTTTTTAGCTGAAAATATAATGCCCCAATCAATGCTCTGAAGGGCACTATTACCCAGGGGTTCAATGACTTGCACATTTGCTATAAGTTCTGGGTCATTTGAGATCACTAGATCCAGAATAGCATTTTTCTGGTAGGCTCCTAAACAACCTGTGCCATAAAATTGTCATGCAACAAGTTTATTAACTTGTTCCCATTAACTGATCTAGCAGTACTGTTGCTCCAAACAATATCTGGGCAATCAAAATCCCCCATTATCATTACTTTACCCAAACTAGCAGCCATTTCTATTTGCATCAGGAGCTTAGCCTCCTCCTCTTCACTTATATTAGGGGGTCCCATAGCATACCCCTACAATTAATTTTCTGGACTCTTTACAATTGGTGAAGAACTCCACCCATAAGCCTTCTGTCCCCTCATTTTATAACATAACCTCCTCCTTTATATAAGCTTTTAAATCCTGCCTAATATACAGACATACCCCTCCTCCTTTTCTATTGCCTCTGTCCCTCCAAAACAAAGTATTGCCGCTGACATTAACTGACCAGTCATGCGACTCATTCAGCCATATTTAGGCCACACCAATCACATCATATTTTCCCTCCAGCACCAGCACCTCCAGCTCCCATTTTACCAGTCAGACTCCTTGCATTTACAAATATAGGATATATTATCCTGAATGGGGATTTCTGGAAAATGGGTCCTTACATAATTTGGATCACCATCACTGCTAAAAATTATTGTTTTGCCACCAATATAGATCCATGCAGTTTTGTGACAAACAAGTTAAGAGTACAAGGTTCTGTTTTATTATTACAGAAAAAAAATTTTTAAAATGTGGATAATTTACTTAAAATGTAGTCTATGGGAGATTACTTTCCAATATTTTGGAGCTTTCTAGATAACCAGTTTCCAGATAATAGATTTTGTATGGATTTTGACGTTTCTGAAATATATACTTCCAAACAACACTTTTCTCTGTTTTGTGGGTGTGAAGGAGTGGAAAGCAGATTACAAACCTATTAAATAATACGTAAAAAAATGACAAGACACATAATTCCAACAGTTTCAGAAACTGAATGACACTGACTGACATTTAGGGGCAGATTTATCAAGGCTCAAAAATCGAAGTGCAAAAACTTTGAATTCAAAAAGACCAACCGAAATTAATTCAATCGAATAGGTCCATTTTCGAGTATTCGTTTAAAAGTTTTTCTCAAAAAGAACTATAACAGAAATTCAGTTTTAATACAGGTACATGATAAATGTCGAAATTAGATTTTTTTGCAAATTCAAATAAAATTTGGACTATTCCCTAGTCAAAGTACACAAAAATAACTAAAAATTTTAATTTTCACTTTGACCGTTGATAAATCTGCCCTTTAGAGATTATCCCAGGGCCATTTGGACAGAAAGTACAAACATTTTCATATCCCAATGTTTATTATAGGCAAAGGTCAGATCACATAAATGGAAAAAAATACACCCAACCCAGTACACCCAACTAGGCTCAAAGATCTGTCCATGAAATAAAACTGCTTTAAAATCAATATTTGTTCTATAATTCCACAGACCTCATACTGACCTCAACTTACTGCATGGAAGACTAATATAGCTTTTTGATCCCAGTGGCTGAAACTTAAACATAACCCTCTGAGTTCTACGAAAGAAGCAGACAAGTGCCAAAGAGTTACAAGGGACAAGAGGATTTGACTCATAGATTAAGCAAATAGAAATACTATTAGTAATACTAGTACAGGTATAAGATCCATTATCTTAAAGCCTGTTATTCAGAAAGCTCTGAAATAGGAAAGTCCCATAGACTTTATTATATCCAAATAATTAAAATTTTTAAATATGATTTTCTTTTTTTCTGTAATAATAGAACAGTACCTTGTAGTTGATCTAAACTAAGATATAATGAATCCTTATTGAAAGCAAAACCCGCCTATTGGTTTATTTAATGTTTAACAAAGACACAGGAACACTTTAGGGATTTGCATCTCAGGGGGAAGCTGAAGTCTAACAGCCACAGGATTAACAATCTCTACAATCGAGTATGGACCAACAAATTTTGGAGAAAGGAATCTTGAGATGAATGTTCCTCATAGAGAGCCAGACTTTGTACCCAACTTTATATAAAGGATAAGATTTTCGTCCTTTATTAGAATACTTGTGGGACAAGGAAATTTTCTATAAGTTGGTTTTGGCAGCTGACCAAATGGCTGCTGGAACATCAGACAAGAGGAAGTCCTGAGGGAAAGCTTGTGGATGTTGCCCATAGACGGTCAAGAAGGGTGATCTACCAGTGGTGGCATGACAAGTAGTAATGGGTGAATCAACAGCGGTGGAGGACAGATGCATGGCTCACCAGCCAAAGAAAATGCCACTGAAGTTGGAGACATACAAGAAAGAACTTTCCCAATGCGGGCTGAGTCTCATAAGTTTCCATGTGGGATGCCAGCCTTCTGACATCCAGCGCCGCTTCCTCAGTGGAGTCCACAGCCCAATAACAATGTCAGGGGGCCTATAGGCTCCCAGCGGGAGTAGTCAGGACCAAGGAGGAAGCTTAGAGTTAAAGTCTAAGTTCGTGGTATCCAAGAAGGGGTAAAGTGTAAGCGTAGTCAAGATCAGGCAAATGTTCAATAGGCAGGTAGATAGGTAGCGGAGTCGAGGTTCAGGCAGGAAGTCCAGGAATCAATAACAGACAAATTATAATGCACCCAGGAATGTTCCAAAAAAAAACTATTATTGGGCATTGAACCAGTGTCCTTGGCACCCTTTTATTTTGAATTTGGTGCAGGGATGCAGCGTTGTGACTTCACGCGCTTGCGTGCAGACATCTACGCGCCGGCGCCAGAACCCACGCTATGACCATGGCCGCTGCAATCTTGGATTTGCCATGGTGGGAACTGGAGCATCACGGAGCACTCCTGACACTAGCGTAGAGGAGTTACTAACAACATAAAATTTAATGTAGCTGATAAGAAAAAAGACATGCAGAGAAAATGTTAGCTGGAGCTACTTGAGTTACTGAACTACATCAACAGGAATGTAGTATCCAAACAGTAACAGTAGCATAAGTCAGACATGCTAGGTCTTATACTGAATGGGCTTAAACACAGCATCAGAGTTAACACAGTCAATTTCAAAGCTGAGTCAAGCACAAAATAGAAAGCCAAATGCAGAACCAGGTGTTAAGCAAAATAAAGTCAGAAAGGTCAAGTCTTTTTCTGAAAGTACTTTAACACCTTAAATACAGAAACACCTGATTTCAGGAAAATATTAATATCAGGGTCATTAACTTGAATTTTCTTCTGAAGGGTAGTGGAAGCCAGTGGAGGGAATGGCAGAATGGTGTGGCAGAGGAGAAGCGGTTGCTGAGGTATATGAGCCTCACGGCAGTGTTCATTATGGACTGGAGAGGTGAGAGTCTCTGGTGGGGAAGGCCAATTAAAAGAGAGTTACAATAGTCTAGACGTGATATGACGAGAGAGTGAATAAGAATTTTGGCAGCATCTTGGGTGATAAATGATTGTATTTTTATTCAAAAACCCTCCTATATCTGGCAATACAAACATTTTCGAAGGGAATATTGAAATTGTTTCTGCCATGATTCCTTTAAGTGTCTTGCAAAATCTTTTAACATAGGAGATGCTTAACTCACAATGCCTATACTCAACACATTTTGGGTTATAGTTATTTGGCTTTAATTTGTCCTGCTCATTAAAATTCTACCTATGGAATAGTGCACTATATACTCAAGGTGAAGCTTTATCAAATATCTAAACAACCGCTACATACAGAGCCAGATTTAAATAGTGGGCGCCCCTAGGCCACTGCCATTTATCGCCCCTATACTCTGCTCATCATCAGGACTGGAGCATGGGGATTGGTACATAGGAAATTTAAAAAAGTATTGTATCTCCTGCATATCCCCAGTGTTTCTGAACCAATGTGGGTGTGGGTGGGCAGCATGCCACCCCCTAAAATCCTGCCACCCAAGGCCCGGGCCTAGGTGGCCTTTCCACAAATCCGGGCCAGGCTACATAATCATGTAAATGTGATTAAAGTCCCCTTTGACAAGCTATCATGTACATCAATGATTCTTTAACAGAAAATACCATCAATTAAAGGGCATTGTACCACCTTATTCAACATGAGTTCAATGAATAGTGCGTGTGAAACATATTGTTTTAATTGCAAAAAACTGTGGATTTTGTTATTTCTTCAGCAAAACAGGGAAACAAGTAAATTATAGCTACTCCATGTTAAGTGCTTTCAAAGTAAATAATTAGACATAAAAGATTGGAATGGCAGTATTGTATATTGTTATACAGTTACAGTATGTTGTTCTGCTTTGAAGGAGTTCCCATCAAGGTTATTCTGCATAAAGAAAAAATATATAAATAAAAATAATCAGGTCCATAATTCAAT
Organism: Xenopus borealis; assembly: GCA_024363595.1. NCBI lineage: Eukaryota > Metazoa > Chordata > Amphibia > Anura > Pipidae > Xenopus > Xenopus borealis. The sequence continues at coordinate 26,192,267 of CM044435.1, read as the reverse complement.
GCATTTGTTCACTGGCTGAGAACATGACATAGTTGACATTTATGTCATTTAGTTTACTCATCATAATGTCGTTCTTAGAAATTCTCAATCAATTCAGATCCATCCAGGCACTTTTAATTCTTCTCATCCTGTTTCAATCTCATATCTGCTTTTAGCAGATTTCATGAATATGCACATTGCTGCTGAAACATTTAAACAGTTCTGACAAAAATGTCTAATCTTGAAATAAATGCCATTCTTTTGTGACGCTAACGGATTTGTCTGTTGTCCAGACAACTGTTTCAGGTGTCCATTTTTAACTTCCTTGCATTTTGTTACATATTGTTCTGTTATAGATTACATATAAAGCAAATACATTATTATAAATGATAAATTTACAATATCTGCTAAATCTCCTTTTAGCAGATTTCATGAATATGCACATTGCTCCTGAAACATTTAAACAGTTCTGACAAAAATGTCTAATCTTGAAATAAATGGCATTCTTTTGTAAAGTTAACGGATTTAATAAATCTGCCCCTAGATGTTGAAATAAATAATCTGTTTTGTATAAAATTCACTGAGGAATCTAGCTTCTCTACACTCCAGTAGCCACTGGGTATGCTATTATGTTCACATTGTGGTCAAACTAGCAAACAGCCCAAGCAACACTCAGCATTATTCACTTACAATAATTATGGCATTAGGAAAGTATAATATGTGAAAACAGATCTGGAAATGTTATCCTACAGGCATAATTTGATAATATTCTGATTGGAATTTTTTGTCACCAAAAGAATGGGTACCCCAAATGAGTGTTATGCCCACTCCAATGAAATCCAATAGGTCCTCATAAACCACCAAGATCCAAATTTCAAAGTTTGTCTCACTGTCAAGCTTTGAAAATTAGAACTTTGGGAAAAACAAGAAGATAAAAATAAAAAATATATAGGGTAGATATCTAAAAACTGATACACTCTTGTGGTGTTTATACAAATAACCTGCGGGTGTCACTGTGCATACACAGGACTTTCTGTACAGCTTGAAAGTGAAAGTAAGAGTTACTGCTGTTATGCAATGGCTGCATGAACCTGCTAATAAAGTACTGTTATACTCTCCTCATTCTCGGCTACCAAACACAACAAATGGCAACAAGAATGTCTTTTCTACTTCTGTAGCAGCCTGCACCTTTTCTACCAAACCCTGGTGAGCCTACCATACCTTTTACTGTTTGGATCCGTATGTTTGATAATTACATTATTGCTGCTGACCAAGGGGAGATTTCTGCAGCTAGAAAGCGTGCTTTACTTATTCACTGCCTGGGAGCAGAGGGACAGCATACATTAACATCACCTGATGAAACTTATGAAGCTGCTCTTACTGCTATAAAGAACTTTTTTGTGCCAAGAGTAACTGTGGTTGCTGAAAGATATACATTTTGCCAACTTGGACAGCATAATGGTGAATCCACAGACCGTTTTTTAGCAGCTTTGAGAGAGCTGGTTGTTACCTGTGAGTTTGGGAATCTAACAGATGAAATGCTAAGAGTCCAAATAGTGGAAAAAACTAACTCCCCTCGCATTAGTGAGAGACTCCCCCTAGAGCAAGATTTAACCCTTGCAAAGGCTATTACAGTAACTAGTCAAATTGAAACAGCTGTGGTGGCAGAGGCTAAAACTCTCAGGGAACTGCTGGGAATGTACAGATTGTGAATTCAAAACTGTGGCCTAATAATGCGCAGGAAAAATACAGTGCTAAGGAAAGGGATTCACTGTAAAACCATGCAGCAAATACAAATAAAAAATACTGCTTTCGCTGTGGTTCAACACAACACCTTGCAAACTATGCTAAATGTCCTGCACGTCATGCACCAGGGCCCGCCCTCCTCTAGTTACGTTACTGCAATTTCTATACTGCCAAAGTATATTTTCTTGAAATACATTGCAAAAGATCCACTTGTTACACCTGCCCTGAAACTGGTCAGTTACTTACAGTATCCAATCCCTGTGCTCGGCTGCTTGCCATTGACTGTACAATTTGAATCAAATACTGCAAAATGTGACTTTTACATTTTGAATAAGGGTACTGCTATACTTGGAAGGGATCTCTTTGCTGCATTAAACCTACAATTATTTGATGGTTTCATTACTACAGCACCAGTGCCTGCCACACAGCCTGTGTCTAAAATTTCACCACAAAGCAACACTTCACTTGGCTGTGCAAACAACTTTGTGCACAAAGTTAAGTTGCGACCCGATGTAAAACCAGTACACCAGAAATTGAGGTGATTGCCCTACTCTGTAAGGGAGACTGTCTCACAGGAACTAAAGTAACCGGTAGAACAAGATGTGATTTGCTGTAACAAAGAAGAAAACTGGAGGTATTCGATTGTGTGTTGATCTCTGTGAACCTATTAAAGTAGTTGTTATAGATAATTATCCCTTGCCACACATAGAGGAAATATTTTCAGAACCCTGGATCTTCAGAGTGCTTATCATTAAGTATTACTGCATAAGGAAAGCTGAGACCTCACTGCATTTATCACGCATGATGGTTTGTTTCAGTTCAAGTGTGTACCTTATGGACTGGCTTCAGCACCAAGTTGTTTTCAAAGATGTCTTCTATACTCCATGACCATGACTGGTGTACAATGCTACTTGTATGATATAATTGTCTATGCTCCAACTATGGATCTTCATGACAAAAAAGCTATCACACATACACCACCACTTCAGCCAGTACCATTCCCTGATTCAGCATGGGAAAAACTTTCTATTGATATTGTGGGTCATTTTGCAAATGCTCCTATAGACTGCAGATTTGCTATAACTTTGATAGACTATTACAGTAAATGGCCAGAAATTACATTTGTTTCTCATGTAACATCAGCCACAGTAATAACATTTCTGTCTATAGTCTTCAGTAGAGAAGGAAATCCAAAGGAGTTAATATCAGACAACGGACCACAGTTTGTCTCATATGAGAAGTTTGAAAGAAGCATTACAGACAGCAAATCTTACGGGAAAATCTTGGAAATCATCTCCAGCTGAATTATTACATGGCAGACAGAGCCCACTAAGTTACATGTTGCAGACATCAAACTTCCACCAAATACTATTCCTACAAACACATCTAATGCTGACATTGTCAAACGTCAACAAGCCAAATGCAAGGCTTATACTGACAGAAAACATGGTGCAAGAGAAGTGCACTTTCAGCCTGGATCTTAAGTCAGAATTAAGAAACCAGGAATACTGAAACAAGGACAATCTAAATTTACTACACCATTTGAAGCGAGGACCATACACATATAAACTGTCTGATGGACGCATATGGAATGCAAGTCGTCTTGCTCCTGCTAGATATGATTTTGCAGATTTTCCATTTGATGAAGGACATTTTCCTGCTCCTAATGCCAACTGCAATAGGCCTGAAAAATATGAACCTATATGGCATACTGAGAGAATCAGAAAACTGCCTGCATGGACCAAGGACTATGTCATGTGAAGAATGTATATATTGCTTTAAGAAACATACTGTTTAATTGTCACTGTTTATTATATTTGCCCAAATGCTTTCCTACTATACGGGGAATATGTGGTGTTTATACAAATGGCCTGCGGTTGTCACTATGCATACACAGGACTTTCTGTACAGCTTGAAAGTGAAAGTAAGAGTTACTGCTGTTATGTAATGGCTGCATGAACCTGCTAATTTTGAAATCACTGCTAAATTCACTTTTTTCTTAAACCACAAATATCTTGAAATGTATTAAAAAATCCAAACTGAAAAAGCAAGAATGGGAAAACTCATAAAAAAAGTGACAAAAAACTTTTCTGTGTTTTTTGCTCAAAAGTCAGCGTCAAAAACCTCTAAAACCATGTTTCAAAGAAAGATTTTCCAGTTGTAAAAAGGAATATCTGCCATTGATTTTGACAGTTTTAAGCTGGAGTATTTTCATATTTGGTATCGTTGCAGTTTTTTTTGCATAATAAATCCAGAAAAAGTTGTACTTTTTTTGGATTCTTGATGTCAAAAAGCCTGATTTGAAAAAGTTGCATGCTTAATAATTCAGCCCCTTAAGTAGCCTGAATATATACCATTACAGGAAACCCAACATTTCCAAACATTTCATATGTAAAACCCTTCTTCATCTAAAAAAAAAAAGTTTAACAAAAATATACTTTTTTTTGCAGAAAGTGCAATTGGGTAACCCGAAATAGAAGACATTTTAAGAACTAAGGGCCGCCCCTTGGAACCATATGATTCAAAGAGCACACAAAAAACCAAGGGCACACATGTGAGCCAATTAATGAACAAAGTTCTGTCTTTCACTCCTACACTTCTTACTGTTACAGTTAGAGATGCATTTTTTATGGTCACGTGATTTCTGAGGGAGCACACAGATGTCAGAAAATGGTGAAAGATGTAAAAGGCCAATATTTATTTATTTATTTATACTCCAGTTTGGTAAGATTCTTTTATAGGCCATGTATTATTATATAGCCTATTTGTTACTTAAGTATTCATTCTCAGAGTATAATTTCCTTTATAAAGACTTCAGTTTGATCTTCTGTAGACAATGAGATTACATAGAACCAAAGCAGCACCTTTTAATATAAAACAATGTTCTGATTTGTTTCCATAATACATTGCTTTGTATTCTTAGATAAACTACATTAATGTTACCTGTTTAGTTTAACCATAAAAACTGTTCATAAATAAAATATGTCTAATCAAACATTTCTATCTTAGGAATGTTTATAGTCATAAAGTACTAATTTGCTGTAATATGTAAGATAGATTACAAAGATAATTATTTGGGGATTCAATCAGCAAATAATTATCCCTATCCTCATATGTGACTTATGTTTCACTGACTCTCAGAAAGTGATTATTTCATAAAGCTATGGCTGACTTAAAAAATAGTGTAAATAGTGCTCGCTGAAATGTCATAGCAAAGCAAATTAATATATGCCATTTATCAAAATGATGAAAAATTCTGACTTTTAAGACACTCGCAAATAGATAATGGCCATTAATCCTTGTAAACGCCCAGTATTCAAGCCAACTAAAATACTTATCACTATTATGACAATGAGAATTTAAATGAGCAAATACATACATGTATAGTATATCTATCTATCTATATATATATA
>CM044435.1:26170132-26185735 GCA_024363595.1 Xenopus borealis | reverse complement strand
ATAAAAGAAATCCAAGAAGATCCGCACTCACAGGTCTTATTACTTAAATAAAAATGTTTTCTTTGCAGAGCGATAAAATTATGGATACTGCACTCAGGCATAGGATCTTTTTTATTCGAGAGTGACGGCTTTCCTTGGCATTATATATATATATATATCCTGACTACTGCTCTATGTGAGTCGAAACGTGTTGATATACCATGCACACTGGATGGCGGCTGCTGTGAGTGCTTTCGTGGACTGCTATAATTATATTTGGTTAGCACCCAGCAAATGATCTTGTGAATGGTGAATGCTGATAAATCTCTCTCTCTCTCTTTCTCTCTGGGGCAAATTCACTAAGCGGCGAAAATGCACTAGCGTTGCCTTCCCTAACGTTCGCCACACTTCACCAGGCGAATTTTCGTCAACGCTATGCAAATTAACTAAAGGGCAAAGTTACGCTCAGGTCGGCGAATGGTAGCGTAGTTGTGCTAGTGTTACTTCGCCAGGCAAAGCGCATTTATGCTAGCGATGCCTAATTTTCATACAGCGCAAATTTCAAAGTGTAATAGAAGTATATGTTACAGCCACTACATTACACTACACAAGCCCAGGAAACCTTTAATAAATAAAATAAAGTTGTCCTATTGCCCTAAATATGTGCCCACTGTATAGTTAAGTTGCCATATGTTAGGAAATGTAGGGGGGAAGGAGGGTAACCCCCCAAAAAAATTAAGCTCTTTTTCAGACTATCACCCTACAAAAGGTAACACACCAGCGTTTTTTTTGGGACGAAGTAACATCTAGTGTAAGTGGTAACGTTCAGTAAAATGGTCATCTTAGTGAATTTGCGTAATTACGATCCTTCTTCAGTGCGCAACTTGGCCTGGCATTAGGGTGCAAAGTTGCGCTAGTCTATCTACTTCGCTAGTGAAAATTCACCAGAGTCAGTGTTGTCACGCTGGCAAATTAGCGCTAGCGTTAGACGCTTCACGCTTTAGTGAATTTGCCCCTCTCTCTCTCTCTCTCTCTCTCTCTCTATATATATATATATATATACGGTATATAAGTATATACATCTATAGGAAGGCATCACCCTCATTATCTTTCCATTCATGCTGAAGTTTTACCTGTTACAGTATGTCAAACCAAATGGTTGTTTTGGTTATTTTAAGAGTATATATTTTGGGGAAACTGAATGTTATGTCAAACCAAATGGTTGTTTTGGTTATTTTAAGAGTATATATTTTGGGGAAACTGAATGTTATGTCAAACCAAATGGTTGTTTTGGTTATTTTAAGAGTATATATTTTGGGGAAACTGAAATCACCTGTACATTTTGTACCCTGTGCAGGTGAACAGTATATTCTGTGTAATCCTCCCCTAACAGAGGCAGGAAAAATGATCCTGTGATCTTTTTAATGACTGCTAGTGGTCGAGCCCCTAAAACCAACATTTACAACTATATAGGAGCTGTAATCCAGAATGCTAGGGACCTGGGGGTTTTCTGGATAAAGGATCTTTCTGTAATTTTAAACATCAAACAGCATGTTCCCATTCCTTCTGTGCCCACCTTAATCTTTTTGTGCATATATTTGTCTCTAACTGGGGTGAGGGCAGAGAAAGTGGCTTAACAAGGTGTTACTGCCCCCCCCCAGCAAATTCAATCTAGAGCCCAAAACATTGTTAAGTTGATCTTTTCTACCAAGATATATGGAAATTACTAATTGATCAGGGTCTTACTGGACCTTCTGCACTCCTGGGAACCCCAGTAACCACAAGTTCTGCTTCCTCTGTATTTAAACCCTTGGTCAGTGCAACTACAATACAGTATGACCTCTTTTCCTGGTAAAAAAGTTAAACCTGTCTCTGACTAAAATTTTGCCAATTACTGGCCAAATATTCATCTAAGCAGGTATAAAAGCAATTCTGGCAAGACCTTAGTGAGCATTTGATATGGTTCTCTCCTACAGGCCCTCACAAGCTATCATAATAATTTGATAATTTTTTAAGGGCATGGAGTGAAACAATTGGATCAGCCCCATTTAGTTCACTGCTGCATGGTATCAGATTCATGTGTCAACCACTTACCCATCTTTCACAGTCAGTACAAGAACCCTCATCAATCCCAAATTATCCACATTGCCCTTGAATAGTTTATTCGCCAGGGCCGAATTCGCGGCGAATTCCCGCAATTTGCCGCTGGCGAATAAATTCGCGAAACGCCAGCGAAAAATCGCCTGGCGAAAATTCAAGGAAAATACGAGTCGCGAATAGTTTTTGACGTGACGCGCGACGAAAACGACGCGACGTGCGATGAAAATGACGCGGTGAAAATGATGCGACGTGCGACAAAAACATGTGGCGACTCGTTTCGCAAATTTTTTGGTGAAGCGAAACGGGGTAGATTCGCCCATCACTACCCTTGAATATTACTTCAAATTATTAGTCACCACTGACGGATCTTGCTCTGTTCTAGCATTTCTCCCTTTCTTTTGGTTCATGCTTTGCATCATTTCTAAGATTCCTGTCTCATTTGTGTTCCAGTTACTAACTGTCACAGTTTACTACATTGTCAAATGTGTGGTCCTTCTTTCATGCCTGATCTGTTATGTACTCACACCTGTGATATACTATATTTGCTCTGTTCATACTCTGTTTTTCTCTTTTTTCCATCTTTACAGGGGGATGTTTGATAAAGCCTTGGTTCTTTCATTAATCATTTTTCCATACATTGAGAGAAGCACACGGGCACACAAGAAATGTAGTTGCAGGGAAACCCTGCAGAAGTGCTATGTTTCGGAGGACACGCCCCCTTTCTTCGCTATACACTCACACCCCAGTTTAAATGAAGCTGGATAAAGGTTATTTGTACTTGTTCAAATATATTGATATTACTTTGTTGTTTCTGTTGCTTATCTAGCGTATTACATATTATTATTTGAGTTGGTTTAATTCATAATTTTCTTCATTACCATAGGTGTAAATATGTGAAGACTGAAAATACTGAGTAAAACATTTCTAATTATGCCCCATCAAATATTCAATGCAGTCTGCTTTCATATTCTTTGTATGACATTTACCAGGAAATTTTTACAAGCTGAATAATTAGCCTTAGCACCGACATGATATTTTCTGTTAAGGTGTTGAATTAAGCATGCAAAATCTGTACAGCTATTCTTAAAGTTTTACAGTAAAATCACTTGTTTTTTCCCCTTTGAGGCATGCTGCTTTGCCAGAGAATATTTCAAATTTGATATTTTTTTCAAAATGTAACAGATATGTTGTGCACTTAAATATTAAAACTTCAGAATGTTTCTCTTTTACTAATGTAAAAGAGAAACTGAGAGAATGTTTCTCTTTTACTAATCGACTTAATGGAAAGATACTTGTTTCCAGTTATGAACGGTTTGTAAAATGTCAATCTAATCAAACCAAATAAACTACCTGGAAAGACAGGATAACCATAGATCAGACCATAAATAAGACACTGGCTTCAGAAACCATATAGAAACCATATAGATCAAATAAATACAATTATATAGATTAAATAAGACCATACCATTCCCAACTACTTGAATATTTGCCAGAACATTTTATGAAAGCAGAGCCTGTGTCAATTTAGCAAAATGTTTTAGATGACTCAAAACAGCTGGACTTGCTGAGAAACTTTAATGAAGACGTTTCACTGCTCATCCGAGCAGCTTCTGCAGTTCAACTGACTGTCACACACCTCACCCAGGGCTCGGAGAGGCTCCCCCAGGAGGAGGCACAGAGGCTTCTCAGCAGCGTGGAGGCTGTAGCACCAACTTCCTCAGAGAGGAGACAGGAGGAGGAAGATGAGGATGATGACGGAGGAGAGGAGGGCCCCACCACCAAAATAGCTTGAAGGTTTTCCAGTGATGAGAATGGAGCATTGGTGGACCAGGTGTTAGCGTGATGGGATGTGATGTTTGGGAGTCAGTCCCATTGCATCAGTGCTGCCAGATGCCAACAACTCTGGCAGCAGGTAACGGACAGAGTGAATGCTGTAGGCGTTGTACACAGGGATCACCCCACTGCGCTTCAGTGACCTGAAATGTTGGCTAAGGGCAGAGCTAGTTACCAGAGCAAAAGCCCAGAAGACCGGCAGAGGCAGCTTCTGGACACTATGGGCAAAGAGGTCTGTGAAGGGCTGGACACAGACTGGAGAAGTAAATAGACTTTTAAAGAAACCAATATATGACTACTTTTTTTTTACACATTCCCATCATTTGGAAAAATGTCTAATTTCCCCTTTACGCTTCTATGGTAAAATATTGCTCATGTTTTGCATTAGAGGAGTTTAACCACTTCATTTCCCTTGCTGTGCCATTATATATTGAAGTTTAACCATTTCATCTCCTTTGCTGTGCCATTACAGATGACCAGGACCAGGATGACACCGCTCAGCAACCTCAGGAACAGGGTGAGGCTGAAGATTCTGATAGAAACAGGAAGCTCAAGGTACAGACATGTTCAGTGTTTGTGACCAATGTAGTTGCTCCCGCAACTTGTTTATAGCATCACTAATGTCCTATTTCACATTATGAAAACCAAGCTGAATGCCACACCCAGTCACCAGCCATGATTCCTGTGGTGCCAACCAAGACATAAGAGCAATGTTTATAACTAATAACCCCTTCCTTTATTTGTCTATGTGTGTCACCAAAGGTGCTATGTAATGGTTAAGCAGAGTTCAGGAGAGGTGGTTAGGAGAACAAAATAGGATCAGACAGCTAGAGCACAGTTTTTATGGGAACCAGCAATGCTATCTCGCTGGGAAGAACCGAGCATGCTCATGAACCAACAGTCAAAGTCATGTAACAATGGCCTCTGTTCATGCAACTGTCAACACTTTCAAGTGAAAAAAATGTACCTTGTGCTTCGCACTATAAAGTATTGACAGCTACCTATGGTTTACTTTGGCTACCCAGCACTCATAATATATGTTAATACCTACTACTACCTCCTCCTCCACCAGTGGTACCTAAATAGCAAGTCCCATGAGTATGGTATGCCTTAAAGGAACAAAGTATTGTTTCTTACTTTGCACTATGAAGTACTGTATTGCTGGCTACCAAGCACTCATAATATGTGTGAATGCCTACTACTACCTCCTTCTCCTCCTCTACCTCCTCCACCACCTGTGGTACTTAAATAGCAAGTCAGAGGTATCTGGTATGCCTTAGAGGCATACAGTGTTGGTTGTTACTTTGCCCTATAAATTATTGTTGGCTACCTATTGCCTACCTTAGCTACATAGCATTCATAATATGTGCTAATGCCTACTACTTCTTCCTCTATCTTTGGTACTAAAATAACAAGTCAAAGCTATACTGTATGCCTTTAAGGCACAATGTTTTGCTTTTTACTTTGCACTTACAACTATTCCAACACATTAATTGGCCAGCAATAACCTCATATGTGTTGATACTTTCAAACAGCCCATATTGTCATATACTGACACGTGTCATTTGTATATCATATTGATTGTTATATTCTTGTTCTGTACATAGGGCTTCTTTATGACAAACTTTTTTTGTCTTCTATAATTTATGTAAACTTGCCCAACATGGACACAGGGGTGCATTATGAATCTCGTGCAAGAAATGGTTGCCCTTAACCAACTATACCCTTTCTAAAGCTCTGCTCTTTAGTGCTCTATGGGGGCTGCTATACTGTATATTGAAAAGAATGTTGAGACCCACAAAAATCCAATGCACATGGATAATGCTACTTGAAACAAACAGAGCAGGTACATATTTTTTCAGGGTATATACCAAACCGCCTTTTTTACATAGTTAACACTTCAGTTCCAAGTCAGACAACAGAAGAAGTGGTTAAATATGACCAAAAGTCCCATTGACTGAAATGTAACCCTTGTGACAAGACCAACATATTAAGGCCAAACAACAGACATAGGTATTTGTGCATTTCACAGTCATTACTGAGTTAATTTACTGTAGAAGAAGGCTTCTAGAAAGACTCCACCTGATTATGATTAGATTGATTAGTGAACATTATTACAATGAGGGACTAATAGATTGAAATGGTAAGCAAATTACATTCCTAGCTCAAGGAAAAAATTCACAAGCACAAAAATTGGATTTAGGAATAAGGGCCCAACAAAATATGTGACATTCCTTCGCCTTGCACACACTCTGATGCTAGAAATTAACTATATTCTGTGGTTTGTAAACATACAACTAAAGTGTACATTGATAAACCTCTCATGCTCTTCTCTGTAGGTTAGCCCTCCATCTGCCAATATACCCCACAATCTGGAGTTGAAGATCCTCATCAATTTGTTACAAGATTGTAGCTAGTCTATGCCAAAATACATGCACCTTCTTTTAAAGGAATCTTTCAAACGGCTTTGTTCAAAATATAACATATAACTTCCCACAAGCCAGCCCTCAGGCATTTGTCAATGGGTGAAGAGGTGAGTGGGAGCTGAGTGAGGGCGGATAGTAGCATCCTGTACACTTCCAGGAAAACACAGATTTCCGACTTACGTATGTTATGCATGTGGGACTCACACACCACCTGCACATTGTTGTAATGGGAGCGCTTACAATACTGTTAGTGCTCTTGTTGACGGGGAGGTGGTGTGTAATCAATAGATGAATACAATCATAAGTAATTAGGGAACTGTCCAATTTAGAAAAAGTAATGCTTCAATGTTATCCACTCTGCCTGGGTTGAACAAAATGAGCCTAGGCGATGGCATCAGGTGTAGGTTTTTATTGTTGATCCAATGCTTTCCCAGCATTCCATGGACCCATAAACCATTTACTGAAGCCTAAGGATAGATACAGTAGGCTCAATCGAATATTCAAATAAAATTTTTTTGAATATTCGATTATAGAAGTGGAAGATGGAGTTTGGCAGGGCAAAATTGGGGAAATAGCAATTAAAATTTTTTTTTTCTAATATTGATAAAAAATATTGATTAAATTCTACAACTTTTACTGTCGAAGTAACATTAATAAACTTCGATAATTTGAATTGAAGTCAAAGAAAAAAATTTGCCTGAGGCTTGATAAATCAGCCCCCTAGTGTTTAATTTACTTGTAGATTTCATGTATGATTTTGCTTTGGTTTTTATTCCTGCAGAAGCCTCGATTGCAGTCAAAATAGGGTCTCTCGTTACATATTTAGATGCAAGGTCTTCCAACCCCCATAAAAAAAACTATATTTATCACTGGTCCTTTTTAAGTCCTACCAAAAAACAAAACAAAACTGAAACTAAATAACCATAATTTTCTTTTCAAACAGAAATAAACTTGGCACCCAGACATTTGTGAATTGCTAAGGGTCAAAGTAGGAGGAGCTTTCCCAGTTGTGAGGCTTGGTTGATGTCCAGGAAAGGAAATCTTGGTAAACATAATGTAATTTTCCTTTTTCTTTACCATGCCTATAATCCTATAATTTTGTGCTTGTTTTCTATACTGTTGTCAGGAAACACTTGTCAAATGTAAAACACTGTTTAACTGCTGAATTGAAAAAGAAAGAAGGAGGGCCCCTCTTTAGATTACATTTATACCCTGTTGTGTATATTTGCAGAACATTATCAAGCTATAAAAATATTTATGTAAATGTAATTAGAAAATAGTTTAAACTACACCAAATAAGGGTGCTTTAAAACACTAAAAGCAATCTGTTCTCTTAGGGTTAGATTTACTATTGGTCAAATTTCTAATTAAAAAAATTCGAAATTCGACCATGTAAATAGTGAGGGAAGTAAAATCCTTCGAATTCGAATATAGAATTTGAAGGATCTTACCGCTATTCGAATATTTGAACAATCGAATAGGAAAAATCATTCAATTAAAAATTCGATCGATCGATTAAAACGTTCGAATCTAAGGATTGGAATGATTTTAACCCTTCGATCGAATTTTTCCTATTCAATCACAAACAACTTTAAAACACCTATGGGAGCTTCCCATAGGGTTTTAAAGCAATTCGGTAGGTTCAATCTGGCGAACTGGCCTATTGACTTGTTTTTTTTAGGGGAAGTACTTCAACCATTGAATATTCGAATACAATTAAATTTGAATATTCAAATTATTCTATTCGGTCAAAGTTGCCTCATTTACATATTCAAAATTTGAATTCGAATACTTTTTTGTTTAGAACTGGGAACATACATTTTGGATTGGCTTTTTTACATTTACCACAATCTTCACTATTTTGTTCTACAACGAAAGTGTACAAAATAATTTTATGTGCATTATGTTAATTCCATCAAAGAACATTTTTTTCTTTTATTTTTTGTTGAAGCATTTAAACTGTTCTACACCCATTCAGTAGTTAAATATAAGTCTTTATAACCCTATAATTAAACTCCAAGGGAAAAAGATATGAAAATAACAGTCAGTATTAAAGTACTTTCAAAATAGTTTTGTTGGCAGGAGACCCTCATTGCTAGCTGCTGTTTGCCACAGGAAAGCTTTTATGCACAACAGGTAGATCTATAAACTCAAATATCTTTTAAATGTCCCTTGAAGAAAAAAAATATATTTTTCACATGTTTGAAGTTTGGTAATTGGTATTTCTTATTTTAATGGAAACCTACAGTAGTATGAACTCCAGGCAGTTCCTGATTAACTTATGAAAAATGAAGCCTTTCAAACAAGAAGGAAGGTACTTTCATCACTCTGGATTCCTCATTGTGACCTACGTATTTGACCAGTGAATTTTAAAGAAAAAAAATATGTATGATATGCATGTATATATGAAAATTACACATTATGAAAAGTCACATATCTGGTTCTTGCTGGCTGCTGCTGCAGGGGTTCCTTTATAAGCTCTGTCTGTAACCCTGTACATTTGGCTCCAAAGTAATGCTCTCCCCTTCTCCCAGGAATGCACTGTTGCTCCCTGTCAATCAGATGGCTCTTCAGCCTGTAACTGGGCTGGTTGATATCATAGACAGAAAAACATGGGGAGGACTTGTCTGATCTGCTACATTCTCCCCTTGGACAAACTGGCAACATCCTCGCTTGCTGTATGCCCTGGCATGCCTGGACAGCAAAACAGTCAATAATGTCTGCATCACTACTGTTACCCGAGTCCCTAAAATTGGCCTTACCCAGATCCAGTCTCTTAGATCTATCAGGGGTGTTAGAAGTTTCAGGGGCCACCTTCATGGCAACAGGCTTCTCTGCAGTAGTCTTCTTTCTACTCAAAACCCTATCCTCTTCAGGGGATTCACTCTCACTGATGGAAGGCTCATAATTAGACTTCTGTACTGCAGAACATTTGTAAAATCTTCTATGCCTGCAGAGTACTTTACTATGTAGCTTGGGTCTCACCCTCATTTACCTGGTAAACAAGTAAAACTTTCTTAGCCTCAGTTGGGCTCTCTCAAACAATTGAGTTTTTAACTCCTCCAACTCTCTGTGAAGTTTCTTGTTCTCTTCCAGCAATTAAACATCAGTTGGGAACTTCTCTGCATGCTTTCGCATCTCCAGCTTCCCAGTCAACATCTTTCCTTTGCAATCCAGGGCACTGAATCCCTTCTGCATCTGAAAAGTACTGGTAACTGATATTTACAGTACAGTGCCTCCATTGAGGGAACACTGAGGAACACACCTCAGGAGGGGTTCCACTAGGAAAAATGAAACACACTAGTCTGCAGTGAAAGAAATATAACTTTTAGCTGGGGGACACATAGGACCTACCTAACTCACTTTAAGTATACCTTTGACAGTCCCAATCCTTTGCAAGTTAATGCCCACACAGTTAAGTTCGAATGGAATGTCCCTTCCCAAGAGCTCTCATGTACCCAGGTAGAGCTGCCTGCCCCAAAGTACCTTTCCCTTTAAAAGTAGTAGGTGCTACCACGTAGAAGGTACATAAGCAAGATCTGTCCTAACCCTTGAGAAACACACAATGCAGAGCACAATGCAGCCCTTTCCAAGCTCTCCAGCCTGTACCCGGGCTGGATGATGTTACAGACAGAAAAACAGCAGAAGGACTTCTCTGATCCCCTACACATACATTGATGCAAAAAGACTGGGCTGAGGGAATACATCTAACTAGTATGGAAGGTTGCTAGTTGAGTGAGAAATATCCCACTGGTATTTGAGCCTACTGACACTGAATCATGTGGAAAAGACAGGTAGCTGTAAAGGCATAGTAGCTTCGGCATTCTAAGCAGCAACTGGTTGCACATAGACCAGAGAATTCTGGAACTATGTGGTTGACCATAGCAGCAATCATATAAATAGTAAGCCTATACATAGAAAAGGATCCCTGAAATAAGCAATGGTACTCAACAACGGTATATGGTGTACCTAGTATTCTGTATGGTAGTAGATCCATATCACTTTGTATAGTTTTTAATAAAAATAAATAGATCTACATAGACTCTTCTTTTTTGGCCTAGCATTATACATTCAAAGGCCCAGGATGTTTTAAGAATTGTGACATATTAAATGAATTTATTATTTAATTACATATACTTCTAGCTGCAGCCCATCACTTACAAAATATATGTTTTACATGTTACTTTTATAATCTGATGAATTTTCTTTTAAGAATTTTAAATATTTAGACCAGGCAAGTTTCCTGTCTAACTGTGAATTTAAGAGGAGTAGTACTGCTTTTGATCTTCAGAATTAGTTACAAAAGTAAATGGTTTGCCTGATTAGCTAGAGAATACACTCCAGAGCATAGAATGTATTTTGAGTTAAATATTGACATTATTCGCCATTGGCTAATTATCCAGAGGTTATCTTCTAGGCAGATCAGGTCAACTGAAACTTTCTTACTGGCAAAATCTAGTCTTCTAAGGACATGGTTTTATTTATAGCACAACTGGATAGCACTAATAGCACTAATGGCAACATACTTCAAATGCTTTTAATGAGTTTTGCAAGAAAGTGATTTTTTTTAACTTCAAAATTATATTTATGAATTTTTTGCAAACAACCGATCCTTTGATAAAGGAAATTATTTTGTTGCAAATATGGAAGTTATAAATAGGTTAGTCTTTATAAAGCATCCATTAGCATAATGGTATGATTTTCTGTTCTTTAAGGTAAATCATCATTTTTGTTTACTTATGAACCAAAACCTGTAGAATATGAATTGCAGACAGCTACTTTAGAAGCTTGATTCTTTAAAAAAAGCTCAATTTTCCTTACTTTATAGGTTATGAACTTTCAAAAATGGATTGCTATAAAATATTGTTAATCTATATCACTACAGCTGCATTGGTAGATTTAAAAGCAAACCCCTGAGCTCATTTCTCACTTAATACATTCCATCTTTATCTGTCTACTGTATTTAATTTTCTTTACTTTCTCAATTCACCAGATTATTGCTTGGCAAGAAAACTTAAGCAGAGCCTAGTTGACAAGGCTTAACTCCACTGTCTTGACTAAGGGCTGGCAAACAGTCAATCTCAGTCTTAAATAGGAAAACAATAAGTATGCTTGTTTCGGCTTGAAAAAAGTTAACCAGTGCATAGAATATATCTCAGACAATATTGTAAGTCCAGGCAGAAAATACTACAGTTTTGAGTAACTTTTAACTCACTTAAAAGCAGGAGGAGGGATTGTAGATCTGTTACTAGGGAGCCCCCTCTGGGAGACGGAGCCACCAAGGAATGAGAATTTCCAGTGCCAGATCGCTGATTACAGATATTTACAAAGATAATACATTGGGATAAGTTATACCTACTCCTCTGCCTCTCTTATGCTCATGCTTCCAGTTTGTCGGCATCTGTTTCTTCACTGCATGCTGCTTGCTTAGAATTCTGGACTGGTACAACTGCCCTTTGTCAATGGGGAGCAAAATTATAATTTATCCATTACACAGGATATGTTAAAGGGTTTACATATTGTGTAACTAACATAGCTTGTTTATATTTTATATATATAATTTAATATACACATAATAATATACACATTATGTATACACACACACACATATATATATATATATATATATATATATATATATATATATAGTTTCTGTTTATACTAAAGATACAAAGGAAGCCACTTTGGATAACTAAACACAGATTTCTCACTTGTCCCACTTGAAATTACATTACAGCATCCCATCTAATTAAAGCGTTCATCATTGTGAACAATGGTGCTTTGGTATGCTAATGAAAAGGTTAAATGCATTAAATGAGTTAAGATAACTTTAGATAACACAGTTTCTTTAATTAAGCCTGAGTCATGATGCATTTAACACACAAATCCAAGTGGCTGCATTTGTAGTACATAATCAAGTCTTAATCCGGTAACAAGTTGTTTCGCAAGTTAGTGGTTTCTAAATTTGTCTTTAAAATACAGTAAGGATACAAAACTATTTTCTCTTAAAGTGCTAGTTTTATCTAATTTCCATTACCATACAGTATAACAGTATATTATATTATATATAATCCTACAAAGGGGTTATTTTTTATCAAGTAATACTTTATATTGTAGATGTTATTTGCTCTTTATTGTATTGCAGAATTCTGACTAGTGAACAGCCTGATTAAAATTAAAGTCTGTTTGTATTTTAATAAGGAGTTATGTTCGTTTATAATTAAGTGAGGATTGATGCCAGCTTTTTGATAGACGGTAAGCTTATTTAACATGACGGAGATATATTTCTGGGCAGACAGAATTTACTATTGCCTGTACAAGGAGAATGACTAGGCCATATCTGCAGCATTTAATTATTTTGTTGGTAATTATTCATTTGAGCTACATGTTCCAATGTAAAACCAGAAAAGAAAAAGCCAAAAATAATTACCCTGTGTGTCTCACAATTTGTTTTGCACCGTCAAGGGGCCATTTATAATTCGTTTCTCACAAACTATAAATAAGAAGGTCCTTTCTTTAATAGTTGGGTCAGCAGCTCATTTAAAAAGAAAGTTGGTGTTTATATGCTAACATGCAGTGCAAAAATAGAAAAGTTTTTTTAACCTCACCTCTTTGGTAAATATATCAGAAGCATAAACAAGTGCAATTTGGGCAACAGTTATGCACAGATTTATAGCGACTGTGCACCTTAGTGTTGAAAATGAAATTTTATGAAAGTATTGATCAAAAAGCAATTCTTTTTATCATTGTATGTGTTACATTGTCTGTTTCCTTTGCACCAGAAGTAATTGTTATTTGAATGCTGGTTGTTAAGCCATAAATATTAATGACATGCCAATATCAGCAGACGGAAGAACAGATTTTGGCAACATTTCTCTCCTTGAATTGTATCCAACTGAGATCTTATTTATCCATGAAGATTATTTAATTTCAAAGGAGAACAAAATGCTCACCATCCATATTATTATGTTGATAAATGCAAAGCAAGGTGTTAAGAATAGGGGAATCAGACTAGAGAGTAGTAAATATTTTCTTATTATTATCTTGCAGGGATTGTAAGCAACAAGCATGTAGTTCTACAAAGTATATAATATATGTACCTCTGTTCAGGATGGTATGTGGCTAGAATATGTGTGAACCCTGTGAAAGTTGTATGGATTGGAAGCCTCGATTTTCTCCTTCCTCACTGTATGTATAATGTAAATGATTTTAATATTTTCAAACTATTTAGATCAACTCAACATATGCAACAAACACAAGCATGAATGTTAGTATCTTCAACCTGCGACGTAGGTTGGTAAACCTCATGGTGGCACATGATGACATAGTTCCTGGATGTGCTCTGGATTGCTTGGTCTCTTCCAGGACTGAACCTTGCCCATTATTCAACCATGACTGAACTCTGCCTGGACCGACCCATGCCTGTTATTTAGCTATGTTTGTTCTCTTCCTAAACAAACCTTTCCTTCCTCCTCCTATTCACTACTCTTTGGTCCCTTTGTTTGCCCAGATCTTTTGTACTGTTCCTCTCACACAAAGACCTGGCGGCATCCAAGTAGCTGAGGGCTCCTCCCAAACCCAAAGATGGTTGCTCTAGGTAGAAAAGTGAACCTCTGTAACCTAGCACTCCTGTTATACTTTACCTTCTTCTGAGTTCCAGGAAGCTTTTATTTCTCAGAATCATCAGAAAAGACTCAAATCTTTACAGGCAGTGAAACAGTCAATTTGGGTTCATCCAATTTTTAAAGGAACAGTAACATCAAAAAATAAAAGTGTTTTAAAGTAAAAATATAATGCAGTGCTGCCCTGGACTGATAAAACTGCTGTGTTGCATCAGTTAATATTGAATATAAAAAAGAAGCTACTCTGTGGCAATGGGGACAGCCATTCAAAGGAGAAAAGGGTCTGGTTACACAGCCAATAGCAGATAAGCTCTGTAGAACATAACGGTGTTATCTATTATCCACTATTTAACCTGTGCCATCTTGCCTTTTTCAATTTCTGCCATTTCTACACATAAGCTTGTTTATATGAACTATAGTAGTGCTTCTGAAGCAAAAACAGTGGTTTTAAATGTGCAGGGCAAAATTACATGATATTTTCATCATTTTAAAACCCTTTAATTTTTTGGTGTTCCCGTTCCTTTAAACGTATTTTACTACACTTACTATAAATTGATCCAAATTTTGGAGAGAAAAAAAGACAATTCGCAGGGACATAGCCAATTTACTAAAAGGTGAATAGGGCAATTCAATAGCAAAGTTTTGCCCCATTTAACCTGAATTTTTACACAGACAAATGATTTGCCAGTGTTCATCTGCCAAGACGAAACTTTGTATTTTGATGAATATTCGTATTCTCTTCAAATTAACTCCTAATGAAGTTGTGCGAAGTACAAAGAAATCTAGAACAATACGTCAAATCCTATATAACAACAGAGCCAAATAAAAAAGCTTTATTGTTGTCGTTTCCAGGGTACTTTATGGAGCCTTTCAATATACTTTGTGTCAGCGGGGGCCTGCGGCACCCACAAGGGGGTAGTCGGGATCAAGGAGGAAGCCCCTTCTAGAGAGTCCAGGCAAAGTACAGTTCAAGGTGAAATCCAATAGAGAGGTCAAAGTCCAGGCAAGGGTTCACGTTGGCAGGCAGCAAGGAGTCAAGGTCAGGAAACAGGCTGGAGATCAATAACAGGAATAGCGGGATAGCAGGAACACCCAGAAACACAATGCAAGATTGAGCTATACTCGGGCATCGAACACAGGTCTTCAGCTCCGGCGCCGGTGTCCTTGCACCCACGTGTTTTCGCTGGGTGCCGGCAAGAAGGTAGGGAGCGCCGAGCGCTCGTGACACTTTGATATTTTCCATGGTACCAAAAAAATTGGCTATTTAAAAAATCCTGTTCTCAGTCAGATAACTATAGGCCACTCATTTTGGCATTTGAAGTGTATATTAAGGAAAAATAAATTGAAATACATTTCTTATTACAATACTATGGGGCTGATTTACTACGGGTCAAAATTTAAAATTTCAAAAAATTTTTGGGCTACTTGGACTATCGAATAGCCCAAAATTTGATTTGAATTGAAAAAATTTGAATATTCGAATTTCTAAGTACTGGCCCTTTAAAAATCCTTCGACTATTCGGCAGCTTAAAGCCACCGAATTGCAATTTTATCCTATGGGGGACCTCACAGAACTTTTTTTTCTAACAGTTCGCGAACCCCATAGACTTCAATGGGAAGGCGAACTTTAACACCTAAAAAAG
>CM044435.1:26143299-26167195 GCA_024363595.1 Xenopus borealis | reverse complement strand
ATCCCTAGTCATGACTCAGGGCTAATTGAAGAAACTGTGTTATCTAAAGTCATCTTAACTAATTGAATACATTTAACCTTTTCATTAGCATACCAAAGCACCATTGTTTTCAATGGTGAACTCTTTAATTGGATGGGATGCTGTGACACAATATTCTGTGCTAAGTGGGATAAATGGGATAGATGAGTTAAATGTTTCTGTCAAATGCACAATCCAAAGTGGCTTCATTTGTATTTTTCAGTTGGTCTTATACAATGGAATGCTAACTACACAGATAGAATGATAGCAGTTAAACAAGTTTAAACAATTTTAGTTATTAAAATTTTTTTTACTGAAAAAAAAGACAAAAACTTACCAAACTTAAAAGTGCACATATTAAAAAACCTGAATGTGTTAAAATGTAAAAATAAACAAACACAATGAAATCATAATCTATTATTATTCTATTATTATTCTATTATTTATTATCTTGAAAACTCAAAAAATTAAAGGCTTGAATTTTGAAATTGCAACCTATGACTACAGGAACTTGTTAGCTTTTACATGCTGTTTTTTTTATTTAAGTTTTTTAGTTAATTGCACTGAATAAATCTGAATTTGAATTTGGAAACTCAAATTAGAATTGTGTAAAATGTCAAGTGTAGTGAGGCTGTAAAATGTCCTTCTTTGCGGCTATACTATCTGTAGTTCTGACCAGGAGGGCTGTCCTTACTTTTCAACATTGGCTGTACAAGCAGTGTAGTCAGCTCTCCTATGACAATCCTAAAGTGGATTAATTTCGGTGCAGGTGCAGAAAATGGCCACTCTCCATCCGGTTACTGCAGACAAACTTGGAGCACAGCACCCAATAATGAATAAAATGCCTTTATTTCAATTTTTCTGGCAACAGTCTGGACATGGCGACGTTTCAGACCTCATAAGGTCTTTTTCCAAGCTTACTTTTCAACATTGGCATCAGTAGATGCTATGTGTCCCTCATGCCTTTACTTCCTATGATACAGAAAAAATGATGCAATCTGCAAATTATGCTATCTGGTTAGAAAAATGGGAGGCATATGATTTCTGGGCTAGATGGATGGCATTTAAGTTAAAAACCTTAATTTATTTTGCAGTTGGTCTTGTAAAATGGAATGCTAACTACACAGATAGAATGATAGCAGCTGGTGAAGGGGGAGCCACATACTTTAAAACAATAATAAAACTCCTCCCATAAGTGAGAATAATTCAGCACAAAATAAAATGTCCTAACCTGAAATAAGACATGGGGAAGGAACTAGTGATGGGCGAATCTATCCCGTTTCTCTTCGCCCGAAAAATTTGTGACTTTCCAGTGAAAGTCACAAAATGGCGAAAAATTTGCGAAATGAGTGACAGCATGTTTTTGACGCCCATTGAGTTGTTTTTAATGTCATTTTCGGCGCGCGACTGTTTTTTTTTTTTTTTTTTTGTAACTCCAGCAAATTTTCGCTGCCATTTCTCGAATTTATTCGCCGGCGGCAAATCGCGGGAATTCGCCGTGAATAATAATAAATTCGCCCATCACTAGAAGGAACCTGAGATACGCAAAGACATTGCATATGGAGGCCCAATACTGCTGAACCTGTTGGCATTCTCATGGATAATAACACTTCAATTCAATTCAAAAGAAAACTTACCTAGGTGCAGGTAAAATATGAAACACACAGACACACACATGGCATTTCAGCATATTTAATTGTGCATTCATGTTAGCATCTCTTTCTTTCTCTTGGTATTAAACATAAAGAATTATTTCTGTTCAACTTTCATAACACATATTTCTATGCATTGTTGCATTTAAGCCTTTCATGCTGCCTTAAATATTTTCCTAAATTAACTAGAAACAATATGTCAGCTTTCATTCTGCATTCACTTCCTCCAATGCTGAATGTGAACAATGTCCAAATAAATAGGTTTTAACATCCTCTCTATTTTCTCAAGAACTACTAAAGATGTCAATACTTTTCATATTTTATATGAGTTTCTCATCTTTACAAAGATGAATGAGGCTCAGATTGAAGTTTTTAGTGGTTTCCGAAAAGTTTATGTGCTGGAGAACTGCCACATAGTGATCTATAACGTTATACCTCACTATTATGCAAATAACAATTTGACACAGAGATCTTCGATTTTTCTCTAGGGACTATTCCATATTTCAGCTTTCTACAGTCAAATTATATTTGACATTTCATTTTAACCTGATTTCTATATTTTGAGAACACTAGGCACTCCTGTTCTAAGTCAGTTAATAAAATAACTGGTTTCCCGGTCAATGATGCTAATTTGTTCATTTACAATATGTTTATGAATCAGTTTTAATTGTTAACTGACAAATTGTGAAGCCTTCCTTTGTTCCATTAGACTTCGGCTAAGCAAACATGGCATCAGAAAAATTGTCATTAGAAATTCTATTAAATTGCTTAAAATTCAAACACATTATATACAAGGAATAAACAAGAAAATGTGTCTATAACTACCTTAATTAGGGAAATAAGTGAGTAATTATTCCAGGGTTAAAAGTAAATTATTCTCAAGCAGCACTACAGGTTGCCATTGAATTAACATTTGAAACACATGGATGTGCCAGTATTGAGTGGGGCTTTGATTTTTATCCATTATCTTTCTGTTCTTTGATTTTTCTTCTGTATTATAGGAAGTAAAGGCATGAGGGATACTAAGGGGCCAATCTACGAAATTCACGTGAAATGATCTTAGTTTGATCGAATACCGATCGTACACATTTTTCGTGAAATCAGATATACAAATTTGGCCTCTTCAATCATCGAATATCGAATAGATCGAATGATCGGATATTCGATCATTCGATCATTCAATGATCGAAGGAATTAAAGTTTTAAAATTATTCGACTGCCTACTTCGCCAGATTGAACCTACTGAATTGTAATAGAAGCCTATGGGAAGCTCCCCATAAGCGTCTGAGGCTAAGTCCTGCTCGAATACCATTTGTACAATCGGAGCATTCGATCGTTCGAATCTTACAAATTTTTCGGACTCTCGAAGGAAATTACACGATTTTTTCGTGAAATCGAACGATCAGTATACGATCGTATGAATTAATTCGAGAAATCGTATTGCGAGCAAAATGATAGCCTAAAACAATTCGATAAGCATTCGATGGTCGAATGCTAATCGAATTGCGAATTTGGACGAGCCAATTTCCGGGAGTAATAGTAAATTTGCCCCATAGTATGTACTGATGCCAATATTGAAAAGTAAGGACAGCCCTCCTGTTCAGAACTACATATAGGATAGCCGCAAAGAAGGAGATTTCACAGCCTCACTACACTAAGGGGAAAATGTATCAACATTTGATTTTGACATTTTACACAATCCTAATTTGAATTTCTAAATTCAAATTCAGATTTATTCAGTGCAATTAACTCAAAAACTTAAATAAAAAATCAGCATGTTAAAGCTAACAAGTTTGTGTAGTCACAGGTTGCAATTTCAAAATTCAAACCTTTAATTTTTTGAGTTTTCGAGGTAATGAATAATAGAATATGATTTCATTGCATTTTTTTTTTTTACATTTTAACACATTCAGGTTTTTTAATATGTAAGTGCACTTTTAAGTTTGCTAAGTTTTTGGGGTTTTTTTCAGTAAAAAAAAGAAAAATACTAAAATTGTTTTTTATTCTATATGCCTTCCCCAGTATTGAACTCCTCGCTCAAATCTAATCATAGATTAAATGATTTTTTAGACATTTTTTTCATTCAATATTGTATATATATATATTTATATATATATATATATATATATAGTATGTACATATACACTACTTTGAGGCTTCCAATAAATGTTTCTGCATCCATGAATTTGTTTAGCCTTTACAACAAAAGTAATGTTAAATACAGGAATGGGACCTGTTATCAAGAATGCTCAATACCTGGTGTTTTCCAGGTAATGGATCTTCTCATAATTTGTACCTTCATACTTAAAGTCTGCTTCTTTATTATTATAGAGAAAGGGGAAATCATTGTTAAAATGGTTTGTTTGGTTAAATTGGAGTCTATGTCAGCCTTTTCATATTTCTGAGCTTTCTGGATAATGGTTGTCTGGATAGTGGATCCCATACCTATATAGACAGTTCTAAAATTAAATTCCTTATAACACAATTATGCTATTCAATGTATATGCAATCATTACAACTTTGACAACATACAGTGCATTACATTTTTTTTGTCTGAACTTACAGTACATCTAGGGACAGCTTTATCAAAGGTCTATATATGTTAATTTTTTTTACAATAATACATTAGAAAATACCCTCAACTCGAATGGGAGGTTATTTAAGAAAAAACCTGAATGTCTAAAACTGGAACAAATATTAAAGACCCAAAAACTTGAATCGAATTTGAACCGAATTTGAATCGAATTTAACTAAACTCGAGTTTTTTTCTCTGAAAAAAAATGTAAGAAGGCTATTAACAACTTCATTTTTTTGTGTTAGGTGGCGAAAATAAGTATTCAACACGCAAACTGTTTTCCATAAATTAAGTTAAGAATAATAAGTGTAATGAAGTGTTGATAAAGGGAAGAATTATTGAACACAAATATTGAAGAATTACTGAACACAATTATTGAACTCATGGAAAGCCAAGAAACTTGCTGAAATATGTCAATATTTAGAAAGCAATCCTGCCCCCTATTCGTGTACATTAATATCAGCTGGTTTTAGTCCTAATTGATGGTCTATGAAAAGGTTTCTCATTACCAAGGTATCACACAAGCATATCATAATGTGTAAAAGCAAAGAAATATTATTGTTGCAAACATACTGATTGCATTGGTTACAGAAATATTTCTAAGCTTCTGAATGTTCCAGTGAGCACTGTTGGGGCCATAATTCAGAAGTGGAAAGAACATTATTTTGCTCCTTGCAAGATTTTCTGACAGAGTATTCAAAAGAATAATCAGAACAGTTGTCCAAGAGCCAAGGATCACTCATGGAGCACTTTAGAAAGGCCTTGAATTAGTAGGTTGTCAGGACCAAGGTGGAAGCTTCTGGGTTTAAAGTCCAAATACGCAGTACAAATAGGGATCAAGAATAGGGATCAAGAATAAATAGTTCAGTTCAGGAAGAATTTAGGAACACCCAGGAATGAAAGTAGCAATTCCTTTAATCAGGCATTGAACCCGCGTCAAATTATTTTGAATTTTGTCTGTCCACGTTGCATGAATGCGTGCTGCCATCTTAGATGCAGCGCTGAAGAGGAGCAGAGCACCACCATAAAAATATATGTTATGAACAGCTGGGACAGTTCTACTGCATAAGGGAGTTTCTGCAGAGGAATGAAATGCGCCATCTTACTGAAGAGATCTATAACCCATCTAAGGTAACTCTACAAAAAAAATCCATAGCTAGGTAAGTCCATGGTTTCGAAGGAATGGGTAGAGGTTGTAATAGACCACTGGAACAAGTATGGCTAGCCTTGGAGGAGGCACAAATGGTACAGGCAGCAACAACGTTTTTAACATCTTTTCAGACAGTTGGCCACCAGACTAAATGTTGTAAAAGCTCAATAGTCTTTTGGGGACCGGGATGCCCAGCCTGCTTAGTGCAATGTGTCTGTTGCAAAATGGGCAGATGAAGCTCAGAGGGTACGAATGCCATCCTGATAGGAGTGTCAACAGGAGCGGAGGACTGACCAGATAGGATTTGCTTGGCAAATTGGAGAAAGAAGAGGCAATAATTCTGGCAGGAGGAATTCCTGGATCTTGCCTTTCAGGGAGACGATCCACCGGAGTGAAGCTTTGGGACAGGGCATCCACTTTTCAATTCTTGGAATCAGGTTGTAGGTCAAAACAAAGTTAAAGCGAGAAAAGAAGAGGGCCCATCTTGCCTGTTGGGAATTCAGTCTTTTAAGAGTTTGAATAAATTCTAGGTTCTTATGATCAGTATAGATAGTGACTGGGTTGGAAGCCCCTTCTAAAATATGGTGCCATTCTTCAAGAGCAAGTTTTACTGCCAGGTGTTCACAAACCCCAACATCGTAGTTTTACTCTGCTGCAAAGAATTTTTTAGAAAAGGATGTAATTTTCCATCAGCAGAATGTCTTTGGGAAATTATATCATTATCTTCAATGAAGAAGGGTAATTGAGGATCAGGATGTTGGAGAACCGAAGCAGAAGTAAAAGCATCTTTTAATGACTGGAAAGCTTCCAAAGCCTGATGAGGCCAGGAATTGAGTTTAACTCCTTTGTAGATAAAAGCAAGTATAGGAACAATATGAGAGGAAAAACCTCTGATGAATTGGAGGTAGTAATTAGAAAATCCAATGAACTTCTGTATGGCTTTGGTACTTAAGGGAAGAGGCTACTTCTGTATTGCCGATATCTTGACAGGATCCATCAGGAAACCCTCGGGGGAATTGACATACTCAAGGAAAGGGATCTTGGACACCTCAAAATGCATTTCTCAAACTTGGCCGAGAGGCAGTTTTCCCTTAAATGGATAAAGTACTTCCTTCACTTCAGAGCGATGGGTTTCCAAATCTTTAGAGAAGTTTACGATGTCGTCAAGGTATACAACCACCGATTTCCCCAGTAGATCATGGAAAATCTAATTCACAAACTTCTGGAACAAGATACTCATAATGCCCATCTCAAATGTTGAATGCTGTCTTCCATTCGCATATGCGGATGAGGTTATACGCCCTGTGTACATCCAACTTTGAGAAAATCTTGGCCCCTTCAGTTGGTCAAAAAGTTCTGAGATAAGATAAAGACTGTTAGCAAGTAGTGATGGGTGAATTTATTCGCCTAGTTAGAATTAGCAGCGATTTCCCGCGATTGACCACCGGCCAATAAAATTCCGATGCCGGCCCTCGTTTGGATGCCAATGTGAATGTGCCAATGTGCCAACATGCCAACATGAACCTCCTTGCATTTGGCATGCCCCGGAAACAAGGACGTCTGAACCAGTAATCATCTTATCAGCTAGTCGGATCTGTAGAGGCAAAAGAAACCTGTGAGAGTTCTCTTGGGATTTATGAGTATGTGTTACCCCAGGTTTACCTTGAAGAAGAGAAACCTTTGGCTTCACAGGGCAAGAATTGGCAAAATGGGTTTGGCCGCCACAATACAGACACAGACCTGCCAAGTGTCTCCTGCCCTTCTGACCTGCATAGGTTCTTCAGGAGGAATAACAGAAGTCTGCTGGGATGAGGTGACAACTTGGGTCTTTAGAAGCGTGAAGCCAATGTTAGCTGAAGTCTTTTGCCGCACTCCTGTTCTGACTGATGTTCTCTGAACCGTGTATCAACCTTGATGGCGAGGGCAATTAGGTATTACAATACTTCAGGAAGATTCCTGGAAACAAAGTCATCTTTAAGTCTCGATGACAAGCTTTGATAGAATTCTGCTGCATAAGCCTTATTGTTCCAGGCAGATTCAGTCATCAAGGTCGTGAAGTCAATGGCATACTTGACGGTGCTGTGGTTACCTTGCTGAATCTGTAGCAGTTGGAAAGAGGCATTAGTGACATGATCAGGGGTGTCAAAGACAGTACGGAAGGCCTGAAGGAAAGTCTTGGGATTGAAGGTTGGGGGAGAATTATTTTCCTAAAGTGGTGTTGCCCATTACAGCAGTTTTCCCTCTGACCAGGACATCACATACCTCACCTTGGCTCGTACCTTGGAGTACTGGGTTGGCTGGAACTCGAACTGAGACTCAGACACTGAGTAGCAAACCTGTGCAGGCTTGCAGATCCCCACTGTAGCGAGGGGGGGGAGGAATACGGGGCTTACTCACTGATGAAGTCACAGAAGGAGGAGAAATGGCTAGGGGAGGATTATTGATGACCAGAGACACTGATGGCATACAGGAGAGAAGGTGATCCAGTACTTGCCCAATACTGACCTGCAGAGCTTAATATTCTTCCATGCGAGATGCCAGTCCCTGGAGACCTGTCCGACATCAGACATAGCTTTCTCAGTGGGATCCATGGCCCAATTATGTCAGGGGGGCCTATTGGCTCCCAGTGGGAGTTGTCAGTACCAAGGAGGAAGCTTCAGGGGTTAAATTCCAAATATGCAGTACAAAAAGGGATCAAGAATACGTGTAGCCAAAATCCAGGTGGAGGTTCAAAGACAGGCAGAATAGTAGAAAAGTCCAGGAATCAGTTCAGGAAGAATTTAGGAACACCCAGGAAGGAAGGTAGCAATTCCTATAATCAGGCAATGAACACGTCAATTTATTTAGAATTTTGGCGCCAGATGCAACATGATGATGTCACGCATCTGTGCACCTGCGTCACTGCGCTGGTACCGCTGTCCATGTGGTGGCAATGGGCACCGCCATCTTGGACATGGAGCAGAAGGGGAGTGGAGCGCTATTGGGCCCTTCTGAAAGTACAGTTGTTTCAAAGCAAACAAGTATGCAATCAATTGACATGGCCTCTATGCACTCACTGTGCAAGACTCAATTGTTGAGGAAAAAGCACATTAAAGGTTTAAAGTTTTTAAGCATATGACACTGACAGACATATATTTGAAGGAAAGATAAATGGAGCAATGCGTTTCAGGCTAAACCCAGTGCAGACACATAGAGTTAGATATTTTTCACATATACAATTCTCAAAACATTTTTAGTTTAGATTAATTTCCTGTATTTTCTTGATACGGAACATTCTCCCACATTAGGGGGCAGATTTGCTGTTTTTAGCCTATGCGGGACCTCCTATAACCTTCAAAAGTGCTTTTGGGAAAATCGTTCGAATCGTTTGAATCGTTCAATTGAATCGAATGATTCAAACTATTTAAATTCGATAGAAAACAGTTTCACCAATTGTTGTAAAATTGAAGAAAACTGGAGGTATACAATTGGGTGTTGATCTCCGTGAACCTAATAAAACAGTTGTGGATAAACATCCCTTGCCACACACAGAGGAAATATTTTCAGAATTTTTTTTCCACCCTGGATATTCAGAATGCTGATCATCAAGAATTGCTGCATGAGCTAAGCATTTATCACCCATGATGGTTTGTTTCGGTTCAAGTGTGTACCTTTTGTCCATAAGCCAGTCCTGGCTTCAGCACCAAGTTGTTTTCAAAGACTTATGTCTTCTGTACTCCATGACATACCTGGTGTACAGTGCTACATGACAAGTATCTAGAAAAGGTTCTGAAATGCATTGATTCAGATGCTTCAGACTATGGCGTTGGTGCAGTTCTCACACAGATTCATGCTGATCATTCAGAGAAAACTGTTGCATTTGCATACAGAACACTTACAGAGACAGAGCGTAAGTATTCAACTGTAGAAAAAGAAGCTCTAGCATATGTTTGGGTAACAGAAAAATGGAGAACCTACCTATGGGGTAGATAATTTACCTTATTCACTGATCATAGCCCTTTAACTACTCTGCTTACAACACAGGGACCAGGAAGAGCTGGAATGTGTATGGCTAGATGGTTAGCAAGGCTACTGAATTTCAACTACAAAATGCAAAACAAACCAGGTTTGAAAAATATCACTGCTAATTGTTTGTCACTAGGGATGGGCGAATTTGAACTGTTTTGCTTTGCCAAAAATTTGCAGCGGGTGAAATGTCGCAGATACCCATTACAGTCCATGGGACATTTTTTGACGTACGTCTGTTTTTTTTGACGCTCAACGACATTCAAGTCTTTAGGCATCATTTTCGCAACAAAGGCCCGTTCCTATTTGTCATGTTTACATTTGCCTGCAGCGTCTGATACACTGGATGTGGACATAGAAGTTGTAACATTGACTGATGCATTTTCATCTACAGTTACAGCTGCTGATTTTATGCAAGCTTGCCTCATACCCAATTCAAGTAAAACTACAGGACATCTTACAAAGCAAATGGCCAAATGCTGAGAAACAACTCTGTCCTGATCTTCAACCTTACTACAGGATTGGACACTAACAGTCCTTAATAGATGACTGTGTTGTCAGTGGAGCTCATCGCTTACTGGTACCAGTGATCTTGTGAGAAAAGTGCATACAACTGGCACATGAGAGTCATCAAGGAATTGTATGTACAAAACAAAGACTATGAGAACTATACTGGTGGCCAGCAATGGTACATGTCAGAATCATGACAAAACAGTTATCACACATACACCACCAGTTCAGCCAGTACCATGCCCTGATTCATCATGGGAAAAACTGGCTATTGATAGTGATGGGCAAATTTATTCACCTAGCTTGAATTCAGCAGAGAATAAATTCACGAAACGCCCGTGAAAATTCACCTGAAAAAATTCGCCAGCATCAATATCCGGTTTTCACAAATTTTTTGTGAAATCATTTGAAATTCAAGAATTTATAATGAAATCATTCAAAATTCATGAATTTATAGTGAAAATGTTTGAACTTCACAAATTTTTCGTGAAATGGTTTCAATTTCACAAATTTTTCGTGAAAACATTAAAATTTTTGTGAACTTTCTGATTTCACTGTTTTCACAATTTTTTACGAATTTGTCGCCCATCACTAGCTATTGACATTGTGGGTCCTTTTGCAGATGCTCCTATAGACTTCAGATTTGTTATAACTCTGACTATTACAGTAAATGGCCAGAAATTGCATTTGTTTCTCATATCTCAACATCAGCTACAGTAATAGCATTTCTGTCTACAGTCTTCAGCAGAGAAAGTAATCCAAAGGAGTTAATCAGGCAATACCACAGTTTGTTTCAGCTGAGTTTGAAATCTTTCTGAGAGGAATATTGTGCATAGAAAATCTTTAGTGTATTACCCACAAGCAAATGGAGAAATCGAGTGATTCAAATCTTACTGGGAAATCTTGGAAAGTATTTACAACAGCGTTTCTACAGAGCAAAGTGCCATGCAACAACCCAAGCATCTCTAGCTGAATTATGACATGGCAGACAGATGAGCAAGTTCCATGTTACAGACATCAAACTTCCACAAAATCATCAACTACAGACATTGTCAAACATCAACAATAGTGATGGGCGAATTAATATATAATAAATTCATGAAACGGCCGCATAAATTCGCCAGCATCAAAAAACGAGTGTCCAAAATGATACATACGCCGCCCAGTTTTTGACGCCGACACCCTTTTTTTTGGAATGTTCCAAAACAAGACATCCGTGTCCAATGTATACTTATACTGACAGAAAACATGGTGCAAGAGAAGTGCACTTTCAGCCTGGATCTTTACTCAGAATTCAGAAACCAGGACTACCAAAACAAGGACAATCTAAATTTACTTTGCATAAACAACTGTTAATATGGCTAATATGCTACTGTTGTGTAATGGCTGCAGAGCCTGCTAATAAAGCACTGTTATAATCTACTCATCCTCGTCTATCAAAACACAACAGAAGAAATTATTTTACAAATGTATTTTATCTTCTTGTTTATTGTTAGGAAATAAATGCATTTACTTTGTAAAGCATTTTAATAGGGATATTATATATTAATAGGACTTAATAAAATTTTTATCATGTGTTATACATCACACTTAACTTCCTATAGATCTGAAATAAAATAGCAAAGTAAATGTAAAATCAAGTATCAAGTTTGTTGTAAAATGCAAATTGTACTTTCCTTTATTAATTTATGTTTCCCTCACTTGATTTAATTTTGCATGTCAGGGAAGATTATCAAATTGAGAACAATACAAGTCTTTTCGTTTTATTTCTGTCTGTCTGAAGCAAACAGTAGCACATCTGTTGGATTGCTGAAGACTCATGCATCTTTAATACTTCCTCAGAATTTTAAGGAGTAAACAGTTTTGCCGCTTTTAGATGCTTTTAAACACAATCTAAATGGTGTTATTTTATTGTCACATTTTGCTTTTAAATCAATCATGACTAAATGAATAGACACAAATGGAAACAAGGTCTTGTACAATTGTATCATTAAAACAGGTGGTGATTAATTCTTTGGCATTCCTCTTGGTACCTGGCATGAAGTTTGAGTGCATTACAAGAATCTACATGGCTCAGTCAATTATTCTTGCTTTTTATCATGGTTTCAGAACCAGACACTTCGTAAACCTTTCTGTCAAAGTCAGGGTACAAAGCAATTTCAGTAACTTACACAGCTGTGCATTTGTATTTGCAACTTAAATTTAGGGTTTAAGTGATCATTAAAGTGAATTAAATTCCATATATATATATATATATATATATATATATATATATATATATATATATAACAATCTTAACAATCCACAGTTGACTGGGTGCTGGTCAACACATTAGTATGCAGTATACATATATATACATATATATATATATATATATATATAATAAACAGGATAAAACAAATTTACATATGAAAAAGACTATATGTATATATGTGTCTCTTTGTCATATGTAAGTTTGTGTATTTTTTCTGTTGCAGTCTATGACACTTTAAAGAATTTATGCATGTGGCCTTTTTAATCCCGTTAGGATGGAAAATATGTGAAGTGAAGCATTCTGACCCTCCCTATTATATTTTTTCTCTTCTTCACCAAGTAGCACGTCCTTACATATGCACTTCAATTTCTCTATTGATAAATAAGAAATTTGTATTTTTCCAGTGATAAATATAAAAAAACAAACAAAGTAACAAACATTTCATGTTTTCGAAGAATCCTCAATGAAATTTGTGCAGGCAGTAAATGTACACAGAAGAGTCCATTTTAAGAAAATAGTTACCGTTTTATGTAATGGTTTCCTTTTTCTGTGTAACAATAAAGCAGTACCCTGTACTTAATGGTAACTAATCTGCATGAATCCATATTGCCTGCAGTACCATCCTATTGAGTTTATTTAGGGTGGTGTTTACTAATATTGTTTATTTTTTTATTAAAACAAAGCCAACGTAACTCCTATCCACAAATGTAACTCATTTATCATAATTATCCTTGAAAAAGTCAGTGCAAAGCTGTTTTAGACAAATAAGGATTAGGATCTCTTATGCAGAAAACCAATATCCAGAAAGCTTAAACTTACATATACACCATCTCTCATAGGGGCACAGTTTCTAAAGTGCGAATTGTGTTTTACTAACAAATTTCCGCAAAAAGACAATTTGTAGCAGCATCACTTATTTACTAAAAGACACTCAACTGGAGAACTTTTGCTGCATTTCGCCAGGTAAATTTTTGCTCAGGCAAAATGTGTTACCCTTTTCACCAAAATCTATTTTGACAATTTATGACTGGCGAATTAATACAATGATCCTACATCTGCAACATTATTAAGTCAGTGGCATCATATCCTATATTCCAGTCATAAGCTAAGGACAAAAAACTCTGGTGGTTTTTTTTTCAATGTGACTGTATTTACAAGTTATATCTGTTACAATTAGTTGAAACTGTTTTTCAAAGTAATTAGCAAATTATAGCATGATTATGGTCCTAAATATCATATCTTAAGACTGCTCTATTTTCCCATATAATTAACCATGAAAAAAAGACAATGCTTCAGCAACTGAAATCTCCAAAGTATTTGAAGATGTGCTTGTTTATTCTATTTACATTGTAACATCCAGTTAATAACGTATACATTTTGAATGCCTTTTTGAGTTATCAGTTCTCATTACTCAATAGGAAAGAGTTCCAGGTTAACAAGGCTCAACTGGCACAATGGCACAGAGCACATTAAGCAATGTACTAATTTTATTCTATTTACATTTAAACGGCTGGTTAAAACATTTACTTTTGCTTAATGTAAGATAAAGTTTATTGAAAAGTAAGCCGGCAGGCAAATTTTCGATGGCGTTTCGCGAATTTATTCGCCGTCTGCGAATCGCGGGAATTTGCAGCAAATTTGCACCTGCCGAATAAATTCGCCATCACTAATCACCTTGTTCATCTTGAGTTGAATGAATAGACCTTGTTCTGATCATATATTTGTTTTAAGTATGTGACTAAATATAAGTTTATAATTCTTCTTGTCTGTCTTCCTTTAGTGAACCCAATCTGGTAGCTCTGTACTAATTGGGGAATTATAGTTTAGTTTGGATTATGTGGACACAACTTTTGGAGGGATTAGTCAATGGTGGGCAGGCAGCATAGGGCAAAGGAGCATAAAGACAGGGATAAAGGCTTCTTCAAGGAAAAGATCAGTTTATTTTCCCACTTTAAACAAGTCTTACACAGACACAGGTGACCATTGTATCATACAAACAAATAATAAAATAAAAAAACCTAGCCCGCTGGGCACTAACTTCAAACTTTGGAGCAGTCCCTGACTAGGCTGGGCCCCTTGTGGACTACCAGAAAACAAAACAATATTGTAGCTCACCCCTTCCTGTTAGTGTTGGATATAATGTACACATGGTTATGCATCAAAAGTAATAAAAAATTTTTTTACACAGTCCCAAATAAGTTATCTCAGGCTAGTTACTACAAAGTACCATCAATCTGGCCCTTGTAATCAAAGTTATCATCTGTCCTATCCAGCCAATAGTTCCAGGGCTTTATCAGTTTTTCCAGATTTCCCATAAGCTTTGGTACATAATTTCCAAACTTGCTTGGCTATCAACTCTGATAATAACCTCCCGGAGCTATGAGTCTTGGGCTCCTTTCCAATTCTTGGCTATTGTATAACGTGCAGCTGTTAAAATGTGAGAGATTACCACATTGCTACCATTTGGCAGGGAGTCTATATTTAAATTAAGGAGCGCCAAATCTGGACTAAATTTATCCATTTGTGGAAATATTGACTGAATAAGATCTGAAACTTGATTCCAAAAATTTCTATTTTTATGCAAGCCCCCTACATGTGCATAGTATCAGCTTTTTGGCCACACTCCCTCCAGATTAGAGTTTACATTGACAATTTTTGCCAATTGGTTTGGGGTTACAATCTCAACAAAACTTTTCTGCTGATTTCAATATGAGTGATACATTTCATAGATCTACCAGGCCACTTTATTGCTGCTTCCCACTGATCTAGCGAGTATTACGAAATAAGTTGGCACTATAGAAATACATGTTAATAATAATACCTATTTAAGTCTTTTTCCCATTTCATAATAGAACTCCCTTCATCGATGTGTTGCACTGTAGTCATTAATTTGTAACATAGAGAACTTCCTTTGTATTTTCCATCTGACACATTGAAATAAACTTGAAAAATACTACTTTCTTCTTCTGTTTTTTTTTTTAAATATTTCCAATTGTCATGATACCTTTAGATTTCCATTCTGATAGTTCACGTGATGGTACAAGTGTGTTTATAGAGTCAATAGTTATATCTCTAAAGTTAGTAAAGTTTCCACCAGTGATTTTGTTTTGTTATTTCTCGCCATAGTTTACATAGGTAAGTCATTGTTGATAATGCTTGAAAAGTATATTTTGGTCTTAAAGCTATAGCTGTTAAAGACTTATAAACTGCAGTGCCCTTTAACATGGAGTTTTCTATATCTAGCCAAAGTTTTTGGGTATCATTTTTCCAGCATGCTTTATTGAATTCTAGAGCAGTTCCTTTCATGTACGTTTCTGAATCAGGCACACTCATACCCCCCCGACAGACATGTCTATACATCTGGTCCTTTTGTATTCTAGGCCTTTACCCTTCCAAATCAACTCCTGGAAAATCTCTTGTAAATGTTTAAGTATATCAGTAGGGATTTTTAAGGGAATTGTCCTGACGAGGTATAGTACTTTTGGCAGAAGCATCATTTTAGCTGTGTTTATCCGTGCTATCCATAAAAATTCTAGTTTATTATAGTTGAGTTTTTGTTCCATTTATATGGACTTAGCTTTTATATATTTGACACTATGCTCTCTTTAATCCCAATATTTAAGATCATACATTTTCCTTTATTTACTTTGTAGTACAATATTTGGGAAAAGATATCTAGGTCCTTTTGTAACACTTGTAAATACTCTACAGGGTTTGCCATAATTAACAATATGTCATCTGCTAATAGACTGATCTTATGGGAGTATGCGCCCACTTCGATACCCACTACTTATGTCATTATCCTCTCTTATTGCAGCTGCTAAGGGTTCCATAACTAAAGTGAATATTAACAGTGAAAGAAGGCATCCTTGCTGTGTTCTGTTAGTTTTTTTAAATTATTTTGAAATGAAACCAGATGACAATACAAGCTGAGAGATTAGAATAATGCCATAATCGCATTTAAAATAAATCCTTGGAATTCCATTTTCTGTAATAGCCCAGATAAAAAACCCCCAATGCACCCGGTCAAATGCTTTTCAGCATCCAATGATAGAAGAAGTGAAGACACCAATTGTCTTTCAACTATTTCAATTAGGTTAATAATTCAGGGTCTGTCTTTCTTTAGTGAACCCAATCTGGTAGCTCTGTACTAATTGGGGAATCATATTAATGAATCTAAATGCCAAGATTTTGGCAAAAAGTTTAGCATCAGAATTTAATTGCGAGATTGGTCTGAAGTTACGTGGCCTATCAGAGTCCTTTCCAATTTTGGGAATTGTAACTATAATTGTGTGTAAAAATTCAGATGGGATATTTTTTGGGTTGGAGCCTGCGTAAATATTTTGGTTAAAAAGGAAGCTAAAGTCCGAGAGAAAGTTTTATAGTATTCATTTACTAAACCATCTGGTCCTGAAGATTTGTTAGGGTTCTAATCACAGATTCTACTTCTCTTTGCTGTATGGCGTTGTTAAGATTCTCAAACTGAACAGCATTTATCTGGGATAGCTTACTTTTTGTTAACCTTAGTATCTTTACATATGGTTACCTAGTAGCAACATTGTAGCAACTTTATCAGCAAATTTCCAAAAATCATAATAAAGTATCATCATACCACAGTCATAAAAAAAGCCGACAAAGGTGGAGCTACTGTGATATTAAACAGGGATGCCTATGTAAAAGAGGCATTAATTCAATTGCAGGATCAGACACATTATAGGTTATTACAAAATGATCCCACTTGGGAAATTAAGAAAAAAATTGATTTGTGTGTAAATTCGGCATTTGATTGTGGCACTATTACCAAAAAGAATGTCAAATTTTTGACAGTAACACACCCAAGAATTCCAGTGTTATATCTACTACCTAAAGTGCACAAAAATTTAGAAAACCCACCAGGTAGATCGATTGTATCTGGCGTAGGTTCAATCTTACAGTCTTTGTAACAATTTGTCGATGTATATTTGCAGGATATTGTGAAGAATATTCCGCAATGTCTACGTCACACAACTGACTTTTTGCATAGACTACAGGAAATTGGCCCACTATCAACAGATTGGTTACTATGTATATAAAGTAGAGCCTGGCACAAGCAGATTGACTGCAAAGTGTTTATTTCAAGACATGTTTCGGGTACCCGAAACATGTCGTGAAATAAACACTTTGCAGTCAATCTGCTTGTGCCAGGCTCTACTTTATATACACTGAAACAAGCCTTGCTACGGACAGAGGCAGAGCAGCTGGCACCACTAAAGGCATCATTGGAACCAGTGATCTACATTGCATTAAGATTGGTTACTATGCAGTATAGATGTCCAATCTCTTTATACCTCGATCCCTCATGAGGAGGGAATACATTATATAGAGGAAGCACTACTACAGACTAAAATAACACACTCCATGATTTTTTTCCTATTGGAATTGCTTACGTTGGTGTTGAAGTGTAACTACTTCAGATTTGGGAGTGACTATTACATACAGGTCCAAGGGACTGCGATGGGCAGTAATTTGGCGCCCAGCTATGCAAATATCTTTATGGCAGCATTAGAAAACAAATTGATTTTGCATAATACACTATACAACAAACACATACACTGTTATTACAGGTATGTGGATGATATTTTTTTTCGTTTGGAAGTCTGGAGAAGCTGACCTTAGACATTTCTTAGATGATATAAACTCTCAACATGGTTCCATAAAATTTACGGCGGAATTTGATAGGGCCAATATTCACTATTTGGATGTACAGGTATCAAACGTTGAGGGCAGTATTATCACAGATCTGTACTCCAAACCTGCAGAGAGAAACAATATCTTAAGGCCAGAGAGTTTTCATATGCCAAATACATTGAAAGGCATACCAAAAGGTCAGTTCCTGAGAGTGAGACGAATTGCCTCAAACGATGATAAATATCTCAGTAGTGCAAATAAACTAATAACAAAATTTGTGGAAAAGGGCTATGATTATATCTCTTTATGTAAGGTAAGAGATGAGGTTTTGAGAATAGACAGAAAAAAGCTTTTGGTGAACACTGGAACCAAATCGCGGAGCGAACAGTGAATTCCATTTGTAAGCCAGTATGGACCAGTGAGAAAATGGTCCTACATCATTGGTCAATTTTGCAGAAGGATTGTAATGTTGGCAAATATTGTAAGATGCCTCCACTCTTTTCCTATACAAGGGGGAGGAATCTAGCAGACAGATTGGTGAAAACTGATGTAAAAGAAAAAGATAATCTTCTCAAAACTAGGTTCCTGGGTCCACCTAAATTTGGTACATTTCCATGTCTGAATTGTAGTTCAATAATTAAAGGTGATACGATCACACATCCACATAGAGGACACAAGATCCCTATAAGGGACTATTTTACCTGTAATACAGATTCAGTTATATATGCATTAAAGTGTCCATGTGGAAAACTATATACTGTATTGGACAGACTTCAAGGCAAATAAAAATTAGGTTTAGGGAACATAAGTATTCCATTTCCAATTATGACCCTGAGAACAAAAAGACACATACACCAGTTGGGGAACATTTTAATTTAAATAAGCATAATACTTCTAAACTGAGGTGGTTGGTTCTTAAGAAAATACAGTTGCACCAAAGGGGTGGAGATAGGAAACGTCTACTTTTACAAAAAGAGGCGAGGTGGATCCATACAATGGACACGGTGGCGCCTCGAGGAATGAATGAAGCATTTAGTTATAAATGTTTCCTGTAATAAATGTTTGCAATCTTGCTGATAATAAGTTTCTCTTTGCAGATATAAAGGAGCACACTTATGGACTATAATCTAACATGATAACGGACTACTTTGATACTACTGTGGTATGATGATACTTTATTATTATTTTTGGAAATTTGCTGATAAAGTTGCTACAATGTTGCTACTAGGTAACCATATGTAAAGATACTAAGTGTTACACTATGGAAGGTGTTTTCTTTAAGTAGGCCACAAGATGGCAGTACTTGTGTTAGTTTAGACACATGGCCAGTATATGGAGCTTGTGCATGTTGTTGGTGGGGTGAAAGGGATAAATGACTTGTTATATCAATGTTTATTATGCACCTGATGAAGGCTGTTGTAGCCGAAACATGTCGTGCAGGGCTTTCTGCATAATAAAATGAAAATACTTTAAAGAGAATTATTTTGCTCTCCAACCATTTTTTGATTTACTAGAAATTTTACACACTGGCAATTTTACACACTGTGTGTGGTTGTTGAGAAGCGGTACACACATTGCTGGGACTTTCGTTATTTATTTGATATTTACTTTTTGTTAACAATGCATCTATTTTCTCTTGCAGAGTTTGAATTGTTTCAGTACTATCTTTTAAGTTATATAAATCCGAGTAATATGCAGCAAACAAATCTGCAATTACTTTAGGGTTCATCTCTTTTCCATTCTTAGAATTTAATAAATATGGGATTCTTTGATTAGTTTGTTTATTTTCAAGTCTTTTTGCCAATAATAGAAGCCTTTGTCGCCCTGGTAGTAATAATTTAGTTTTAATTTCTTGTAAAGAGGAGTTTGTTTTGTAAATGCCATCTCTTTTAATTCATTTTGTTAAAGTCAGATTTTTCTACTGGTTTCTTTGGTAGGGCTAACTTTATTGCTTTGCTCTAGTCTAGTATATAAAGTTTGTTAAGGATGGCAATTTATTTATTAGTGTTTTCTCTTTTTAGACAAGCTCCCATTTGTATAGCTATCCCCCTTAGGAAGGCTTTATGGGCTAACATTAAGGTCATGTTAGATACCTCCCCATTATCATTAGATAGGAAGTATTCGTCTAGATTTTTTTGGATGTGTTTTACATAATGATTATTTTTCAGCCAATAGACCTTTAGTTTCCAGATTCGAGGAGTTTTTAAGTTAAAAGACTTTAGGATCTCCGCTGTTATCGGGGCATGATAAGACGAAGTAATATATCCGATAGTTGTCTTTTGAACTTGTTGCAATACCCTGTAATAATTAAATCTATTCTGGAATACATCACATGTACTGGAGAGAAGTACGTGAAATCTTTTTCACTCTGATGCTGGGTTCTCCATAAGTCAAACAGCTCCTCTCTATGAAAAATTTGTGACAGTTTCAATTTGGCTTGTTTTTTATTAGATGACCTGTCCATAGTTGGACAAACAATTTTGTTAAAATCCCCAAAAATAGAGAGTCTTTTTGTTCTTTTTTAGCTAGCTGTATCACAGTGTCAATAAAACTGATTAGACCTTGGTTGGGAACATATATATTCATTATGGTAAAAAGGACATTATTAATTTGACACACTAATATAAGGTATCTCCCATCTTTATTAAATATAACTTTTTCTTGTTAAAAGGAGAAGAGATACTATTTTTAACAGCAATCATAACTCCACAGTTTTTAACATCATAGATGCTAAATATATGGTAGAGAATTTTAGATGAGAACATTTAGGAGTTTTGTTCCTATGAAAATGAGTTTCCTGGAGACAAGCTATATCTGCCTGACAATTCACAAATTCTGACTACATCAATTATGGTTTAAAGGAACTATTTAACCCCATGACATTTATTGACAAAGGTTTAAACAGCATGATTTTTATTAGGTAATTCTGAAGACTGCCATGCAAAATATAAAGTGACCGTAGGTCTAGCAATACAATGCCATCCTAAAATATTGGAACACCCAGTCAGTTGGTATAGCAACAAAATATATGTTTCAGCATTCCAATACTCCCTCTCGAAGGTTTTGTAATGTGTGAAACAGTGATTTTGAAGTACCATACTGTATTATAAGGAAGAACATTAAGGTCCAATTATACCCAATAAACCCATTAGGTTTCATGTACCCTAAAGTATAAAAATTCAAAGTAATAAACATGCTAAGAACTTTAAGCATCAATAAGTGAGCTTAAATCAAGCTTGTATAGAAATTACTTTATCAGAATCACCGGATATGGAGGCTGTTGCAAAGAATGAACAGGTATTGAGACGTGTGCTCTCATGTTATAAAGAGAGCAAAACATGTCCTTGATTTGTATTATAGGACCAGGAGAAAAACTAGTGCTTTAAAGGGTTGGCTGGCGATGGTTCCGCTGAGGTGTCATCATCCAATTAGTGATGGGCGACTCTAGGGCACCCATTCTAATTAACTTTAACCTTTCCACAGGACATCTTTCCTGTGGAAGATGAACTACACTCTCTGGACTGGATCGGTGGAATGGAGTCCCTGGTTACTAAAGTCTATAAACAGAGCTCTGATTCTCTGTTTAATAACTCCATTCCTGGAGCCTCTATCAGTCCCTGGGGAGAAACTAAAGGCTAAAGTGACCCTTTTCCTCGTCACCCTACCACACTATATATATATATAGATAGATAGATAGATAGATAGATAGATAAACTGCTGGTGTCCGCACTCAGTTGTAATGAAGTTGAGGTGCACGATTAAGGTTCAGTTATGTAGAGATTCAAAAGGATCAGCACTCTGTTTGTTAAGGTGAATGAAGTGTTTCTTTTATTCAATAACACATCATATATCCCACGTTTCGTTCCCTTGATAAAGGCCCTAATGTGGGCCGAAACGTTGGAAAAATGCATCTAAGAAAAAATGAACACATTTATTCACGAAAAGGAATTGAAGTGCGAGTCCTTTGATCATCTTATCTAAACAGTATTGACCCACGCACCCAAAATTGTTTGAAAAATCTGGTGAGTGCATACACTGGATGGACTTATATATATATATATATATATAAATATATATTTATAGCGCTATAGATAATTGAGTGCACCTTACTCTACTATCAGCTCCACTCCCAATATATTTGCTCCGGATGAGACCTTAAAACTTAGAGAGTAAGCGCTCACAAATGATGTGGAGGCAGGGTGTAGTGCAATTGTAACAGTATTCAGGGTGCAAATAATTTGGCGCCAGTGGGTAGTAGAGTCAATTCCAACAATTTATTAGTGTAAGGTGTCAGCGAAGCTTTATTTGTTCCAGTGCGGTATGTGTATTAGTTGCTTATAACCTCCTTGAGCATTAAGGTACAGAGAAATTAATTTGGAGGTCTTAGGTCTTTTACCATCCCATAAAAATTTGTTTTGCACACCTTCAAAATAAATTGTGGTTGGATGTGAATTGGTAAAGTTCTGAATGTATACATTGTGGGAAGAATGCTTGTATTGAATGAATTTAGCTTTCCTAGCCCTGATAAATATTGTACTTTCCAGG
Source organism: Xenopus borealis (assembly GCA_024363595.1). Taxonomy (NCBI): domain Eukaryota; kingdom Metazoa; phylum Chordata; class Amphibia; order Anura; family Pipidae; genus Xenopus; species Xenopus borealis. Next base: position 26,144,819 of record CM044435.1, on the reverse strand, counting down.
AAGAGCTTTCAGTTTGAATGCCTTAATTTAATTTAGGAAAGTTTTGAAAATATAATTGGTTGGGTAAATGGGTTAGATGTGATTCCCAATTAATGTAATTTTTTGGTTGTTTTACGATTCATCTCATGCAACGCTAAGAATTAGTAATCCTAGATGGGGCATTTAAAATGTTATTTTTACTGTAGATGTGTAATGATATTAATTATTTACTGTAAATAGAATGTGTGCATTATTTTTAATATCTAGCAAACATTTATGTTGGTGTGATTTCTATATATATAATTTTCACTTGTTCTTTTTTTATTCACTACTTTTTATAAATTCTTTAAGTTATATAATTGTGTTGAGTTCCAAATATACCCAATGTACAGTATACACATATGTTGCAACAGATTTACTTTTCTATTCATTTTCAGTAAAATATATTGCATAGTTTATTCAGCATAGGAAGCCATTTGAATATTTGTGTTTATTAATTTGAGCTGAAACAGTCAATGTAATATGTATTATATTCTAAATCCATTTGTGGGAAGTGTCCCATTACAGTTGCCATGTATCCATTTATACACCAGGGGCTTTGTTTGTACTGTACTTGCCCTTGGCTGTGAGATTTTGTATAAAAATACATAACAATATTACTATTATCTTGGCCATTCTGTTTTGTTCTGCTGTTTCTACCCAAAAGTAAAATGGTAGAAAATTAAACAATTTTTAACATAACACCTTGCAAGTAAAAATATGATCTGCTAAAACTTAAAGCTATTTAATCAGTTTTACTTTAAGCCTGCACAAAATGAATTTCTATGTATCATTTTCGATACAACCTCTGTGATCTCTTTGGATAAACAGGGAATTAAATCCTTCTAGCCTTTCTGATGCAAAAGATAAGCTTTTAGATAAACTGTTATTGTGCTTTGTGTTTTAGTCTTATGTTTGAGCTGCCTCTTAAATTGCAAATTAAAGGCTCAAAATGTGGATTAAGGGAACATACATTATTATTATTAATAATAATAAAATATAGATTTTTCACAGCTTGCCATTTTAAAGCAATTATCTTTTAAAAAATGTTTTAGCAAGTGAATTTCCCTTTTGTGGGGGGGGGGGATAAAAAATTATTTGGACTTCAGCAAAGCGTAACCTTAATTCTGTGTACAATAGGATTCTTTTAAAAAATGCATATTTGCTGGTATTGATCATAATTTGTACATTATTTATAAAAGAAATTTTTTGCTACAGCTTATTTTATATAGTGGAGCTACAATGATCAAATGCAAATTTTCCTAAACAAAAAAAAATGATGCTCTTTATACATAGTTTTTTAAAAAGCAATCATTATTCTGATTTCATTCAGCTATCCCCAAATAATTAAACTGTCCCCCTGCCATGTGCTATATTTTTTTACTGGATATGTTAAGCAAGTAACTTATCTATAAACAGATACATAGGGAAAATATACCCACTATTGTAAAATACACGGACCATGGGGCAAATTCATTAAAGGCTGAATTTCTGCCTGCAAA
>CM044435.1:26091401-26140130 GCA_024363595.1 Xenopus borealis | reverse complement strand
GATTGGATTTTTGCCAAATTTTCAATCACTATGGAAACGTTGCCCTTTACTTAATCTGCCGCAATGAGTTCATGAAAATCTTTATATGAATCAGAATGGTATAGGCTGCAAAAAACTAGGGGTCATAGTTAGAACAGTGTTGGACTGTTGGACTGGGGGTCTGGGGCCCATCAGGTAGGCATCCTCAAGAGCCTGCACCCCCTGGCCCCTTTCCCAGCTGTGGTGGGCCTACCAAGTTTTACCCTTGTGTCCCGCCAGTCCAGTTGGATCCTGAGTCAGAGCTCAATCAGAAAGCAGATTGTATATCCTCCCTATATGTAGTTTTCCTTTAGGTACCTCAGTTTTTTCTACATTTGAAAAACTAACTTTAGATTAATCAGCTCTAAATTGGCGCTAGTGTATGTGTGTGTATACATGTAAGACCTGCACAAATGAATGTGTTTAAGGTACAAAGTCTCTTTAAAGCAGTGTAGAATCATCACAATAAAGCATAATTTATTTAAGTACCATAGGATTGGCCTTAATATGGGCGTTCATAATGCAAGATCTTTTTTTTGGAACAAAATTATAGTTTAGGACAACTTTCTCTAAATGAAAAATATGTTTTAAAATGTTTTAGTTGAAATTTCATAAAACACACCAAATTTTACAAATGAATTATTTTGGCAAAGCAAATTATGTCACTGAAATCATGTACATTCAAGCCATATTATTCACATTTTGTTTTAATGTACTCAGTATTTTTTTTCTAAACTTTTGTATCTGAGATATTGAGAGTAATCTTACTTTTGATATACAATGCATTAACAGTTGCTTTATAAAAATAGCATCAGGTATGAAAACATTGCTTTCTAATTGTTCTGGTTGAAGCTTTTTCAAAAGTGGCACTGTACAATTGTGTATATTATTTACGTTAGCAAACACCTGAAAGCCTGAAAAATGTTGGCAGTGATGATGCAAATGAATGAAACCTTGGTACTGACTATGATACGACTCTGAGGCCCTTGTTAAAACAAGACTTACTGTATAACCACTGCCCTAAACTATAATTAGCCTTCTTCACATTTATGACAAGTGCACAAACAGAATGTTCATATCAGAGAGCTGTTCTTCTTCATGAGAACGTGCAAAGAAAAATACCAACTATTTCACATGGCTATATTTTCTAAGTAATGAAAGATATAATTGTGCTATGTTTTGATTCAATGGATACAAATGACTGCACTCACAGAGGATCAATGCTGATGGTATAGTCTTTCATTTAAAATTCTGAACATTGTTTATGTCAGAATCTACAGTAAGTCTTAGTTTAAAACAGAGCCCACCTATAAAAAATTGGCATATAGGCACAAAAGGCCCAGCTACATATGTTAGGGCCCACTACCGGAAGTAGACTACAGGGGTCATATTACATAACCGGGATGCAAGTGCTAGAACACTAATGAGTGCACGATAACACCTTTTAGTGATGATTTAATAAGTATTTGCAACCCATGCCTTGCTTTACTCTGAACCTCTTGCATGTTTGCATAGGTTCACTTTTTTAATGCCTGTTGAATGCCTGCCATAAGCTCAACACCCTCTAGCACTCCATGACTTTCACGTGATGCACAAGACTGGGGAATATACCTTTTAAACTTATTTTTCAGTGATTACAATTGTCCCATGCAGAAAGCAACATTAAGGTCTCCATCAGAAAAAGGAGAAAAGTTGTAGTGAGTAAAAGAAAAGAAGAAAAAAAAAAGAGAAGAAGAGTAGATAAGTGGACAGTAGGTGAGGAGGAACATACAGTACCATTCATTTCCTGTTTTAGTTATTTGGAAAAAATTTATTGTCTTCTCCTGTTATGTTAGTTAGCTGTTTTGTTCATTTGAGGAAAATTATATACTTGGATAATGAGATGACTTTCTTTTCCAAGTCTGCCATATTTGGTAGGTAATGCTCTGTAGTTTTGTTGAAACTGAATATTGGATCACTATATTCTCATAAGATAAGTTTGAATCTGTTAAATTAACTACATCTTCTAAACTTGGTGAGTGAATAGATTGCCACCTTCTAGGGATAAGAAGCCTAGCCGTGGTAAGTACATGAAACACTACTTTCTGGAGTTGAGAGGGATCATTTTGTAAACCCAGATTTAGCAAAGTTAAAGACTTTGTGATGTATTATACCATCTGTAAAGTATTTTCCTTTGGTTTTCCACATGATTTGTACATTTGGAATATTTGAGGGAATTTTAAAGGGTAACTACTTCGACCATCGAATGGTCGAACGATCAAATAGAATTTTATTCAAGCTATTCGATATGATCGAATTTTGCAAATTCGATGGTCGAAGTGGCCTAATTTGCATATTTGAAAACTTGAGAAATCAAAAATTTTCAATTTGATCGAATTTCGAATCCTTCATAAGAATTTAGTAAATCTGCCCCTCTATCAGTGGCCCCTGAAAAAGCAGGTCAACATTACAAAATATGCTTCAGATAATATTATGATTAAAGGGGTTGTTCACCTTCAAGTTAACTTTTAGTATAATGTAGAGAGCGATATTCTGAGACAATTTGCAATTGGTTTTCATTTTTTATTGTTTGTGGTTTTTGAGTTATTTAGCTTTTTATTCAGCAGCTCTCTAGTTTGTAGTGTCAGCAATTTGGTTTCTAGGGAACAAATTTCCCTAGCAACCCTGCATTGATTTGAATAAGAGACTGGAATATGAATAGGAGAGGGACTGAATAGAATGATAAGTAATAAAAAGTGATAATAACAATACATTTGTAGCCTTAGAGAGCATTTGTTTTTAGATGGTGTCAGTGACCCCCATTTGAAAGCTGCAAAGAAACAGAAGAAAATTGCAAATCATTAAAAAACGATGAAAAATAAATAATGAAGACCAATTGAAAAGTTTCTTAGAATTGGCCCTTCTACAATATACTTAAAGTTAACTTGAAGGTGAACCACCCCTTTAACAGCTCTGAATATTTTTTTTAAGATGTTATGCTGTCAGGTGTTATGTGGGGTCTCATCTCTCTTTGTGTGTCCATGTCTTAACACCATATGTCATGCCAGGCTCTAAAAGTGTTAGAATGTACCTGGTCTCGAACCTTGGACTGTGTGAGTAGCCATTCTTGCATTATTCCAGTAAACCACCACAGGTTTTTGAGCTGGTCCACTCTATCATCCTAAAAGGCATCCAGTTCCCACTACCTTCTGCACACTCACAAGCACTCACCTCATACATAGTTAGTTACATAGTTAAACTGGGATGAAAAAAGTCCAAGTTCAACCCCTCCAAATTAAAACCCAGCATCCACACACACACACAAACCATATATACCCATAGCTATACTGTGCATTCCACAACCTCACTGTCCTCACTGTGAAGAACCACCTACACCTATTTTGAAGGGGTGGCCTCTTGTGCGGTGATCCTCTTTATGGGTAAAAAGGTCCCCTGCTATTTTTCTATGAATGAAGGATCAGTAGAATCTGTAACCACACACTGGGAGGCTCATAAAGCTAACATTAGAGGTCGTATTGTAGCGATAACAGCAGAACATAAGAAAACTCAGTGTTTAGCCTACACCTCCATTCAAATCCAACTAACTAATTAAGAACAGAAATAATATGCCCAGAAAACAGAGGCTTTATTGACTCAAATTCTAAAAATAAAGGAATAAAAAATGAAAGAGGCAGATACGGCCATCATCTGTACAAAACAAAAATACCATGAAAAAGGAGATAAACAGCAAACATTTTTAGCCATAAAACTCAGAGATCAAAAAATCTTGACGGGCATCACTACAATCAAACCCCTACAGGTTAATTAAGTTATGACCCCAAACAAATTGGGAACCTATTTGATTATTTCTATCAAAGGCATTACAACCTACACCCTTCAATGCAACCACATACAGGACTTGACTTAAACCCTTTCATAAAATTCTTCACTGAGGCAAAATTAACAAAACTTCTAGATTCTGACCTGGAAATACTCAATAAGGACATAACCTCAGATGAAATAGCCGCCACACTCAAAACACTACCCAATAACTGTAAAGATTGGTATTCCAAAACCCAGAACAAACCCCAAGGTCCCGGTCACAGCTCACTCTTCTGCCTTTAACAGCCACCTTTCACTTCGGGAGGAGCCCTCAGCTAATTGGATGCAGCCAGGTCTTAATGTGAGAGGACTAGGGGGAGAGTTATGGGCGAGCAAGGGAACCGCACGTGGTGCAGGAACGGAGGACAAGAAGCGTAGTCAAGGGACAGGCCGGGTCAATAACCAGAATCAGACAATACAGTACCAAATCAGAACAGAAGCGTTGGCGAGGTAACAGGCAAGAAGATCAAACACTAGAATCAAAGTAGAATCACACCCAGGAACTCACAATAGCAGAACCTATATTGGGCCATGATTCAGTGCAGGGCAGGGGGCTTTATAGGCAGTCTAATGGCTTACGCTGATCACATGGGTCTGATAGATAACAGCTGAACAAAGCCCTGCCTTGCTTGCAGTTACATGTATAGCAATAGGAGTGAACCAGCGCAAAACCTGACTGCTCACATAGAGCAATGGTAAGTCAAACAGCTCAGGAACATTAGGTTCCCTGGTTCAACTCCAGGCAGGCCATTACAATAACAATACATCAGGACCAGATGGGCTCCCATATAAATACTAAGCTTTTCAATCAATTCCTTTCTGGTACACCCATCCCTTCCTCAAATCTTTTATCCTACTTGTCTTTAATACCCAAAGAGGGAAAGGATGCCACCCTTTGCACCAACTATAGACCTATTGCCCTACTTAATTCAGAATTAAAACTCTTCTCAAAGATCTTGGTAAACCGCCTAGCCCCATTGCTCCCAAGACTAATTCATAATGACTAAGTCGGCTTGGTACACGGGAGGCAAGCAGGAGATAACACAAGAAGAGTCATTGATTTACTGGATATAATTCGAAAGCATGATACCCCTACAGTTCTAAGTCTTGAGGCAGAGAAAGCATTCGACCACTTAAGTTGGCCCTACCTATTCGCCCCTTTGAAATATTTAGATTTATCAGCCCCTTATTTAACTGTACATAAAAGCCTGTACTCTTCACTGTCAACCTTCCTGAAACTCCCAAGCCAGACACACACACCTATCTTAATCTCAAATGGTACCAGACAAGGATGCTCCCTATCGTTTCTTCTACAGTATATAACTTCTAGATACACTTAACAGAAACACCCCAGATGTGACAGGGATAAAGGTTTCAAATGAACAATTTAAAATATCATTGTTTGCCGATGATGTATTATTAACAATAACTAACAATAAGCTTTTGTTCTACACAAGGAAGTTACTAATCCTCCACTGGAATAGACCAAAACGCACCTACTATGGAGGAATGGAAGGAGCTGGTCAACAGAGACCATAAAGTGGTCTATATCTCTAGAGGCTGCACAGACAAATTCATAGCTATCTGGATGTTATGGATTTTGAATGATAACTCAAATAGCCCGAATGTTTTTTGACTACAAACTCCACTAAGAATACTAAGATGAATAGATTGATAATTGCCTCCTCCACACCCCTATAACTATGTCACTTCTCTTTTTCCCTCTTTCTTTTTCTTTTCTGGGCCTCTTCTTGAGGGGTCTGCTGCATCTTATTCCTTCTTTTTTTGTTATTGTATTTAATGTTATTTAAAAAACAATAAAAATATCCATATATATATATATATAATTCATAGACACTTTAGTCTAATATAATAAGATACAATAAGTTTGCCCAGGTGCAGTAACCCATAGCAACCAATCAGCGAGTAGAATTTACTGGTCACCTGCTTAAAAGAAAACATTGCATTGGTTGCAACGGGCAAACTTAGTGCCTTTTATTACATTTGGAGGTAGTTCATACCATGAACCAGCGCTATCAGTCCTGATACAAAATGTTTTCCTTAACCCATAATTAGTTGATACGTTTTCACTAGGGATGGCGCGAACGTCGGAAAAAAAGTTCGTGAACATGTTCGCGAACTTGCGGCAAAAAATGCGAACGGTTCGCGAACGTCGTGAACCCCATAGACTTCAATGGGAAGGCGAACTTTAAAAGCTAAAAAAGACATTTCTGGCCAGAAAAATGATTTTAAAGTTGTTTAAAGGGTGCAACGACCTGGACAGTGGCATGCCAGAGGGGGATCAAGGGCAAAAATGTATCTGAAAAATCCATTGTTGACACAGCGCTGCGTTTTGTGCTGTAAAGGGCAGAAATCACACTACGTCACTCAGGTGATGTTTCTGGACACGGAATGTGAAAAAGCTCACACAGCTACGTGGCACTTGGTTAAAGACTGGGCAAACAATGCCTACAAGGTCAACGTATACACTACTACAGCAGTGGATACGGATTACGGAAAATATATTATGGCTGCTTGAAAAACGTCACTCAGGATGGTGTTTCTGGAGACTGTAATATTATTGATATTTAGACAGAATGTGAACAAGCTCACACAGCTAGATGGCAGTTGTTTGAAGAACAGTAGATTACTAGCCAGCAAACTTACTATCAACTGTCCCTGAAATCACTAACAGCTCTCTCCCTACACTAGCTCTTCCAAGCAGCACACACAGGCAGAATGAAAAAATGCTGCAGGGCTTCGGTTTTTACAGGGAAGGGGAGTGGTCCAGGGGGTGTAGGGGTGGTCCAGGAGGGAGAGCTTCCTGATTGGCTGCCATGTATCTGCTGGTCTGGGGGAGAAATGGCAAAAAAAAAGCGCCAACTAAGGCGAACCCAAATTGGCGAACGTCGCGCGACGTTCGCGAACATTCGGCGAGCGCGAACAGCCGATGTTCGCGCGAACAAGTTCGCCGGCGAACAGTTCGCGCCATCCCTAGTTTTCACTCTTACTTTCCATGTAGAATAAAATGAAAATGGAGCATCAACATCTTGATTGGAGAAAATTTAAGTTCCACCTCAAAACAACCAACAATGGAATCTAATAGAATTAAAGTTACTAAACGTTGCCACAGTGACACTAGAGAGTTGAGAAAATGCATAGGATAAAAGTTGCATTTGCAAACACATCTACAGGTTCTTACAGGTTCTCAGCCACCTGTCACAGGTGTTACTTAAAGGAACAGTAACACAAAAAAATTTAAGTGTTTTAAAGGAATGACAATATAGTGTAATGTTCCCCTACAATCATAAAACTAGTGTGTTTGCTATATAAATGCGTATATAGTTCATATAAACAAGCTGCTGCATAGCAATGGGGGCAGCCATCCGAGCACATCATACACAGTAGATTGCAGATAAATTCTGAAGAATCCCATTGTATACTACAAAGCTTATCTGTTATCTGCTGTCTATCCTGTGCCTTTTCTCCTTTTGAATGGCTGCCCCATGGCTACACAGCAGCTTGTTTATATAAACTATAGTAGAGTTTCTGACCCAAACACCAGTTGTACCAGTGCAGTACATTATATTTCCATTACTTCAAATCTCTTTTTTGGTGTTAATGTTCCTTTAATGCATACTACAGAACTATTGGCAATATTTTAATTCAATGTAGCTTAGATTCATTATGATTATGTTGCCCTATTTGGCCCTGTTCCTGTACACTGAACACTAACAAAATTGCTCAAACAAACTTTAATACAGATAAATGCCTAAAGTCAAAAAACATTAAAACAAGGCCATGGCATTTAAGTATATACAGATGAAGCCACTTTGGTTCATGTGTTTAATACAGAATATCTAAATAAAAATGACTACATACTGTACTTGTACAGAAACCAAGAATATTTTTATATGCAAGACGGGAAAATTTTTATTCTTGATTTTCTTCATTCACAGCAACCTCATTTTAAAATTGCCATGTATCTATGTCTTTGATTTACCCAGTGTTCTAATGCATTTGTAAAAACTTTCTTTTCCTATCCATATTATTGGAAGCATTGTGTATTTTTTTTACCAGCCTTCTTTGCATTAGAGAAAAAGCCAGTGTAGAGCTGTATTAACCAATTAATTAGTCCATACTTTTTACATTTTTAAAACAAGTGCCAGATGATTTTCTGCAATGATGCTGCGTCAATACCATGGGAAGTCAGCATGCCTCCTCTCATTATAGAAATGATAAACTGTGCACTAACAAGTACAATACAAATAAAATACTGTACAGTACCTGTGTCCTAAAGAGCTTTATTCATTTTCCTTGAAATGTACTTCTTTCTATAGTCTCCAGATAACAATGTAAAAAAATCATCGACTACATACAGTTTTTTTGGTGTTGGCTTTGTTTATTTGAGTCAGCACAAAATTTGCTTTACTTTGTAAATTTTCTTTGTACCAGTCCCATGAGATTTACTACCCTTGTCTTCCAATCATACAGTGAAACCTCAATTTTACATCCCCTGATTTTTAACAAAAATGTTTTTATTTATTTTCTACATTTCTACAATCATATTAATCAACAGAACAAGTATGAAATAAGTTACAATTAAGATATCAGTTTTGCAATAATGCTATTGTATGTACACATTATTGGTTTTTACATCCGTTCATTTTAAGTTTTCTCTCATTTGACTTTGTTGTTTTGTGGTCCAACTTATATATTATTCATGATGAATTTCTCTGATTTTACATTTTCTGGTCCCCTGAAAAATGTAAAATGGGGGTTTCCTTTGTATTTATCTTGGCAGAAAAGCTTGCTTTCTTAAGTGATAAGAATCTCAGTGTTATATTACAGTTATTAAGTTTTAGGTATTATTATAATAATTGTTAACATAGCTTTATAAAGCACCAACATATTCTGCAATACTGCACAATTGTTGCATAGATCACTGGGAATTGTTATTTCAGTAGATAGAGTAAAGCAACAACAAATCTTGTAAAATTACATTTGGTTAATATAAGTATATACAGTTTGAAAAGTATTCATTTCAGAGGTTAAGAAGATAGAAATCAATAAATATTGAAGAAAAGCAGAATAACAAATAAAATTATATTAAAAAATAAAGTAGGGTGGGACATTTTGCTATATCTGCTTCCTTTCTTATGAGGGTTTTTTGTGATATATATTGCTTATAGAATATATAGCAAAAGTTGTTAATTGTTCCAACCTCTTTCCCAATTTAGGTTGAAGTTTGGAGCATGTACAGTACTCCAAGCTGCAGCTCCTGATTCTCTCACTGTCCTGTGATGTCAGCATTCTGTTGGTAGCCATAAGTAGTGGTGAGCAAATGTTTTCTCCAGCCATGGCTTTGCGGTGAATTTACACCACAATTTTTTCACTAAACCGCAGCAAAAATTCACGGCAGAAAAATTTACCAGAAGAAAAACACCCATTGGCTTAAATGCATTTGGACAAAAAAGTAAAATAAAAAAAAAAAAGTTGCCACTATTTGTTAAAAACTGTATACTGTTTTTATTTTCATTTAACTACTACTCATATGGTACTTGAAGTTGTTTGGATAATATAATACAATTTTGACTACTTACATTTAGACATAAATATATGGTTCATTGGCATAAATACAGTAACAGAACTGGAGGGGGGTCCCTGAGGGGGGTGCGGGCGCTGGCCCAATTTCACCCCCTGCTCCCCCCAGTAGTTCTGCCACTGCAGAAATATATGGCTTATTGATCTTTATGTGGGTTACACAGCACCCTGATATTATGTGTTCAGATTAATTAGTAATAGTTGAGCCTGTGTTAGTAAGATATTAATAATAAATAAACTACAGATGGTCCTTTTTGGTTCAACAGCAATATAGTAATAGTAATAGATACCATTACCAGTCAACCAAAGGTAATGTAAAAAAAAAGTACAGATGTTTTTAAGAAACTGGCAAAATGTGAGCACTTTTTTTATTTTGAAATGATAGGAGCGCACTAACAATGTGTACAGAGAGGGCATGTGTGTGTAGCAATTACTGAGGGAAACATAAGTGTGAATTGCTCTTCCCATTGACTCCAAAGCAAAACATGCCATATATTAAATTATAACAGTGCACAAAGTTTAAAAGCAAGGGAAACATGTTTTTATGGTAGCCCCAAAGCCATGTCTGGTCTGGGAGTCAAAATACACCCTGGCATTCAAATTAGACAGAGGCCCAAACAGGCCCCATCAGCCCAATAAATAGTAACTTGGCCTGTCCAAAGCTGAAAAAACGGTGACAAATACGCCTTTTTCATTTTGCACTGATATTTTAAATGATCACAGATGTTATTAGGAAGCTGGCTAAATGGGAGGCCTTTTTTTCTTTTGAAAAGTTAGGCATCCTCTAACAATGCAGGGCATCTGTGTAGAAGTGTACTAAGTGAAACGCGTATAAATTGGTCTTCTCATTTACTCCAATGCTATTCAGCACATGCAGACACAAAGCAAAAGATGCCATTCTCATTTATCATCACAGTCTACAAAGCTTGAAAGGAAGGGAAAATGTTTTATTGGTAGCCCCAAAGCAACCAAAAAAAGATAGACTATTGTGCATAACAATATTGAGTCATAACAAAAGACATTGCAGGATGGACTTTGATTTAGCACACAGCTAAGGGACATCATAAATCTCCCTGATGTCAACATGCACTACCTCAAATCATTGGGCATGGGTCTCCCTCACTCAAACAGGACATTACTGTATTAGAGAGGGTATAGAGAAGGGCAACTAATCTGGTAAAAGGTATGGAAAATCTTAGCGATGAGGAAAGACTGGCCAAATTGGGGATGTTCACGCTGGAGAAGAGGCACTTAAGGAGTGATATGATAACTATGTATAAATATATAAGGGGATCATATAATAATCTCTCTAATGCTTTATTCACCAGTAGGTCTTTCCAGCTGACACAAGGTCACCCATTCTGTTTAGAAGAAAAGAGGTTCCACCAAAATATTCGGAAGGGGTTTTTTACAGTGAGAGCTGTGAAGATGTGGAATTCTCTCCCTGAAACTGTTGTACAGGCTGATACATTAGATAGCTTTAAGAAGGGGTTGGATGGCTTTTTAGCAAGTGAGGGAATACAGGGTTATGGAAGATAGCTCATTATACAAGTTGATCCAGCGACTAGTCCAATTGCCTTTTTGGAGTCAGGAAGGAATTTTTTCCCCCTCTGAAGCAAATTGGAGAGGCTTAGGATGGGGTTTTTTTTGCCTTCCTCTGGATCAACTAGCAGTTAGGCAGTTAAAATTAAAAAAAAAGTTAAAAAGGATGAACTTGATGGACGTGAGTCTTTTTTCAGCCTAACTTACTATGTGGGACTATGAGTGGATCCATCCATTTCAGCTATTTAAACCTTGTGATTAAAAACACACTACTAACCCATCTGGATTATGAAGTGGTGCAAAACTTGCACTTACAGTAACAGCATGTGTTGTTCAGCTCTGTGCATTAGCACAAATTTGCAGCTATGTATCTTGTTGTAAGATTTGGGTCTGCTATATTTGAAGATGACACTAACTCTGCGCATTCTAAAGTCTTCTCATGCAGCTAAGGGGGCTGTCTAGTACACTGCAGGCGTCCCATTCCATCATTACTTTAATCCATATCCACATGCTGTGTAGCTAATATACCTTGGTATTTTTAATTTAAAGCTGTTTTCTAATACAAAGCAAATCCAGTGTTAAAGAAATTATTCAGAATGTTTGCAATATTCCACAGAGGTTTGTTAATATTTCATTGAAAGTGATACTTTTCATATAAGTAACAAATAAAAGCCTACCTATGAATTCTGGAAGCAATGTATTATTTATCTTACCCCTAGACACATATGGCAGCTACAGATTAGTGTAGTTTAAACATTTGTTAGATAACAACTGTGAAGTCACAGGAAACTTTTTAATGGCCTCTTCTTACTATACTTGAAAGCACCACAACGTGCATCACATTAAAAACATTTTTTAAAAAGGTTTCAAGATTGAAGTTGGTAGTATAGTTTACAACATGCAGCAAAAGGTCACACGGTGCACACATTGCCAGATGTACTGTAAAAATAAGATGAGATTGCAAATAAGATTTGTTTGAGTGCTTGCTACCTTATCTCTTTCTGATTCTGCTGCTAAATATCAGCATCAAAGATTATTATTTATGGGGCATATGTGCACATGCTTTCTTGAAGATAATGCCTTTGCTTTGCTTTTAGAACATTTAAAGTAAACTAAATGTAGAAAGGAGAATTTCTTTTTACTGAAAGGGAAAAAATACACAAAGCAAATACTCTTCAAACTATAAATCATCTTTTTTTAGATTAGGTGAGAAACATACTTTTAGAAAGCCTCTGTCCACAATGATACCCTTTATACACAAATTATAGATGAAGCCACTTTGGATTGTGCATTTGACACAGAAAAACTTAACTCATCTATCCCATTTATCCCACTTAGCACAGAAAATTGTGTCACAGCATCCCATCCAATTAAAGAGTTCACCATTGAAAACAATGGTGCTTTGGTATGCTAATGAAAAGGTTACATGCATTAAATGAGTTAAGATGACTTTAGATAACACAGTTTCTTCAATTAGCCCTGAGTCACGACGCATTTAACTCACAAACCCAACTGGCTGCATCTGTATTCTTGCTAAAGGCTTTATTGCTAAAGAATCAAATGTATTAATGGTGATTATGTCAGGAAAATCTTATAATTAACTTTATATTTTGCTGGTATATTGAAGAAAAACCTCAGGTCAAGACATTCATTTGATGCAAAGCCTTCATTTTTAATGCATATTCCTTTATACTGTAATTTCGTTTGATATGTTGTGATGTTAATAAGAAAGGATGCATCAAATCCAGGATTCAGCTCAGTATTCAGCTGGGTCCTAAAACAGTATTTATGTATGTATGTATGTATGTATAACTTTATTTGTAAAGCGCTGTACAGTGCATAAAAGTACAGTATATATAAGTATACATGGGGGAAACAAATCACATAATACATTTTAACGCTTTTTTGGGCTATACGCAGCACAAAGAGTTAAAGGGGTGGTTCACCTTCAGGTTAACTTTTAGTATGTTATACCAATTCTAAGCAACCTTTCAATTGGTCTTCATTATTTATTTTTTATAGTTTATGAATTATTTGTCTTCTTCTCCTGACTCTTTCTAGCTTTCAAAAAGGTGTCACTGACACCCTCAAAAAACAAATCCTCTCTAAAGCTGCACATTTATTGTTATTGCTACTTTTTATTATTCATCTTTATTTCCTGACCCTATCCTATTAATATTACATATTTTCATTCAAATCAATGCATGGTTGCTAGGGTAAATTGGACCTTAGCAACTGGATTGCTGACACTGCAAACTGGAAAGCTGCTAAATAAAAAGCTAAATAACTAAAAAATAATATAAAATTTTAACCAATTACAAATTGTCTCAGAATACCACTCTCTACATCACACTAAAAGTCAACTCAAAGGTGAACAACCCCTTTAATTGTCCAGCTAGTGATAGGAAAGCATGGGTTACACTGCGACCTACACACCAGGGCAGGGCCTTCGCTATGTGGAAGCTATCCTTAGGAAGTAGTATAACTACAATACCCAGGCAAACTGTATAGTAAAAGATGAATGGGCGCCAGGAGGTTCTTTAAAACAAAAGGTGAATGTTTATTAACACAAGGCAATATCCCCAGGTTTAGATACTCACGCAGGAGCTTTCAATAGAGAGTAGCAGATGTTATACTGGATAAAAAAGATGTCAGCAAATACTCATAGACTCCCATAAGGCTTAGTAGTCAAGTGTACATCAATTCCCTCAGGCAGTATGTCTTTAAATGGTCCGGATCCCTTTCAGTGGAATGGTCAGGGAGACAACTTCTAAAGCCTAACACCCTATCCACTGAGGTCCTTTCACTAAAGGCATACAGGGAAGCCTTGTGGGAAGCTACTCCTTGCTATTATCCTTGATGGAGCACACAGCAGCTCTTGCTAAGTAAAGCTGAACTATCTTTCTCTCTCTAGAGAGACTATTACAATTTCTAACCTGTGTCACGGGGTGACACGGGGTGACCTGGTCTTAGATCACTAACAGTTGGAAGTCCTGTTAGGGCACATGGCTTACTGGGGCCTTTTTGATCCCAGGCTCAATGACCAACCAGCCTGTTCAGTACCAGCAGCCAAAGAGGAAGTGGCCACTCCTTTCCAGCACTATGAAACTGTGTGGCAGGAAATGGTCATTACATTCTGGGCTGTAACCATTGATTAAAAGTATACACTGGCAACATGAACTTCTGCCTAGTGACAGAGATGCAGGGACTTAACTCCATAGGCGCCAGTAGAAAATCTATGGGTCCCTACAAAATATATACATAATCATATAAGGATAAAGTGCTATATGGTATAGGGGTAAATTTATCAAAGAGGGAAGTTCTGCCACTAGAGTGAAATTCCGCAACTCTCAATTCATTTCTATGGGATTTTGAAAGGCGTATTTATCAATGGGTGCAAGTTTAAGTTCTTCCTTTGATAAATATACTTTTTGGCTATTATTTTAATCTCACAATCCCTATGATATTTGTTATTTCTTTGATCAAACAGGCGAAGTGAAGCTAACCCATGTTTCCTTGCAAGGTAGATCAGCAGAATGCCAGTAAACAACCTCCATCAGCCTTTGGGACTGTTTTACTAGCAGGAGTCTTTTAGGCAGGGGGATTATCTCTGCCTATCTACATCACAAGAACTAAAAATGGAGAAGCTGTCAGGCTCTGCTGGGGTTTGATCCTGAGACCTCCTGTTTACTGGCAACTTGTCCTAACCACTGGGCCAGGAGAGCAGCAAGTTCTAATTTGCTCTTCTGCTGAGTATCAGGTTCAACCCTTTCACCCCAGCATCCTTATTGGTAGGTTGAGGTCAGCCAATCAGTGATCATCCTGCCCTATATAAGGCCAGCCCTCCTCACTACCAGTGCCTGAGCATTTGCCTACTTTGAGCACTGAGGGACTGTCTCTAGCTCTGTTTTCCCTGCTCTTGCTCTGTCCTGTTCTCTACTCCACCTAGTCTTTGCATGCTCCTGCTTCAGTTTTAACTGCCCTCCAGGTCTATCTGCTCTGCTTTCTCGTCCTGTCTGCTTTGTTTTCCAGTCCTCCTGCTCATAACCCCCATTCTGACCTGATTCTATGTCTGCACTGTCCTGACCCAGAATCTATATCCACTCCGTGCTGTTCTGCTAATGTTCGTCAACCACTCCATCCTTATTTGGCCTGACCCTGACTCTTTGCCCTCATCACCCTGTTCCTATAAGAAAAGTATTAGCTCCTATCCGAGTATTTAAATGCCAGCCCTGCTTATTGAACTCATGATGACAAGGCAAATACTTCCATTTAAGGGAAGGCATACGCCTTTATCTTGCAATTAAGTGTTGCTGTACCTATTATCCCAGTAGTCAGCTGTCCCTCAATAATGGAATATTCCTTCCACCAAAGGTAAACTCATTGTAATTATTTCTTGAAGAATACTAATCTTCTTTTAAAATGTTTACCTATTAAATCTGCTGTAATGTGTTTCCCAGACTGCAGTTATGGGGTGTTCCAATGGCTGGGACCACTTCTCCTTCTTACCTATTTGTTAAAATAATTCAAAGTAAAGTTCAGATTATGCACCATATAATATACATAACCCCAGAAAAATGTATTATAATTGCATATAATTTCTGAAACTGGGGAAATAAATATCCATGACTAGGGATGGCGCGAACGTCGGAAAAAATGTTCGCGAACTTGCGTCAAAAAATGCGAACGGTTCGCGAACGTCGCGAACCCCATAGACTTCAATGGGAAGGCGAACTTTAAAAGCTAAAAAAGACATTTCTGGCCAGAAAAATGATTTTAAAGTTGTTTAAAGGGTGCAACGACCTGGACAGTGGCATGCCAGAGGGGGATCAAGGGCAAAAATGTTTCTAAAAAATACATTGTTGACACAGCGCTGCGTTTTGTGCTGTAAAGGGCAGAAATCACACTATGTCACTCAGGTGATGTTTCTGGACACGGAATGTGAAAAAAAGTCACTCAGGTGCTTTTTCTGGAGACGGTAATATTATGGATATTTAGACAGAATGTGAACAAGCTCACACAGCTAGATGACAGTTGTTTGAAGAACAGTAGATTACTAGCCAGCAAACTTACTATCCACTGTCCCTGAAATCACTAACAGCTCTCTCCCTACACTAGCTCTTCCAAGCAGTCACAGGCAGAATGAAAAAAAGCTGCAGGGCTTCGGTTTTTATAGGGATGGGGAGTGGTCCAGGGGGTGTGGGGGTGGTCCAGGAGGGAGAGCTTCCTGATTGGCTGCCCTGTATCTGCTGGTCTGGGGGAGAAATGGCAAAAAAAAAGCGCCAACTAAGGCGAACCCAAAATGGTGAACGTTGCGCGACGTTCGCGAACTTCTGGCGAGCACGAACAGCCGATGTTCGCGCGAACAAGTTCGCCGATGAACAGTTCGCGCCATCCCTATCCATGACATATTCTCTGCATAGTCTGCAGGACACTGAATACAATTATATTATGTATATTATGTACATAACCAAAAATGGTATACTGTATGTCACCATATAAAACTATACATAATATACTTAACAGTTATATGTTACAGTTTTTCTTATTACAGTTTATACCAGATATAGATTTGCATATTACTCATGCTACCAATGGATATTGCTTACCTTTCATGAATGGTGGTTGGGAGTTAGAAGTTTGTGGTCAATTGTTGCAGGCAGAGAAGTCAGGAACAGGTTAAGAGTGGATAAACGGAGAAACCAGTAATAAAGAACAATAAGATCACACCAAAGTCCTATTTTGAATTTGACGGTGGACCACTGCATTGCTTTTGTTAGCACAATGGTGGCATTGTACTCATCTGCATGGCTGGATCACTCTGATCTCGGACTGGTGTGTCACTAAGAATCGCCCCTTTGGAGACATCTGAATGGGTTGTGCATTTTGGCCACATCACCAGACGGACCACAACAGGGTAGGAGACACTCGGGCGACATCACTAGTAAGGAAGGAGCAAGACCTGCCTAATTTGTTAAATTGTCAACCCAAATCTGTCTATGACCGTATCCCCTCAAGTCTAGATGGACAGATACACAGACAGACACAAAAATATACAAAATTTACAAAAATGTCTCATGATTTGACTTCAAATTCTCATGCTCATAAAGCCTTCATTGCAGTTACTCAAGTATCGATCTTAATAAGCAAAGAAGAAGGCAATGAAACAATTCATTTTATTATGAATTAATGCATTGGGAATTACATTTTAGGTATCAAAAGCAGTTATATGGTATACAGTATATAGTATTACCACTGTAAGTATGCTTGTGTCCTTTACTGTGTGTTTGTGTCCACATGCACACTTCTTGTATAATTATTGTTCATCAGCGTATGATAGCCAACTCAACTCATTTTACGGTGCATTTTCCTTTCAAAATTAATCATTATTACATGGCCAGTACATCAGAATCTGGTACAGTGTGTAGGTATCAAGTGAACCAAGGAAAGTTTATTCATAAGTTTATGCATATTTATTAAGGAATCTAAATTCAAATCAATGCCAGTAGGTTTATATCCTGCCAAAGGATCAGTCCTAAAACTAGACCCGAGATGAAAGGTAAGAAGAGACATCACAGGGATGTTTGCTGGAAGCTGTTCAGAAAGCTGAAAGAATTATTTATGTTTAACTGCTCAGAACAAAAGGTAACTGGGAAAGTAAAAAAAATAAAATTTTATCTTCGTACAGATATCATTCAGCTTGCTGATATTAACAGCTAAGGTCATGTTCTATTTCTGATAAGTCTTAAATAATTTAAAGTGAAAGTAGTTGGAAAGTTGACATTAATATTCATTAGCAAAAATAAGTTATAGACTTCTCATCTAACTGATTGTGTCAAGTTATTAGAAGTACTATGATGGCAGTCCCAGTTAGTACTCTTATTTATTTCTGTGAAGAGTTACCTGTGAGATTTCATGGTAGGCATTGGATGTAAATTTGTGCAATTAATTATACAATAAAAACAGCAGTCTGGAAAGGCATAGTAGAAATGAAACCTCAAAAACATGAATAGTTACTTTTAGGCATGAAAAGACATTACAAATCTTTTCAGATTTTGAAGCCACTGCCGTGTATATTTTTCTTTCTTTTAATTCATCATAAGGGAATGATACAAATTACTGTTTACCTAGCAAAAAAGCAAAGAGCTGTTGGCATTCTAATTTTGACAATGAACATCATTTGAGATTCTGCCTGGGATTCAGGCATAAAAAGCTGAAAGTATTTGTTTTCAGCTGAATACATTAAGACAAATACGAGTCCATCATGGCTTTTAAACAATGAGAACAAAAAAAGGCACATACAGTAAGCAAACATACAATATTCTCTTGCACCTGCACTCTTACACATATACTCACACATGCATATTGCTTGGCAAACATACACTTCTATACAAACTCTTTGAGCACATTATATCCCTAGCTCCCTTTCACTATTGACTAGTTGCAGTTAATATCAACATTAAACACACATGAATACACAATATCTCCATTACAAGCATATGTAACCCATTCTTGGCCACACCCTGTGCCATAGGTTATACACAATTAACTTCTTCCTATATAACAGGCCCTAAATTCCCTTATCTAAGTGAAAGGGTACTGGGAATTGCCTCTCATGGCAGTGCCTCCACTTAATGGGATCCGGGAATACACCTGCGGGTGGCTTCATTAGAAATAACAATAATAAAAAAACATAGCATTGCAGTAAAACGCATAAACCTTTAAACAAAGGTAAAGGCAAAGTAAATATGCAGTCCACATATTGCTGACCCATTACCCTGGCGATATTTTCAATCCCATCCTGGCACCTCTTGCCAAAGTCCAACAGTGCACTCCTGGTAGACAAAGATAGCCTCAGTCCCTTTTCCCCAAAGAGCTCTTAAACTTTACCTAGGTGGCACTACCTGCTCAAATGGATAGAGGTAGTTGATTCCACACAGCAGGCACACAAAAACCTGTATCTTTATCAGGGGATAACAGTGTGGATTATTTCACTACACTCCCTCGGGTAAACTAACCTGGGGACTCACACAGAGCTGGAACAGGCAATGCTTGAATATTTAGGGTATGCTCCCAACACCATTCACAGTGTGAGTACAGCAAAGCCCATCTGGTATCCATTTCCAGGAATCTTGCATCTCTCACAAAAATTGGGGTCCAGTTATGCCCAAGCCCACATATAGCAGCGCCAACCATGTGGTGTCTCTCCACAGTCCAAGGGCCTGGTGCACAGCACCCTGATAAGGAACCAAGTCACAGCTCCATTCTCTTTGAAAGTAAAAGCAGAAAAGGCTGTGAGCACATAGTTCTACTGATATCAAATAGTTGCACAGCAACGACACCTTCTGAAAACCTTCCGGTATCTGCCTGTTCACACTGTGGGACAAGTACTCCTTCCCCCTCCCTTCATTCTAGGTCCAACCTGTAGCAGGATAGGCAGGGGATTTCCAAGACCATAGGGGGAAATTAACCCTATGGATCCCTACACATACTAAATTGTTCATCCTAAACCTAATCCAAAGTAAAAGGCAAAAAGAGGGTGGATAAATTAACATATAGTGCAGAAACTGTCAAGTGTTCCATCTCCGGATTTTGCAAAACAACAGATGCAGCCACTAGGATTTGTGTGTTAAATGCGTCATGCTAATTGAAGAAACTGTGTTATTTAAAGTTATCTTAACTTATTTAATGCATTTAACCTTTTCATTAGCATACCAAAGCACCATTGTTCACAATGATGAACACTTTAATTAGATGGGATGCTGTGATGCAATTTTCTGTGTTAAGTGAGACAAGTGTGAAGTCTGAGTTTAGTTATTCCGTGTCAAACACACAATCCAAAGTGGCTTCATCTGTACATCTGAAAGTATGACTTTAAGAGCTCTACTTATGTATGAATATAGGTTAAAGGACAAGGAAATTGTCTTTTTTGTATGTTTATAGTTAATTTGGCCTGATCAGTTTAAAAAGACTTCCTTTTTCTCAGTAATAATAAAACAGTATCTTGTACTTGATCCTAACTAAGATATAATTAAAGGACCAGTAACATCAACAATTAAATTGTTTTAAAGTAATAAAAATATAATGCTGTGTTGTCCTGCATTGGTAAAACTGCAGTATTTACTTCAGAAACACTACTATTTTTCATATAAATAAGCTGTTATGTAGCCATGGGGGCAACTAGTCAAAGGAGAAAGGGCTTACACAGCACACAGTTACACAGCAGATAGCAGATAAGCTCAGCAGCTTGTTTATATGAACTATAGTAGTGTTTCTGAAGCAAACAGATTAGTTTTAATAGTGCAGGGCAACACTACATGATATTTCCATTCCTTTAAAACCCTTTCCTTTATCCAGAAAACACCAGGTCCTGAGCATTCTAGATAACAGTTTCCATACCTGCATTTATATATTCCTTCTTTACAATTGGACAGAATGTCCCAGATAACTTCTTTTATAAAGGAAACTTAACCAAATATTTTTGAATAATGGACGAAAATCATCTCTGAAGCACCAATCATCTAAAGATTATCCATCACAATTAAATGGACAAGCTGAACTGTATCACCCAAATTCGAATGTGGGTCCCTGTATCCTATGATAAAGATGAGCAGGGTGAGAAAAAAAATCTATGCATGGACTTAATACTTTCTGTCAGACTTTCCAGTGCCTTGATCATTGATAAGGAACATGTGCAGTGAAAGCAACCTAGGTCACTGCCCCTTCTAAATATAAATGATTTATAAGGCTACAATGCTATGCTATGCAATATTACTGCTTTTTATTACTCATTTTTCTATATAAGCACTATTCATATTCCACGCCATATTCCACTCCATCCATATTCCATGGTTGCTAAGAGTAATTTAGACCATAGCAGCCAGATTGCTGAAAGATGCTTACTAAAGAGATAAATAAATTGTAATAGAAGCCTATGGGAACCCTCCCATAGGCTTCTGAGGCTAAGTCCTGATCGAATAAGATTTGTACGATTGTACGTTCGCATCATACAAATTATTCAAATGATCAAATAATTCATTCGAATGACCAAACGGTCGTTATTCAATCGTCGAATGATCGAAGATCAAATAAAAGGGTAGCCTAAAACTATCCGATTAGCATTAGAAAATCAAATTATTTTTGGGTGAATTTTGTAAATCTGACCTTAAAGATTAACACTCATACTAAGGGGCAGATTTACTAAATTCACATGAATGATTTAAAATTCGATCGAATTTTCAAAACAATTCGAATTTTGAATAACTTTTTTGAGTACTTCGACCATCGAATTTTAAAAAAATTTGATCGAATTGAATGATTCGAATAATTTGAATAAAAATCTATTTGATCATTTGACCATTTGATGGTCAAAGTACTTCCCCTTTAAAAAAAAAAATTTGATTGACCAGTTTGCCAGATCAAAGATACGAATTGCTTTAAAACCCTATGGGAATTTTAAGATTGAATAAAAAATAATCTATGAAATAGTTAAAATAATTTGAATTGTTCGATTCAAACGATTTAATCGTTTGATTCCATTTTTTTATTTGAATTTCGATATCACAATTCGATTGGTCGAATTTGAGGGTAAATTCACCCTCAAATTCGACCAATAGTAAATCTGCCCATAAAAGTTAACTCAAAAATGAACAACGCCTTTAAGATAAAAATGAAAAAGACAAAAATACTAGCCACAGACAAGTACAGAAGCTTATAGTTTGTAGTCCTATCAAACACTGACTCTCACACAGCAGTAACACTACAGTATATATAAAGAGACATATATAAGCCAATAATGCATTATGATCTGGCAGCAACTCATAACTACGTAAAGGGCTATACTTCAAGTACATTATTCTGTGCTGTTTGACTAATGGAGTAGTGGATTTCTGCTGCCAGGATTCACTATGTCTCTTGTCATTTCTGAAATGCGATTCATTGCTCTTTGGGCTATTCACCCATACAATAGCTGTGCCCTGCCTTTTATCAAATGTTGTACACAATATACAATAACAATCATAAACACTCTCTACATAATGATATTCCTTGGGATAGAAGTGACATATTGATTTTTGATATTGATTTTACAAGGCAAAAATTATAATAAGGAAATCATTTGAATGAAAATAGCAATTAAATCATTATTTGACCATCAGACTCATATCTTTCAATCTGAAAGCAGTGAAAGAGAATGAGGGAACAGATGGCCATACTGAAGAAAAGTATTGATGGAGAAAAATTAGATTATAATTTTATCTCTAAATCACAATCAATTCTTTTCCCTGGTTACCAATTTTATAATGAGAGTACCTGTAATTTGCATTTAAATTGTGCCTTGTATTCAAAACCAAATCTTAATCATTTTAGGGATCACATTTAAAATGGACAGGCACAGAGACAG
Organism: Xenopus borealis; assembly: GCA_024363595.1. Classification (NCBI taxonomy): domain Eukaryota; kingdom Metazoa; phylum Chordata; class Amphibia; order Anura; family Pipidae; genus Xenopus; species Xenopus borealis. The sequence continues at coordinate 26,117,704 of CM044435.1, read as the reverse complement.
GCAGATGACATTAAAAAAGGGATTTGTTTACAACTCTATAAAGTAAGGCTTTAATGATTGCATGTGGTCATATAGGATTAGTATGTAACATAGATTCACTATTCGTCTCCCATTCTTAAATTTAATATGGACCAAACCCAAAAAAGAAATGAGGCTTTTGAAAGTCTCCAGTAAAAAATCATGAGAAAAGAGAAAATAGCTTTGGGGGGCAGTGGGATCAGGTGTCCATCCAGATTATATTTTCCTTTCTTACTTATATTTGTATGTGCTGCTTGGGCAAGGCACTGGATGTGTGCTGATTATGGGCTGCAAAGTGACATTAGAAAACAAAATAATATATAAGGCACTAAAACTGAGACCGGGGGCAGATTTATCAAATTCGATTCAAACTATTTTATCGTTCGCCCGAATATTTTCTATTCAATCGTTTGACCAATAGTATAGCGGTAAAATCCTTCAAATTCGATATTTACCCTTAGTAAATCTGCCCCCAAGTTGTCATTAAAATACAAACCATAATTACAAACCATAATAAATAAATACATAAACCTCTAAAAGTCCAAACAGGTTTGGAGAGATCCAGTAGAACCAGTGCTGCTTTAATTGACTTCTATAGGACCTCAACAATTTTACATGCCAAAGTTTTTTATTAGAGATTTTCGTGGTTTTCACACTTTGTAAATGTAAAATGTGTAGAGCTTTTTTTAAAAAAATTTGAACATTTTTTAGAGATTTGTCGGAAAAAAAAATCAAAATTGGATTGTTATAGGGTGTTATTTACTAAGACTCAAGTGTATCTCTCTTTTTTATTAAAACACAGTCTACCTTACTCCTAGCCACAGATTCAACTGATGTATCAATAATTCTTCTTGAAAAGGTTGGCGCAAACAAAGATGCAAGAAATGTGTGTCAATTTGAATTGTGCGATTGGCGCTATGAAAACACGTATTCAACTGGTTACATCTGGAAAGTGCAAAATGTGACTTTGAATATTCTAAAGGATCTCTGTGTAGATCTCAATGCCCAATGTAAAGGTTTATTTTAGTTCCTGCGTGAGATTCTCTGTATTTCTAATTGTGTGGTCATGCCTGTTCCTGACTAAGTCCTGTCTGCTGCCTGTCCTGATATCTGCATGTATTTTGATCAGTCTCATAGATCCTGTTTATTTCTACGTGATTTTTGGCCTGTGACCCCGACTAAGGGGCAAATTAACTATTCGGCAGAGCTGCGCTAGCGCAGCCTTCACCAAACTATGCTGCAATTCATCTGGCAAATTTTCGCCAGTGCTTGTCAAATCCACAAACAATTGAAGTTGTGCTCAGCAAACGGTAACGAAGTTGCGCTCAGCAAACGGTAACGAAGTTGCGCTAGTTAAAATTTATGCTCTAGTGAAATGCAATTTGCATAAGGCAGGAACTCAAAGTTTAAATGGACGTATATATAACACAAAATACCTAACAATACTCAAGCCAAGGGAACCATAATAAAGGCAAATAAAGATGTCCTACAGATGTTCCCAGAGTATAGTTTATGTGCCATATTTTAGGAAATGTAGGGGGGAAGCAGGGTACCCAAAAAGATGTTTTTGTCCTTTTGCAGCCTATAACCCATGAAAATGGAAAAAACACCAGCGATTTTTGGGACTTTTTCTTTTGGAAACCCAATCTACTCTATTGCACTTCGTCAGGTCTGAGCTGGTGAAGGCAAGTGTGGTGTGAGAGGCAACGTTCAGTAAAATTAACTTCTTAGTGAATTTGCATAGTAACACTCTTTAGCCCTGGTGAAAATTCTCCTGGCGTGAGTGTGAAGTTGCACTAGAGTCTATCACCTTCACTATTTTCACCAGCACCCATTAGTAAATGGGGAAGTAACAACATTACGTAACGAATTTATGGAGAATTTATGCCAGCGTTCACCACTTATTAGTTCTAGTCCTTCTGTTACTGTACTGTGCTGCCCATTTGGTGAACTGACCCGGCCTGTGACCCTGGTTATGCTTCTATCTCCTGCTATTGTACTGCTCTGCCTATCTGCTGATTTTATACACTGATGATTTTATATTTAGACTGGAATTGGCCCTGCTACCTGGCCACACACAGTAAAATGACGGTGGTTACATCTGGATCAGTTACCTAGCAAACTAGACAGATTATCTATGTACCATTAATTTCAGAAGTTGAAACGTCATACATTAGGGTTAGTTCTTTAAGTTGTTTCAAAATTTGGAAACCATCATGACCACTTTGGCACTGCACCTCCTCTATGCATGACTTCAAAACTATGTGTTTTGAGAGCTAATGAGGAAATATTTGCTTATGTATTCAGTCCAGAATGGAAGAGGATTTTTTTTTTTTTGCATAATGTCTCCTTTGAAGTCAGGCAGACCAAGAGAGTGAGATCAATCTCATCTAAGTTCATAACATTTTCAAAGTACAGGCAAAGTCATTAAATTTTAATTAACCCTTTGAGCTCCTTGTATGATGTAAGGATGAGCAAACATCAAAGATCTTGATTTTTTTGTATAGCCTGTGTCATTCAAGATGCTGGCCTGCATTATAGAAAGTCTAGTTCCAAAATATCTTGTTTTAGATGAAAACTTAAAGAAGAAAACAATCTTCTTTTGTTCAGTTACAGATATTACTTTGCTTATGTTTCAGAGCAGCATAACCACACTGCACTGTATTTTTTTATTTGCTATAAGGATGTGCACAAATGACTCATTTGAATTCAGTATACCAGTTCATTCGTTTTCTTTCTAAGATCATCACAAATCCCCATTGTATTCAAATATTGCTTTAATTGTGTCTTAGGAGCATCCTAAACACTTATATGAAATTGCCATTACAGCATGTAGCATAGATCCATAATAACCTTAACTGCAACATTTGAGTCATGATCCTAAAGCCACTCATCCCACTTGACATTATTCTTGTTTTCTACTCTCACACATCTTAACCCATACCTTTGTATATTACATTATAAAAACACAAATTATATAAAAATTATATTTGCTTTATACATACATACACAATAATCCTAATGCAGGTTATCCGTAAACCCGTCATCAAGAAAGCTCCAAATTATGGAAAGACTATCTCCCATAAACATTATAATATTCTCTGCAATAATAAAACAGTACATTGTACTTGATCCAAACTAAGCTATAATCCATCCTTATTGAAATCAAAATCAGTCTGTTGGGTTTATTTAATGTTCACAATATTTTCTAGTAGACTTAAGGTATGAAGTTGAATATCCAAATTACGGAAAGATTCATTATCCAGAAAACCTCAGGTCCTGAGCATTCTGGATAACAGATCCCATTCCCTTTAATACATAATAATGATACCCCTGATGATCACAATTAGGTATGAGTTATTCACAAATTACACCACAACCGTTGCAGTGTTGCATTTCTATTAAAACTCTGAAAAGACAATTTGCTTCCAATGTTAGATTTCAATGTAATGTAACAGTTAAAAAAATATTGATGTGACAAGATGAATCTAACAATATTTAAATTTGCTACTACTGTGGATGGTACATATTATGTTAACTATTTCTGAAAAAAAAAAATCTGTTTTATATCTGTTAATATCTTCTATGTTTTCTTATTTTTTTGTTTTGGTTATCTTCCTTCCTTGCACTCATCCTCCTCTAAACAATGACACCTTCATACTTGACTATTTCATAAATATAAGAGAAGGGTGTTTAAAAAACAGCCCCCATTAATCATTTGGTATGGCCTGCCTTAAAGTCTAGCTTTGTCCTGCAATTGTTCGGCTTATTGCAAACGGCATTACAATTATTTGCTTGTTTATTTGATTCTTGCTTTTGAACTTCCATGAAAAGTTAAGTTTTTTTTTACAAATCCTACAAGCAAGCTTTTTGTTTCATTTTATGAATATTCTAAAGCTGGATAGAGACAGATATCTCTAACAATGCAGTCGTACTCAGTCCCATAAAACAACTCATGGGCCCTGACAACCCACACTTGCTCCCCTCCTGAGAGTCCCCATAGATGCAAAAATCTTTCTCTGCCGAACGACCAATCTTAGCGAAGTCCGACCAATCTGTCAAATTATCGTGCGGTTAGTGAGATTTGAAAGATCATACATTTTATGATTTTTCGTCCTACATCGGTCTGAAGATTAATCGGCCAGGTTAGAAAATCTTTTTCGGTCCCCATGCAATCTACCTATGTTTGCAGGGCCAAGCAGGCGGCGATCCTTCAGTTTTGCTGGCAATATCGCCTGAAATGGTCTTTTTAGTTGATGGACACATTGGACATTTAAACGATCATTTTGAGACAATCATGGTCTCACGATAATCATTGTATTGTTCAAAAATCTTTAAGTCTATGGCCAGCTTGAGAATACTTTGAGCTGCTTCCTGACCTCCCCCAGCCCAGATCATGGCAGCAGTAGGAGAAAAAGGTATGAGCAAAATTTGACCAGCTTTACTAGAACCCCAGCACTACTAATTAAATGTGTGCTATGCTAACAAATTTAATGACCTTTTTGAACTGTAAATAAAAAGAAAAAACACGTTACACATTATAAATCTCCAAGTTTCCTTTTATGAGCAGTTTTGTTTGTCTGCTGTATGTTGTGCTTCTCAAAACACATTTCAGGGTATGCATTTATTTTTGTACTTATTTTCTCTAAATGCTCTAAATTAAGTTACAGTCTTTCTGCTGCATGGTTATTGTAGAAAAGTAGTTCAAAAACAAAATATTTGGCATCTAAATCAAAATCCTTTCAACAATTTTTCTGTATTAGTTTAAAAAATACACATTTGCCTGAACCAAAAAGAGACCATTAATCTGCTATTAGGAGCTAAATTATATCATTGCTCTTTATAGGCTTCATACTAATGGTTGGTCAGTAAATAATGGAATTAAATAACATAAAAACATTATCAGGGCAGAACTTATTTTGCTGTTTCCAGGATTAAGATATGCATACACACTAAACACAGATTATTTGAATAAATCAAATAACTACATGCAGAGAGAATTAATTCCCTCGCCTTGTTTAAACAGAGTACACAACAGCTGGAGACAAAGATTAACTACAGCTTATTTTGTCTTTTACTATTACTTGGAAATATATTTGTAAGGGTATGGAGCTCAAATGAAAATGATGGCAACCTTTACCCATGGAGAAACAATATATTCTTAGTTTTCAAGCTATAATTAAATGTCCAAAGTTTTGCATGCTCAAAACTGTAACCTGGTAGTGTTCGGTAAAACTGCCATTTCATAGCATATAAAAGGGTCTTTCATTTGTGAACAGTTGCCATATTGTTTGAGAAAATTAAAGCTATTTCTTTACAATTTAACATTCAAAATTTAAAATACATTTAAAAAGACATTTTATATATCTACTGTGTGTGTTTTTGTTACTGAAAATGCTAGGGATAAACCAGGATACATTTAATTCATACTCTAGGCTACACGGACTTCACCCTTCACCCTTGACTGCAAAAATCATACCCTAATGGGTAGAAGGATTAATGGTTACATGAAGTAAATAATGGATATTAAAAACATAATATATTGAAATCCAATGTTTTCCTATGTTATTAAAATGTGCATTAGTAATACAAGTATTTGTCATTCTGCAAAGTAACAGTTACAGCTTTTGGTATTATTTCTCAATATATTTCCTGGAGGACCATTTTTCTATCTAGGTCTCCAATCAGATTTTGGACTTTGCAGGCCACAGATTAATAAATGCCAAAACATCTTCTGTGGGTAAACTTGGCTAAATTGTTCCATTTTGGATTGCATAGAACAATATCAGTCATCTTGTGTCTAATCTTTGACAGAAATGAATTATTTCATCTGGGACAACAACATTTTGCTTGATGCTTGTTGTCAGCTCTTACTGTGAGACGAGGAACTAGGAAATAGATTTCATCAAATTCTGAGGTGGAAGGAAATGAAATCCTAACAGAGAACACAAGGTATGCTGGTAAAATGAATAGTATATGCAAGATGATATATCTGTTGAAAAAAAAATGAATTGGATTCCAGCAGAAGGCGAAAAATATCCATTTTTATAATCTTTCCCCCAAAATATAACATTTAAGGTAGACTGGTTTATATGCACAGAAATCAAAAGAGCCATCTCTAATAAAATTTTAAATGATTTTAGATAAAATACATTTTGTTGGATCAGATATGCTCAGCATGCCATTTATCCAACAGTCAGAACTGACTATATTATAAAATGTTGTATATGTTGTATAAATTCTAATTTCCGCCATCAGTCATATAAACTTCATGCTAGAATGTACTGTATTCAGATCATCAGCTTCATGGTCTAGTAAACTGGAAAATATGGTATTCAATTTTAATAAACATTGAACTGTTATTATTTGGTAAATGTTACACATTTTAAAGGTTGTGTGTACAGAATGGTGGATGTGTTTGGAGCAAGACACATTACACCATGTAAAAAATGCTTTCATTTGTTTTAACATTGTAAATTCTATAATGCCCTCTCATTATAATTTCCAAAGCAGCAACTTATTTTAGATGCTTTAGTCCTTAAGAGTCATATAATATGGGTTCAAGAGCTAAAGTACTGAGAGCAAGGTGCAATCTGCCAAAAACAGCAAGCATTTTGGCTCTTTTTTTGGCACTTTGTAAATTGTTCATAATGAGGCATCTTGTCTGCAACATACAAGTCCACATTACAAAGGCATTTAATTTAAACACATAATACTGGACACTTGGGGCATAGTTACTAAAGGGTGAAACTCAGACTTTAGTTTTTGCCACTAATGAATATTTGTCACAACTACAAGGCAAGAACAAGAAGTTGCATCTAATTTACTTCTCATTGGCTAGTATTCACACTTTTCGCCAAATAAAATTTATCCAGTGTACAATTTAAAAAATACTCTTTTTGCCATCTCATTATCTACTTTATATGCTCCCTGCTAATATACCCTATTTCTTTTTATCCTGGCTGTAACTAGAATAATAACACCACAGTAAAACCTGATAACATAAATAAAATTACCACAATACCGCACAATATTTTTAGAGATAAAGAGATGCTTTGCCCAGGTGTCCCATATGTTGCCTATTTTGAAACCTAGCCTGGCATTACAGTGGTTAACCCACTTCTGGTCTTGGATCATCATAATAAGTTTACATCTGTAATTCCTAAAAATGTAATTCCTTTATATTCATTATAGTTCAACTTTAATATGTAGTAGCACATTGGGGAGATATTTTGCTAGAATGAGGCAAGGGATACATCAGGGCAACAGAGAGATAAGATGAAGTCTATCTCAGCACCATGTAATATCCCTTTTAATACCTTAATCCATCACAGTGCTAGCATGTGCCTCTTATCTTGACAGGACATTAATTCCCAAGCATTTGAGGTGCAACCATTCAGAAACTTTATTTAGTGTCTTCCGGATGTTATACAGATGGATAAGTCGTTACAGCAATAATTGTATCTTGAGTGGAAAGAAAATTAGCTGTACAAGTTATTATGATGCATATTGCATTGGACATCTTATTTAGTGTCTGCTCTTTTGTGGAAACATTGGGTGGAGAAGGCAGCTCCAAGCCCAGCAAGAAAGTCCTGAATTTACAACCTTCCTTGAGAAACTTAGTTCTGCTACAGTATATACACATGTTCCTTTCTTTTGTTTCTTGGGTAAAATACAAGTAAATGACATGTAGCAATCCACCACATGGATCCTCATACTCTGTGGGTGCACATTGTGCCTTTGGTATAGAGTTCCAATAGTTGAAAATAGTTTAGCCATAGACTCTATATCTATTTTTGTACCCAGAACTCTCTGTGGCATAGAGAGTTGTGGGTACAAAAATAGGCATTTAATGCTGTTTGAGTTCATTTTAGCTGGTGCAAGTTGTAAAGACACAACACAAAAAAGAAAATTACCACCTGCCTAAATTAGATGTAGAAGCTGAAGATCATGCACCATGTACTTTGCTCTGCAAAACATAAGCAACTATAGACTGCAATAATAGGTAATTGTTAGTAGGTGTAAGTTAAAGGTGTTTTATTGCCACAATTATGTGCTCATTTATCAATATTACCTTATAGGAGCACAATGGTTTCCATTAAAAGAGTATTTGTTATGAGTAACTTCATTGGTGCAAATTGATTTATGCTTTTAAATTTGGCCACAGGGGGTCACCCTGTGACATAGGTATGATTGTTAGGGACCTGACAATTCCTATCCACAGCAGTAAAGGAAGGGAGAATTTCACTACATACAGTCAGGTTCCTTATATGGTAAAATTTTTTTAATTAAAGTAGATTGGAGAAAGATTTATTTTTCATTAAAGGAAGTAAAAATGGGATTTTATTTTTTGCCTTTACATGCCCTTAAAGATCATACCTAGTGACAAAACACCTGGCCCTGATGACTTATCTTACAAAAATATATTTTAACCTATATCAAGTGATACGTTAAGAATTTTCAATCAATTTCTCCAGGGCATCCCTCTCATACCTCTCATTAATACCAAACAAGGGTAAAGACCCTTCCTAATGTACCAGACTTAGCTAAAGCTTTTGATACATTGCCACACAGAAGGTTACTGGTTAAATTAAGGAATGTTGGCCTGGTAAGATAGACTACAAAGAGTGGTGGTTAAAGGAGCAGTTTCTAATTGGACCTGTGTTATTAGTGGAGTACCGCAGGGCTCTGTGTTGGGTCCCTTGCTTTTCAGCTTGTTTATTAATGACCTGGACATGGGCATTGAAAGCACTGTTTGTATTTTTGCAGAATTTTTACTAAATTGTGCAGAACTATAGGTTCCATGCAGGATGCTTCCACTTTGTAGAGTGATTCGTCTGAGTTGGGGAACTGGGCAGCAAACTGGAAAATGAGGTTCAATGTTGATAAATGCAAGGTTATACACTTTGGCAAAAATAATATAAATGCAATTTATACACTAAATGGCAGTGTGTTGGGAGTTTCCTTAATTGAGAAAGATCTTGGGGTTTTAATATATAACAAGTTGTCTAATTCTGTCAGTGGAATTCTGTAGCTACTTAAGCTAATAAAGTTCTTGCATAAAAAAGGGCTTAAACAAGGCATGAAAAAAGAATTATGCCCTTTTATAGGTCCCTGGTAAGGCCTCATCTGGAGTATGCAGTGCAGTTTTGGACTCCATTACTTACATTTTGAGGGTAGACTGTCAAGGTTGGGGATTTTTTTATCTGGAAAAAAGGTGCTTGTGAGGGGACATGATTGCACTTTCCAAGTACATTAGAGGACATTATAGACAAATAGCAGGGGACCTTTTTACCCATAAAGAGGATCATTGTACCAGAAGCCACCCATTCAGACTAGAGGAAAAGAACTTTAATTTAAACAATGTAGGTGGTTCTTCACAGTGAGGTTGTGGAATGCACTGCCGGGTGGTTTAGTGATGGCTGATTCTGTTAAGGCTTTTAATAGGGGCTTGGATGATTTCATGGACAGACATAATATCAAAGACTAGTTAGTGTAGATACTGAATGGGCATATATGATGTATGTGAAAGTATGGAGGGGTGTGTGTGTATGGATGCTGGGTTTTCATTTGGAGGAGTTGAACTTGATGTACTTTGTCTTTTTTTAAACCCAATTTAACTATGTAACTATGTAATTACAGGCCCATTGCCCTTCTGAATTCTGACTTTAAAGGAACAGTTCAGGGTAAAATTAAAAACTGAGTAAATAGATAGGCTGTGCAAAATAAAAAAAAATTCTAATATTGTCAGGGAAAAATGCAAATTATAAAGGCTGGAGTGACTGGATGTCTAATATAATAGCCAGAATCCAACTTCCTGCTTTTCAGCTCCCTAAATCTGAGTTAGTCAGCGACTTGAAGGGGGGCCTAGTGGAGCATAACTGTTCAGTGAGTTTGCAATTGATTCTTAGCATGAAGCTCAGATTCAAAAGCAACAGTTATGACCAATGTGGCCCTCCCTCTAGTCACTGATTGGATGCTGCCTGGTCACCAGGGTAACCAGTCAGTGTAAACCAAGAGAGCTGAAAAGCAAGAAGTAGTGTTCTGTTTTGTTAGGTTAGACTTACAGTCACACCAGCTGTTATACATTACATTTTTGCCTAACTAACTACATTGAAAACATTTTTTATTTTACACAGTTTTTACTTTTATACTGAACAAGTCCTTTAAGCTATTTGCCAAGATACTAGCCAATTGTCTATACTTCTACTGAAGGACCAGGTTGGCTTTATCTTGGAAAGGCGGGCCGGGGGCCAATAACAGAGGAGTAATTAATCTAACAGATACTCAATAAACAGAATATGCCATCACTGATTCTAGCCCTTCACAACCTTTACAGTTCACCCACAACCTATTTAAAATTGCTATGACAATCTAGAAAGCCTATCCAGATTTCAAATGAAACACCACAGGGCTGCTGACCTTACTGTATGCTTTAAGCATTGAACCATTGACAACAGCCCTCAGAGCACACCCTGACATTTTGAGTCCTATAAATATAAGGTAGCTCTGTTTGCGGACGATATACTTCTTACCCTAACTGACCCAGTGATCTCTCTCCCAAACTTGCACCGCATCTCAATATAACGTATTCTCTGGATACAAACTGAATTGATATTACGAGACAGATGCTGACCTGGTCTCACTGGTCATCACCAACTGTCTGGGGCCATATTGAAAACAGCACAGCCAGTGACTTTCACCTCAACACACTATTTTGGTCAAACCAACCACAATGAGAACTCCTCCATCACTGCTTTCTACAATGTTTTCCCTGATCATCCCCCAACATGTTGGAGAACCTGCAGAGCTACTTGAATCATATATTTTGGGACTGCTCCATTATCCAACCACTGTGTCGAAGTGGTGGCAAACTAAACCAGCAGGGAAACCTTTCCCAAAGACATGCAAAAGTGGCAAAATGCTAATTAATTAATGCAAGATACCCCATATCATGTGCATATATTGGTATGGACAGAACCTACCCTTGCCTATAATGTATGCCACAGTCCTCTGTGAACACATCCATGTCATGAGAAGAACAAATTCTGATGTTTGTTTTTTTCTTTAGATTTCACTATTTACCTTCTTTTCCCTTATTTTCTTGTTTTTTCTCTTTTAACTATGCCATATGCATAACTACTAATATAAAAATGGTTACAAATTCATTGATAGGAATACAGTTTTATTGAATAATAACTGAGACTAACTTGCTATGCTTGCATAACTGTACAGTGCTGTTCAAAACTAATAAAAATTTAAGTTACGAAAACAAAAAGCCACTGGTTTTCTTCCTCAGAATACTTTGCTGCTAAATGCAAGAAGAGCTGTATTCATGGGGGTGCAGGTCCATATGCTTCATGTCACCACAAGCATCTGTTTTCCAAAGTAGCCATCCCTAACATGGCTGTATTACCTTTATAAATTTTACCACCCTGTAAATTTATTTTATTCTTCTCTTGGACCTCTATTCCAAAGTCAATTTGTCAATTGCACGCTATAATTATAATAAATATGTTACTTCAACCTTAGTGCTCTTAAAAGACGCATTTAATTATTAAGAATTATCGACTGCAAATTTTTCTGGCCCTAACTCATATAGTTTTTAATTGCTTCCTACAATTAATGCTAGGCATACACTGGAAGATTTAGCCATTTCATTAGGTCATCCAACCAGCAGATTTATGTTAGGTGGGACTGATCCAACCTTTTATTTCTCACAATAAATACATTTTATAACAGGGCTGGGCCTTTGTAGACATGAGATAGAAAACCCTATGCAGTACAACATTTTACAGCCAATCCAGACTAGATATCATATAAACAACAAATATGCAACAAACATGCAACAAATTTGGCATTGAGATGCTTTGTCACCAGGCACCATTGACCACGAATACCCAACTCAATTCTGTAAACAGTCCTATATTTTTGTTATATTTTTTCTTTCAATACAGATTTTGTTTTTAATCAATAACAGGGAAATTTAACTAATTTTTTTAGCTCTGACAGAAATTGATTTGTGGAAAGAGCCTTGTGAGGAGGACTCAACACCATTCATTTAATGGTTTCAATAGAGTATGTCAACAGAGGTGGGAATTGTGTGATGGTGCACAGGGATTCCAATAGACAAAAGGCCACCAGGCAATAAAAGCAAAAATAAACTAGACTTTTTTTTCTTGCTTTGTTTTGCATTGTAGTTCAGTATTCACATGGCTCCCAGGATTCAAATATCAAATCTGGAAATGCATGAAAAGGTGCAGCATTATTCTTCCATACAGTGATTACACTGAGCAAACTATTTTGCAATGCCTTGTAAATAAACCTCTGTGACATTGTGTCCTCGCAGGAAGCAGAATGAGTACTACTACTTCAGCTAATGGGTCTTAAGGGAAATTAGGAAAAGATGAAATAGGTTAAACTGATGTTGTTCTTTACTGTGTTTTTTCCTAGAAGGATACCTGTCAAAATATCAATTTTAAATCTTAGCTTTTAACTAAAGATGTGTAGCTTTTCCTCTTTCTTTTGGAAGTCAAGTTCAATGCATTTTAGAAACACTGTTGACACTATAGTATCTCACCACTTGCAAGTTTGTTTCTTTGGACCTTGGACAAAATATGCTATTTTCTCTTTTACACTCTTTTACAGTGAGCTAATTTCCCACGCTTGTAAACAGTGATTGCTAGGCATACTTTCAACATTGTTGCTTTTGTGATTTTTTATTATAGGAACATCTTGTTTTAAGCATTTCAAATTTTTTAAATTTTTTTTATATACATATGATATTCCATAAAACAGCCTAAAAAGTGGAGTACAACTGTACTTTAGATTTAAAATATATCGTTAATTTAAAATCATATTCTCCACAAATTATATTTTCTAAAAGCAGGTATACCAAGTAATTCAGAAAATTGTTGCTTTTTTGATTTTCATTTCATTTTCTTTCAGTAAAAATATTATATATATATAAAAGCATTGATGTACCTATTTCTGACTTTGTTTTAGTAACAATGGATGTGGAAAGCCTTTACACCTGCATCCCACATGAAGGGGGTATAGAAGCAGTAATTACTGGAAATCCGGTTTACAAAGGACCACCAAGCGAATTTTTACTGTCCCTGTTACGAGTTGTTTTGTATGAAAATTATTTCAAATTTGAAAAGCAATTTTTTATACAACGGACAGGGACAGCGATGGGAAGTAGAGTAGCTCCAACTTATGCTAATTCTTTTATGTATGTGTTTGAAAATGAATTTATTATGGGCGGGAGAAAAAGCACCAAGAAAAGCAATCTCACTGCTCTATAAGAATATCTCAGAGCTAGCTCCACATCCAGCTGAATACTTCAAAAGCAAATGGGAAAAAGATCTAGCCACCACCATACAGCAAGAAACATGGGACAAAATCACACAACTAATGCATACTTCATCTTCATGTACAAAAATACAAGAACTAAACTACAAACTTTACACAAAATGGTACAAATATCCTACCAAACTAGCTAAAATATACAAGACGGTCTCGCCTCTATGTTGGAGATGCAAAGCAAACCAAGGCACGCTACTACACATATTTTGGAGCTGCCCTATTATAAAACCATTCTGGGACACTATAAGAGAAATAATCTTAGAGATAACAGAAACAGATATAAAGGATAACCCACTAATGGCTCTATTACACAGCACACAACTAGCCTGCTCCACATACAGGAAATCACTAACACCAGTACTACTAGACACTGCCAAAGCACTAATTCCACTAAGATGGAAACAAACCAACCCCCCAGGAATTAAGGACTGGTTCAGTAAGGTGATGGAGATCCATAGATTTGAGCAGTTACGAACAACAACAGAAAAAGAAACAGGAAATTTCATTAAAAAATGGTTCTACTGGTCCCAATATCTGGGCTCGGACCACTACCTGCAGCTCAGTCAAACCCAAAGTCAGATACAGAGAAGGTGATCAGCACAAGACAAAACTCAGATTAAACCACAATAGCAATAACTCGACAATTGGATAATCTACCTTCGGTACTCAGCTCCAAACCCCAGACTCCGACCGCTCCAACCGCTCCTCCACAAACCAAGATTAAGGGCAAGCATAAGAATCTCCGACCTATACAAGAAGATCACTGGACAACTTTACGTATCCACCCAACCCCACTAACCCCTATTTCTTTCTCAAATCTTTCCTATACCTCCTACTATGTTTATATCGAATGCATATTTTAAGCATAAAGTTCTTAAAACATTTGGTTTTACTGCCACAATTCATGCCAATACAAACTGTTTTCATTTTGTCTTGAGACTGACATAACTCAATGATGCATGCATGAGATTATTTACTGTTATGATGCGCATAAAACCAATAAAATAAACTTTTATTTGAAAAAAAGAAAATGAATTTATACTCAATCATCCACTTTTCAAAAAATATGGCGCCTTCTATAGGCGCTATATTGACAATATCTTTTACATATGGTAGGGTGCAGTAACCGCATTGGAAGACATGGTGGGTCAATTAAATGACTTGGAGAGTCCCATAAAGTTCACATTGAATTACAACACAAAAAACATAGAGTTTTTGGATGTTAATATCTACAAGGGGGAAACCAAACTAGAGACCTGCCTGTATGTGAAGCCCACAGATAGAAACACAATCTTGCACTACCAAAGCTGCCACCTGAGGCACCTTTTAGACTCCCTACCTACGTCATAGATGCTAAGAGTCACACGCATCACTAGCGAGAAGGATAAGTGTGAGAAAGATCTGGAAATAATGGCATCTAAATTCCTAGAGAGGGGCTACCCACCGAAATTGATAAATGACATAAAAAATTGGGCCAAAAGTCTCAATCAAAGAGTGAGTGAACCACATTTGAATCCAGCAGGCACCATGCAAGTTATAGACAAAAAAAGAGACATTAATATAAATGATATCTATTATGTAAGCCAATATGGTGCAGGTTCAGACTACATGTGTAATTGTGTGCTTAAACACTGGCCATTAATTACAAGTGATGAGACTGTATGTAAAAAATTACCATTGAAACCTAAATTCAGATCTTTGAAAGAGATTCTCAGCCCGTCGGACCCTGTAAACAAATACACAAATCAGCAATTACAGCACTTTGGGCCATTAAGGCCAGGGGTCTTCAAATGTAGTGGCTGCGTGATGTGTAGCAGCCTAATTTTGGGCAGTCATTTTTCACACCCATGAACAGGGAGAAAATATGAAATAAGACAGAGGATGACATGTACAACCACAATGGTGGTTTACATCAGCAAATGTCCATGTGGTTTAATCTACTTTGGCAAAACAATCAGAATGCTCAAAGAGAGAATTGGGATGCATAGGGCAAGCATTAGAGCTGCTTTAGATCCAGATAGAGAAACAAGAGCCAAGAATAAAAAGCAAGATATCTCCCAACAACTCGTTGCCAAACATTGGGCTGATGCAAAACACAGTCCGGCTTCTTTCAGGTGCATGCCTATAGAACAAGTACCCATAAGATCAAGAGGTGGGGATTTTGACAATGCTCTGCTGAAAAGAGAGGCTTTTTGGATCCATGAGCTCGATTGTGTAAGCCCTAATGGGCTGAATGGGCAGCTAGTGTTGAGTTGCTTTCTATAATGGTATAATGGACTCTCACAAAGAAATCCACTTTAGACAGAATGACATATCTTTTAATACTATGTAAAACGTATTACCGTATTTGCCGGCGTATAAGACGACTGGGCGTATAAGACGACCCCCCAACATTTCCACTTAAAATGTACAATTTGTTATATACTCACTGTATAAGACTACCCCCTCTTCCGCACACCTTCTGCACACCGTCTGTGCCCCTGCTTGCTGCTGTTGGCCCTCCTTCTGTGTCACTGTTGCTGTCAGCCCCCCTTCTGTGTCCCTGCTTGCTGCTGTTGGCCCTCCTTCTGTGTCACTGTTGCTGTCAGCCCCCCTTCTGTGTCCCTGCTTGCTGCTTTTCGACCGCCTTCTGTGTCACTATGTCCATGTTTCCCTGTGTCCGAGGTGTTAGGTGCTTAGCCCTACCTTGTACGTCTTGCTGCTCAAACTCCCCTTCTACGTCCTGTTTGCTCCCCGCGCTCTTTTCCCTGAACTCACTGCTGCCTGGTTGCGCGTCTCGCGAGACTTCTGACGTCACAACCAGGAAGTGTGCGGCTGGAGCAGCGGGGCAGATCGCGATCGGCGTCGGATGAGGTAAGTAAGTAGTACCTGGCGTATAAGACGACCCCCCACTTCAGGGCATATTTTTCTGGGGCAAAAAGTTGTCTTATACGCCAGCAAATACGGTATATTGCTATCTAAGCTGTTGCTATATTTGTTGCTAAATTTGTTACTAGATTTGATTTGATAGTTTGATACTGTCTAAGTGGTACTAAGTATCTATTTTTTGTAAATTCACAGGCTAAAGAATTGATTTAATGGACACTATTGTCACGATAATATGAGCACGAACTTGCACAGGTGAAATGTAGGTACTGCAGCTTTATGTTTGTTCAGTGGTAAAAGCTTTTTAAAAAAATATCCAATTCTGTCTATGATGTCATACTTGGCGCCAATTTTGAATGTTATTTAAGGGTTCACTCATCCACATGCACAGTATCCTTGATAAAGGCCCTGGAAATGCATCTGAGAATAAAATAACGCATTTGTTTCACTTGAGAAAATGGAGTGTGGGTCCTTCAATCATATATACTGTATATATATATATATATATATATATATATATATATATATATAATATTAAAAAGCATTGAACTAGCACAATACCATATACTAGAGTAGCTTAGTGATACAGAAAATCAATTGGTCCATTGTCGAATGAGCCTGTTACATGGAGTTCTACAGAATGTTTTTTAAGTGGAATACAATATTACTATTCAGTTTAGCACACTAATCTTTTTTAAATCTGCTTCTAGTGTTTTTTAGTTCACAAACAATTCAAATAAACAGAAATATATCCCCACATGTAAATTGATATCATACAATGCCCAATGAAAAAACTTGGCCCAATGTGTGGGAATTGTGCAAATAGCTGCATGCCTCCACACTCTATTTCTGAGCACTAAGACTTGTGTTTCCCTTTTCAAATATGGTACTAATGATATGATAAACCAATACACCAACTGATACACGAAATGTGTTTTTTCTTAAGACATCACAGATTTTGAAGAATTCAGAATAAGCAAGAATGTAATTCTCCACAAAAACTACCAGAAGGCGAAGCTTTGCTAAATGAAGTAAAAGTTACGGTTTATTAAATAAGAAGCTGCAAATATTTGTTTGGCTATTAGAAGGTTTCTGAAAGTCTAAATGTCTGCTATAAGCATGACTCAAGCACTTTACAGTGCTTTCAAATACAACATAGGGTTAAAAGACACATTGCAATCATTATTTTATATTCATTTTGAGTTTTGTCATGTAAGGCACTGCAAACAAAGTACATATACAGTAGGGCTGCCATGAGCAAGTCTTAGAAACAATATTGGTGGCAAAAAAAAATATTATTTTTACTGACAGTTTCCATCTGCTGACACAGCTGGTTTTACTGGAACATACATTTATACATAATGGCATTTTTTTCTACACTTGAAATGTATGTTCAAGGTGCCCGAGAACTCCCAGGCTTACAGTATGTTAGAACTTTGTAGGTGCAGTAAAATACAACATTAGTGACAGACTAATATGGATGCTGCACAATGGATCCAAGTCAATCTGGCAGTGCATAATTTTATATTGTACTTAGAATATGCTCAACATTACCAATGACTCTTATTGGACATGCATTCATGGGAACTGAATCCTAAAACTATAAATATGAAGCAAACAGTGACAAAAAATAATACTGCACTGCTAAATCCTCTGTTAAAAGGTCATAATTTACATAGTTAAATTATTGTTACTCTGGATACATAGTTTTTAATGCAAATGCAATCTAGTATTGAGTTCTGAGGGTTCTCATATAATTAGAACACTTTATTCAATCATTGAGGGTTTTTCTTAAGGCTTCCTCTAATTTTATAACAGTCTTTTACATATATGTTAGACTAGACAGCTGCCCTTGAATATATTTATAAATAGCTAACATACCTCCTCTTTAATAATAAATGAATACAAATTACAAAAAGTTGGTGAGGCTATTGTTTTCAAGCTAAATTTAAATATAGTAGTGTAAAAATAGATAGAATATTCCATTTGAATGATTAATGCTATTAATTAAGTGGAGGCATATTTCTAAATATTGTGAAAAAAGAAAATACATTGGGTCACATTTTTAAAAAAATTGGATTAACCCAAAACAAATTTTATCAAATAAATAAGGAGCAAAATAGCTTAATAATTAGCTAATTTGTTATGTGTTAGTAAATAGACACGTGGAAGATGAATAGGAAAAAGTCTGATTTAAATAAGGTAAGTGAGGAAAACATTAATGACAATACCATTAGAATTAGTCTGCTTTTTGGTTGTTGAGGTCATTTCAACAGGCACAGGTATAAAAATCAGTCCTAAGAAATGTGTATTAAACCACTTCATTCAATTATAAACCCATTCAAATCTAAAATAGAATGCTTACCTGAATATGACTGGCTGGCAGCTAGCTTAGCTGACCACAGTCAAAAAGAAAAAAAAAATCCTGGGAAAGCTGTATTATATTTCGAATAATACAATAGTTTTCAGCATAGCTCTTCATAAGAAAGGGGCGATTTTGAGTGCTCTATCTATTATAGCAGAAGAAAAATGCATATATGATACAGTGCTTTTACTGTATATTCTACCTCCATTGCAATAAGAAGCTAGAATAGATTTTAGATTTTGTTGTTAATTTACAGTGTTCTATCTGTAAACTGGTATTACTGATTACTGATGTTTCTGAACCACAAAAGGTTTTGATTATATAGTTTTAGCTGTCCTATATTAGACCTGTTTTGGAGATGCATAGACATTAGACACAATATGGTAATACTTCTGTTTACAGAATGTCTGCTAAACATCCATTTTTGAAAAAAAAAATGTAATAAAATAAAATAAATAGCAAGCATGAGGAATACCTAAATAAGTTCAAATCCACAAAACAGTTTTAGCAAGAGGATTGAAACATGCATATCAGTTTATCACAACGGACACAAAAGAAATCAGTTTGAATATGATTAGCAGTGGGAAAATACTTAATCCTGGCAGGCCAATGACTCTGTTTCCAATGGAAACGAGATTTAATCAAGTATATTCATACCTTAAATTCAGATGGTCTCACTAAAGGCAGTCCCCAGTTTTAATGAAAAATATAACTGAATTTCCTTTTAAGCAATTATATGCATCAAACTCAGCACATGGGATGTCATTTATCATAGTTACATACCTCTGAAAATATGCAAAATCCCAGTTTTTTGCACAATGCTGTAAAACATTTGCTGACATTCTTGCAGGGCTCTCTTGGTATGATGTGTGTTTGTAATGCAAAAGCTTAGCATTAATAATGATAAACTTCTGACATCAAATTCGGCCACGTTCCTAGAATAAAGGGCATACTAGCGGTGAATTTAAGTGGCTGTAATAAATAGGTAATCAGAGTATAATATACCACAAGATATATACAATAAAGCCCCTGTATATATAAAATAAAGTAGGTTTTGTTACAAAGGCAGCAGCACCTTTGGGTAAATGATACCAAAGTGAATCATTCAAAAGTGATATGAAAAGGAGCTTAACAAGGACTTCAACAAGAGGAGCAACTAGGGAGCCAAAGCAGAAGGTCCAGCAGCCTTCCTGTTTAGTAAACTGGGTTCTAAACTTCAAGATTGTAGAAGTAGAGCAACATTCATCATTAGTGATGGGCGAATCTGGGGCGTTTCCCCGAATTTTTCCCAAAATGGCGAAAAATTCCCAAAAATTTAAAAAATCTGAAAATTCATGAAAAATTTGTGAAATTTGAACTACTTCAATATAAATTTGTGAATTTCAAGCAATTTCACTTTAAATTCATGAATTTTGAACTATTTCACAAAATTTCTGAAATTCAAACGGTTTCACTATAAATTTGGGAATTTTGAACATTTTCACGTAAAATTCGTGAATTTCAAATGTTTAAACTATAAATTAATCGAACGTTTACACGTAAAATTCGTGAAAATCAGAAATTGATGCCGGCAAATTTTTTCTGGCGAATTTTCACAGCCAATTCGGGAATTTATTCGCCAGCGGCAAATCTCAGGAATTCGATGTGAATTCCAACTAGACGAATAAATTCGCCCATCGTTATTCATCATCAATATGGTCACAGAAAGATGGCGTGCAGGGTCAAGTGAATTAATCAAGTAATAAGCAAAGAGAGAAAGAACTGACCATGTAATTGCACCTTCCCATCTGTTACATCCTAATATCTGTAATATTTAAAAGCAACATTGGGGGGGGGCAGATTTACTAAATTTGTGTGAAGGATTCAAAATTCAATTGAATTAAAAATTTTTGATTCCTCAAATTTTTGAATATGCAAATCAGCCCACTTGGACCATTGAATTTGCAAAATGGATCATTCGACCAGTCGAAGGTCGAAGTACTTCCCCTTTAAATTTTTATTCGACCGCCTATTTCGCTAGATTAAACCTACCAAATTGCAATAGAAGCCTATGGGAATCCCCCATATGATATTGAGAAATTGAATAGCACTAAAATCCAACAAATTCGATGCTCGATTTTGTCAGATTTTAAATAAAAAATGTGTTGAATTTGAGGGCAAAAAGCCCTCGATAGTCGACCCTTGATAAATCTGCCCCTGGGTGTCTTTACCAGTCCCTTAGTACACTACAGGATTACACACCCCTGATTGTTATACTATGCCTGGCTATATTAGATAGGTTCGGACATTCGAATATATAATAGGTGTACATTGTTGTAACCAATCCCCTGCCTCTAGATTTTCTGTCCCCTTGCTCTAAGTGAATCACACTAGACTTTTTATGTTACCAAATGAGACATATGAGGTTTTGAATGTAACAGATGGGAAGGTGCAATTACATGGTCAGTTCTTTCTCTTTTTGCTTATTACTTAAACTATAAGATCTACTGGCAGAATATCACTAGCCATGTTAATGGTGTGATTCATGTTTGTGCTTCCAAAGGTAGCTTCTTCCTTTTCTAGTGATGAGCCAATTCACGAAACTGCTCTATGGACTGTAAAAATAGAAATACTTTTAACATGTCTGCAGCATTCACAGACTAATTGGAGTTTAATTGGTGATGTCATAGCGAAAGAGCATCACTGTTGGTTTGGTGTTAAAAGGTTGTTCTGATTCACACTTGAAAAAGGATCCTTATGATCCAAATCATGTTGTGATAGAATAAAAGTTTTTTGCAGCAGTGCTTGCGTTTTTAGTGTTCTATCCTTACGATGTTTTATAGATTGAATTTGGTGTAACCTATTTGGAAAGAGAGTACATTAACATGGGATTGTTGGTGAACAGCACTTGGGGGCACATTTACTAAAGGTCAAAGTGAAATTTTTAATAAAATTTGATTTTTTTAAATTTGAAGTAATTTTGGGCTACTTCGACTTATGAACAGCCCAAAATTCGATTTAAAATGAAAAAAATTTAAAAATTGGAATTTCAAAGTACTGTCACTTTAAAATTCGACCATCTGCCACCTTAAACCTTCCGAATGGCTATGTTAGCCTATGTGGACCTCCTAGAACCTATAAGTTTTAAGAATTTGAAGATATTATTTTAAAATCGTTGTGTCAGTGTGTTGGGAGTTTCCTTAAATGAGAAGGATCTTGGGGTTTTTATAGATATCAAGTTGTCTAATTCTGGACAGTGTCATTCTGTGGCTACTAAAGCAAATAGGGTTCTGTCCTGCATAAAAAAGGGCATAAACTCAAGGGATGAAAACAAAATTTAATTCTTTGCTAAGCTATTGTACTTCTCATTGTTTAAACGGGCCCATGTCAAGTCCATTCTGAAAAAGTCCATTCTACACTGAACCCTTCCTGTTTATCTAACTACCTCCCTCTCTCTCTATCTTGCAGCTAGCCTCTGAACTTCTGGAACCTCTTGTCTTTTCCTGTTTTACAGGTATGGGATCCATTATCCAGAATCCATTATCCATAAAGCTCAGATTACAGAAAGGCGGTCTCCCATAGACTCAATTGTAATCAAATAATCCACATGTTTAAAAACGATTTCCCTTTTCTCTGTAATAATAAAACAGTACTGTGTACTTGATCCAAATAATATATAATGAATCCTTATTGGAAGCAAAACCAGCCTATTGGCTATAATCCTGAAAACAATCAAGCAATTCGGGAGTCTAATCTGAAAAAATTTGTCTGATTCCAGTTTTTGATAGATTTTATCAAATTTTTTGCCCAACCCAACTTTTTCGAGTAATTTTTTTTTGATAAATAATATAAAATCGTTGATGGGAGTTTAGTCGAGTTTGGTTTAATAAAAATATAAAATAAATTTGAGTTTTAGTTAATAACCCCCATAATGTCAAATGACAACCCTATGTTAGTAAACTTTTCTCAATTAAAGATTTCACATAACACATGCTCAACTATCTTTGCTATAAAGTGGTCAAATACTTCATCTTAAAAAGTTGTAATGTAATGCTTTTTCTTATCATAATAAATGTATCATTGCTGTGGAGGATGACTTTAATTAAATTAAAGTATAAAAAATGGCAATGCTTGTACCTTCAATTTCAATTTGATTTAAAAGAATGGTATTAATCAAATAATTTTCTATCACAACAACTGAATTTGAATAATTTCTACATTATTATTCGAGTGATAAAGATGTATTTATTTTATGTTACATAACATTACTTTCATTACATTTTTTGTAAGGTTCTACTTTAGTCATGATAATAAAAAAATAAATGTAATCTGTGCTGATACTGTATATTCTGTATTCAGCTGATGAAATAGTTTGAAATAGTTTAAGTCCACATTTAATTGAAGCAATTACATCAATTTCTTGAAAATGAAACACTATTTTGCCTTAAATTGCACATAATATCAGTTGCTTTAAGGATAATTAAATGTACATAGTACAAAGTATGGTGGCAGAAAGTAGAATCAGTCTTATCAGTCATTTTACTTTGATGATCTGTACCATACAATTATAACAAAATATAATATTTGCATCTTTCATATTCAAATGTATTCACTGTAACACCCCGATATGTTCCTTTCAACAAGATTGGAGTCTTGTACAAATAAATGATTTGTAACTTCAAAAAAGGCAAAAAAATTATTATTGCCAAAAAACAAGTTTAAAAAACTGACTTATATAGACAAAAAAAAAGTATATATGAGATGCGCTGGGAATTTCTCCTGATCTTTTACCTCCTGGCACGTCTCTTCTCGAATGTTACTGCACAGACGCACACTTCAGCCTTCTGTATGTGCTCCAGCAAGGTGCAAATGATGCAGGCGTCTCCCTGCCAGCGTCATAAAGCTTGTGCCGAGCATCATAATGTAATTTTTATGTGCCAATTTTGAATTTTCCACTCCAAATCCTCTGTAAAAGGCCCTGCAGCAAATCAGCATGTAGAATTTATGGGTTGTCTGTTTAAAAGCAAGCCTCTTATTGGTTGCTGTGGGTTACTATGCTTGTGAAATCAATGTATTTTATTACATATGGTGAATAGAATTCACTGGTAAGGGAATTGGAGAAATAAAAAGCAATTTATATTGGTGGAAAATAATAATACAATTCTTAAATGATCAAACCACTGATAACAGGGAGGTAGAGAAAGGCAACCACATTTCTTACAAACTTCATATAATGGGATACTGTTGACAAATTTATGAAATAATAGGAAAATGCACATTTCATTAGCTGAGCTTTCTGTCAGAAGCATTTTCTGAGTGAAAAGAAACTAAAAAGTCAACACCTAAACATTATAATTACTTAATACATCAAACCCCTTACAAACAGTACAGGTGTATGTATGTTTTGTCTGTAAATAGTGCACTGATTATTACAATTAGTGATGATTGAAACTGTCCCTTTCGCTTCGCCAAAAAATATGCGAAATGGCGAAAAATTAATGAAACTAATTGAGTCAATGGGCATCCAAATAATTTTGATGCACAAAATTTGTATGCTTATTCTGTCCTCACTACGTATTACCTTGAGGTATTGTGTAGTTTGACCTGCAGCTAAACCTCCCTACAATCCAATAAAGGAGACTAAGAATGAAGTCTGTAGATTTTTGCTGGATGGGCAAGGGGAAAAGGTGAAACTGTAATACAAATGAAAGGAAATGCAATGAATACAAAGAATCATAATGCATAAAAACATATGCCGGTATATAACTATAACATAATCTTATGTGCTGGCAGAAATATGCATAAACAATGTGTTTCTGGCAGCTTCAGTGATGGTTTGATGCATTTTTATGTCCATTAGCTTACCGGTGATAAGACTATAAGAGTAGAAGATAAACTATAATGCTATTAAATATATGTTATTATTATTATTAATAATAACAATAATAATAAAAAACTTTGTGTGCTCATTCCACAGCATGGGCTACAAAATGGCGTCTTAACTCCTACAAAATACTGTACTGGGTCACATGGTAGAACTACGGTAGCTAGTTAAGTTCAAGTGCAACTCTGTAATTGGCCTTAAGAAGGTGCTGAAAGAGGCCTGAAATGGGCTTATGTAATTACACCAAACATCCAGCAGAGAGAGTTAACAAAATGAGAGCAATGAAAAATAACATGCTGACAGCTTTTACTGGAGATATGACAACACCTGCAACAATTTTTCACGTGCCACTCTTTTGTCTAAATGCATCAGTCAATTGACGTACACTTTTTTGTTTTGGTTGCTGCAAATTTTTCCACTGCAAATTTTCTCAGCAGTTTCAAAAATTTTTTGCAGTTCTCGAAATTTGCAGCAAATCTTTGCCTGGTGAATAAATTTGCCCATCAATAACTACAATACATATTTTTGCATAACAGAAATAAACTTTATTCTCACTGCCTGACTTTATCCCAGGTGCCACACTTCCTGTATTTATCGAACCATCCAATTGTCCATCCATTATGTAAAAACCAAAAACATTGGATTTTCAGCATGTAGTATTCTGCACAGAAAATGTCTCAGTGCAAGATTTTGGAGCTAAAAAGGTCATTGTTGAAAAAAATCTTAAATCTTAAAAGAGAAGCCATGAAATACACCCATTGTGTATAATACGTTTTTGCCACAGCAATCATCATTAGATGGAACTCCAAGGTTATGTGACACAAGTTACAAGACTATATGAAAGCACCTTTGACATTTACATAGTCATGAAACTCCCAATGTAACTTCCAATATCCTTATATTTTACAAGTGGGCTACAATATTCTCTCCCTCTCATGCATACATAGCAGAGTGCAGATTTTCTCCTCATCTAACTGCACCAAAGACCATTTCAATAAGGTTTTGCAGGGACGTGCAAGTGCAAGTAATATGAGTGTCATATATCAAAACTTTGCTTACATACTCGTACCTGTAATCTATTTGTCAAAACAAATGAAGGGAAGACATTATTATGGACCAGAGTAAGGGTTTGGGTGCTTTTAGGTTCACCACAAAATTGAATTGAAGTGAAATTTAAAGCTATAAAGTCCCTTTTCCCTGTTGTAGTCTTACAACCTCTCTCCACTTCACTGGCCTCCTGTCTCCAGCGTCAGGGGTGCCTTGGGATAGTGTGAAGAAGTTGACATTATGCTTGTGTTCCTGTACCTTTGGGCCTCGAACAAATCTTTTTAACCCCTTTGTACCCTGCCAGATCTGCCTGTTCCTTGTACTGTACCTACCTTGCCTGTCTTGTTGCTCCTGCCTGTGTCTGAATAAATTGTTAAATTGTTTTCCAGTATTATCCTGCTTATGCTACAGTTTGGGTTTCCATACATGCAATATGGAGGCCAGAATCTCTGACAATAGGAAGCACACAGTGTGAACATTTGTTTTTTTTTTCTAATTTAGTTTTTTTTTTATAATTAAAAAAAAAATCATCAGCTATAGGTATAGTATACAACATTTATTCTCAAATACAAATCTAATAACAAAAGATAACATTTTTAAAGCTGCACTTAAATTCATCAGTTCTTACTGAATTCTTAAGTGGGTGACACTATTCATGTGTTTTAATAAATCATACATATTATAAAATAAATATATTATTGATTTTTAGTTTTATTAAGTAGATTGGATGAGGTAGATTATAATTCAGAATGGTCATCTTAGTGAATTAGCATAGTT
>CM044435.1:26060221-26089383 GCA_024363595.1 Xenopus borealis | reverse complement strand
ACGCGCGTCAAATTCAAACTCGACGCGCGTCAACTTTTACAGCGCGTCAAATTCAAACTTTAACTTTCTAACTTTCTAACTTTACCACAACATCCTCATCCTGCACTGCTATGGCCACCCCACGTAACACTTCCTCCACCACCGGCGCCCCTTCTTCACTGGAGTCAGAGGAGTTATTTTCACATGAGTTTCTTGAACTGAGTAATGCAGTCAGAAGAAGATGAAGGAGATGAGGACGTTACACCAGATTTAATTACACCAGATTTAATTACACCAGATTTAATTCTGGCAGAGAACACAACAGAGATGGACATAATGATAATTATGACATAATGAGGAGGTCCCAGCTGCTGCTTCCTTCTGTGAGCTGTCAGAAGAAATTGATGCATCTGAGGAGAATGATGATGAGGAGGAGATTGATGTTTTGTGGGTGCCCAGTAGAAGAGAGTAAGAGGAGGGTAGTTCAGATGGAGAGACGGAGAGTCAGAGAGGCAGGAGGAGAATAAGACTTAGAAGAAGCAGGGAGGACAGCTCGCAGGGATCAGTAGGGCAACAACATGTATCGGCACCTGTGGTCAGCCGGCCAACGCACCCGCCATTGCCGCCAACGCCGCCAACTTCTACTGTTACCGCCAGATGTTTGACAGACCAAATTCCTGATAAAAATTTATTTTCTAAAGGTATTCAGGATATTCAAGTCTTTAAACTGTTGCTATAGGAACAAAATAATTTGTTGATGGAACAATGATTCAACAATGAGTAAATGTGTAATAAGCAAAACAAAAGACAAATCAATTAATTTAATAAAAAAGGTATTAAAAAGTGTTAACATCCAGTAGTTTTTATACATAGATTGATTAGAGAAACATAGTAAATGAGGTTGAAAAAATTCACATGCCTGTCAAGTTCACCTGCCTAAATACTGTACTAGTTGCTTGAGTTGAAAGGGAGACCCCCCCCCCTCTGCATTTTCTTCAATATGCTTCAGAAGGGGGATAAATTCCCATCTACCAGTTTGTCCACTTCCTGCATGAAATCAAATGTCCTGCATAATTATTTTTTGTCTGCAAACATAGATACAATTAACAAATGAACAGAAATTCTCTGGGTAGAGAATGCTCTATGTTTGACATTTTTAGTTATACTGAAATCTTTATGCCTTCTTTTCTTATGTTTGCAAATTAAAAAGTTTGAAATTACTAATATACATGTATAAACACATAGACAATTAAACAGATGCCAAAGTGATCTTTACCAATGCATTTCATGATGCTTTTCATCTTGAAATTGTGATGTCATAATTTTGAATTCTACAGATAAACAATGATATTATACAAATAAAGAAGTCACTGAGATTGAATGCGTTATTTTACTGACTGCTAAGGGGCATTTTTATCAAAGGTCAAATGATAGAGTTTTTTTTACCATGCATGAACTCAAATTACCTTGGATGACCTCAAAACTGGAATAGTATCTCATTTAAGAAAAAAACTTGTCTAAAGAAATGTCTAAAACTCGAACAAACGGACCCGAAAACTTGAACTGAATACAAATCGAATTTGAATGGAACACAATTCAAGTTTTTTTCTCCAGAAGAAACTGGAATGTCAGGAAGAAATCATATAAGCCCATCTTAAAGGAGAAGGAAAGCAACCAAGGGAGTTCATTGCTAATAGATTAGCCAAAATTGTGCAAGCTAGAACACTATATTTATTCTGCAGAATGCTTTACCATGCCTGAGTAAACAACTCTAGATGCTGTCTCTGTTTAAGATAGCATCTGCCATATTAGCTTGTTTTGACATCACTTCCTGCCTGAGTCTCTCCTTAATCACTCATAGCTCTGGACTCAGATTATAGCAGGGAGGGGGAGAGAAGCAAACTGAGCACGCTCAAGCCCAAGCCATGGAGATTTAAGGTGAAAACAGGAAGTCTGATACAGAAGCCCATGTGTACACAACAGAAGGAAATAAATCCTGTGCTTCTTTTGTCAGAGGACTCATAGCAGCATAACTTTGAGGGTTTATTGGTGTATTTATATAGACTTCTCTGAAAAAGCTTACTTCGTTTTCACCTTACCTTCTCCTTTAAAGGCATTAACAGAATAAGCCCTCACAACATCACCCGGCAGTGCATTTCACAACCTCAATGACCTCACTGTGAAGAACCATCCACACTGCTTCAAATGAAAGTTCTTTTCCTGTAGTGTGACTGCATATTCTTTTGTCCAATGATCCATTTTTTAAAAAGGTCTCCAGCTAGCGGTCTACAACACCCTCTAATATACTTATAAAGAGTAATCCTGTCCCCTCACACGCGTCTTTTCTCCAGAGAAAACAACCCCCAACCTTGACAATCTTCCTTCATACTTTAAATATTCCATACGCTTAACCGATTTATTTGCATGTCTCTGCACTCTCTTTGTATTACAAACCATCTAGACAAGCAGTCCATGGGTGATAATAATACTTGAAGGACAGTCAGTAGACCTGTCTGTGAGAATGCTTTGACTATGTAATGCTACCTTGCAAAATAAAAAAACAGGAACGATGTATGTATGCCAGATAATGGATCTTTCCATAATCTGGATCTCCATACCTTAAAAGAACAGCAACGACAAAAAAATGAAAGTGATAATAAATGAAAGTGAAATAAATGTACTAAAATTATAAAGTACTGTTGACCTGCACTAGTAAAACTGGAATGTGTATGCTTCAGAAACACTACTAAAGTTTATATAAATTGGCTGCTGTGTGACCACAGGAGTAGTCGTTCAATCTGAAAAAGGAGAAAAGGCACAGGTTACATAGCATATATTAACTGTAATAAAGAATGAGTTTAGTTCCCTGTGTAAGGTAATCAATTTTATCTGTTATCCAGAAAGCTCCAAATTATGGGAAGGCCATCTCCTTGTACTTGATTCTAACTAAATGAAGATATACTGTAATCAATCCTTACTGGAGGCAAAATAACAATATTCAAGTGATTGTTTTGCACACTTAGGGGCATATTTACTAATGGTCAAAAGTGAAAAAACATTGAAATTCGACCATCATCACATTTTTTTGGGACCATTTTCGATCAAAAATGTACCTATTTTTATCAAATAGGTCCATTTTCATTTGAATAAAAATCGTTCAAATCAATTCAAACTTTTTTTTTAATAAAACATAGAATTTCCAGGACTTAGAAACATTATCAGGAAAGCTTCCAGGAGGTCCCCCATAGGCTACAATGGTAATTCGGCAGCTTTAACATGGCGAAGTGTCAAACCCTATGTTTTTTAAAGAGACAGTACTTCAAAATTAGAATTTTCGAATTTTTTCTATTCAAATTGAATTTTGGGCTATTTGATAGTCGACGTAGCCCAAAATTACTTTGAAATTAGAATTGTGAAAATTCGAATTTTATTCAAATATTCACTTCGACCCTTAGTAAATTTGCCCCTTAGTTAAATGCAAGTTATGGAGCTCCAAATTAAAGAAAGATCCCTTCCTATACCGGTATTTCAATTTTAGTGGCAAAGAGAAATAGCTGCCTGTGAGATTTCCATTACAAGCATACTTCTAAAGCAGTTGAGATATATTTGCATAGCGGATGAATATACAGGCGTGTTGAACTTTCTCCATTCTGACATGCCCTAAAGCATTCTGAGAGCCAACTGCGGCAATTTGTGTGTTTTCTTTTTATGCTTGGTCATTTTATAAAGTCATCAATACAGATAAATACAAATATGTTTCCCTAGTGGAGCATGCAGAAGCAAAGAATGTAATTTATTGTGAATCTTACAACTGTTTCCCATGGTATCACATTATACCAATTACAGTCACAAATTATTATTGCAAATTTAACATGCTTTTCTATCATCTATTGTTTGTCTCTTTTAAGAGCAAATTGTAAAAATAGTTTTTTTGTGAAAATTATATTCCAGTCCTTTTACAAATTGCTGTCTTTCCTGAAAACTTTTTCTGACTTATTTTTAATTTAACTCCTCTGAGTGCCAAAGGAAATTGTTATAAACAGGTTTAGAATGTCAGGGATTCACCAGGGGCATTACAGTTTTTCAGACATGAAGTTAATAGTTGTCTCATTACTGTCAGCAAATCCATAGATGGCAATCCCATTTAACACAAGTAAGTTGTATTTACAAATGACCCTTGAAAGGTGGAAAGCTCAACTGTTTCCACTTTCTCTAAATAAAATGGTCATTAGCAGGACAGAAGCGGGAATATTCTTTTTCTCAGTGCTAAGGATCTGCATAGTAAACCTTAATAAGTGTTAGGATTTAAGTTATCTACACAGATTGAAACATTTGAGGTGTTACTTTTAACATAAAAAATATATCTAACTAAATAACAATCTCTAAAGACTAAAGTTCTTATAGGAATGTTAATAGATGTCTTTATATGAGGAAGCAGTGTAATTTATTTCATAGAGTGTAAACTTAGTTTTGTTAAAATCAATGCTGTGGGATCTCTTATCTGGATAGTAATATCCACAAAGCTCCAAATTATGGGAAAGCCATTCCCCACAGAAACCATTATAAGAGGATGATAAAAGATTTTTTTTCTCTCTTATATTGAAACAGATGCTTGTATTTGATGGTAGCTAAGCAACATTAACCCATATTAGTAGTGAAGAAAACTATTGGATTCAATAAACGTTTAAATTATTTTTAGCATAATTAAGATATGGTGATCCAAATTACAGAAAAGTCACTTATTCAGCAAACCCCAGACCCCAAGCATTTCAGATAATAGATTCAAAACCTGTTGCACCAGTAGTACCAAATTGTTGCCTTATATTGTATTTCCATTTATTATATTCAGAGGGAAAATGTTTCATGCTTTCTTAAAGATGGACAGCATTTATTTATTTTTGTGCGGTTAAGTGCAATCGCAACAATGCAGAATTCAGTTGCTCTAGTTAGTAAAAAGCATAAATGCCCTTGTGTGAGTGTGCAAGACTTGGGTGAGCAATGCTCTGCATGCCTTAATTACATTAAAGAAGCAGTATAAATCCTTGTTTTCATCATGACTTTGTAGAATAGGAATGTGGAGATAATAAAAAGCATTTATATTGATGGAAGAATCTGACCCGTTGCTGAAAATTCAGCAACGCATGAAGTCAATGGGCTTTTCTTTTTCAAACCGTGCAATTATATTTTTGTATCAGCATTTTTTCATGGCAAAATATTTTGCTGATCCCTATCAAAATTCAAGTCATTTTGCCACAGTAAAACAGTCAAAGTAATAAAATGGTGTGAATTAATTTATAGTGATTTCAAGGGGTATATTTGTCATGCCGTGGAAAAAGTGGAGTGAAATATTACCTGTTGGAATTTAATTGCCAATTGGTTGATCTGGGCAACATCACCTTGAAGTCAATGGGAGTTTTTTGTGCAACTGTTTTTACTACTTTACTGGCAGATGACCCTTTTAAGATTTGAAATTGTTTCATGACATAGTGAGTTGCACTGGATAATCCAACAAAGTTTGGCTTATCGGACATCACAAAAAAAGGGCAATTCGGGTGTCAAATTTGAAAAAGTCATATGATTTAAATTATCATGCAATTTTGTTGAGACTTTTCCTGCACCGACTTTTGTTGATGACGTTGTGAATACTTGCTTGCATACATACATGGTGATATTGTATGTTTTTTGATTGTAAATTGTAGTTATTTCTTTGTTGTACTTGCCCTCTCAATAAACTGATTCAAATTACAGGAAAAGAAAGAGGGTTACTAGTATCTTGCCCTTTATGTCTATAATAATGGGTTGTTAAGCAAAACTGATGGACAAATTATTTAACATAATGTACAGTACCTACTGTTGGCAATAGCAGAAGGATGCCATTAGCAGCTTTTTAGTTTAGTAGGAGAGTACTGGTAGCATTGATACAAGATAGCACACATTCACTAGAAAATTATGAAGAGATAAACATAAAAATTTTAAAATTAATTTTTCAAATAGCAAAAACTAATGCAATTACTGGAATTAAAAATTTTGAACTGTTCTTCTTTTTCAGAGGGTTGCATGTTCTTTTTCTAGAACAATAACAGAAATGATATGAATCTCTAACATAAATGTCATCATAATTGCCAAGCAGAAAGAACTAACAAAACACCTGTCAGGTAGTACCATCCCTGGAAATTAGCTCAAGTACTGGATAATAAATTATGTTAAGATAAAACAATCAGGGCTCCCAAATAACATTTTATCATACCTCCCAACATTTGAAAATCAGAAAGAGAGACGAGTAAAGCAGATAAATATTTGACCATGACCACTTTGTGGCCCCACCCCCTAACTACCATGTACATTTTACAAAAATGTGTTCCACAATGCAAGCTGGTGTTCGCACATGCGTGGGGGCCCCCAGATGTTTGGAACCCAGTGGGCTCCCCATGCTCCAGTCTGACCTTACTGAATTCTACCGATGAGATTAAACATTTTGTCCATGTGCAGTAACTGTTTGATTTTTTTTAATGTTATGGTATGTATAGGGATTTATATTTGTGTTAATTTATTTTTATATTATTTTTTGCCTAATTAATTTAACTGTGTTAATCCCATAGCTATAAAAATCCCCAGAACGCCTGTTGAACTTCCAATCTACAACAAAGTAATATAGTGCATACAAACACTATTTGCAGGAATGTTTCCCAGGGACTATTCACATTTATTCTGTAGAGCCTTCAATAAAGAAGAATATTATGGTTATGGAACATGTGCTCCATAGTTAGTAATAGTGTTAAAAGAGTGAGGTTACACTTTTAGAGAGTGAGATGAAGCAGTTATAGCGACACTCAACAGTTTATGAAATCTATTAATTGATAAGCATTTTAGAGTTCATGCAGTTAGCAGATTGATAAGGAGAACAATTCATACAAATGACTGGTTTTGTGGGGTTTGTGTGACATATTAGGTGGTTTGTAATATGTGATTATGGTTAGGGTTATATCATATGAAGATATACAATTATATAAATCTTGTTAACTGTAACAGTACTGCCTTAGCTAATGTAACATTTTACTCACAATTTTTTTAGATTAGTGGTTCTATAAGCAAAGAATAAGAGTTCAAAAAGTTATGTGTTAATATTTAGAACATATTGACTAGGGCAAGTGCTTTATGCAAAATGCAATGTTGCTACGTTTTTAACCCACAATTGTTTCTTCCCGTAATTCTAGTGTATATGTTGAGGGGGCAATAGGTCTGACATAAATTTGATGAAAATATGAGGATTTCATAATTTTCAGAACTCTGCATCAAAATGATGTTTGCATGTGATTTTTCAAGAGCAAGTATGGTATGTTAACTGATGCGTTCCCTTTGGGAACCGTGGTGTTCTAGAGTTCACCAGCATTAATAGGCACATTTGCACATTTGTGAACTAGGGATTAGTGATGGGCAAATCTACCCAGTTTCGCTTCGCTGAAAAATTAGTGAATTTCCAGCGAAATTCGTGAATTGGCGAAAAAGTTTGCGAAACTAGTCGCGGCACGTTTTTGACGCGTCTCATCATTTTCGATGCGCATCGCGTAATTTTTGTCGCGACTTATTTTTTTTCGAGAATTTTCGCTGGCGTTTCGCGAATTTATTCGCCAGTGGCAAATCGCGGGAATTGTCCGCGAATTTGCCCCTGGCGAATACATTAGCCCATCACTACTAGGGATATGTGCAAGAGCGACTTTGGATGCAACTACCCGAATGAATGGCATCGCTATTTGCAACTATTGCAACAATTTTTTTGCAACCAGGGTTGTAAATGAGCCTTTTGCCTCTTTACTTTGTTGGCACGTGGGGTACTCATATTCTCCAACGTA
Source organism: Xenopus borealis (assembly GCA_024363595.1). Classification (NCBI taxonomy): domain Eukaryota; kingdom Metazoa; phylum Chordata; class Amphibia; order Anura; family Pipidae; genus Xenopus; species Xenopus borealis. The sequence goes on along the minus strand of CM044435.1, from coordinate 26,081,554 downwards.
AGAGAAAAACAACAGTTCTTTACTAATTTTACTGATCAACCACTGCTTTGGACAAGCCTTCAGATGTGCTGACAATGGAATAAAAAAAATCACCACACAGAGACAAACACTATATAGACACACAACTAAGAGAACCATAGACATTCATTAGCAATGAAAATACTTAATTATAGGGCATTCATTTTATTACATAATGTCTGTGTTATAGCAATGTAATGTCCTTTTTTAAAGAACCTACACATTTGTATTTTGCAGTTACAGAATTACAGTTACAGAAATGAACTGGTTCATAAAGAAGTGACACTATCTTGAAGTCACTAGGGGATTGCTTACCAAAGGATGAATGTTAGAGTTTTTCATACCTCGAATACTAAAAAACTCAAATGGGCTAACTCGATTCTGCAAGTTCAAGTTGCGAAACCCAAAAACTCAAATTCATAGTATTTTCTGAGAGAAAAGACTCAAATCACTCCAAAAAATTTTTGTTTTTTTTAACCTGAAAATGTGAGTTTTGACCCCAAATATTAACTCTGGAATTTTATGGAAAAAACAAACATCTTTTATTTAAGGATGATGATGTAAGTTACTTTGCCAATTTAAGTTGCCAGCCAATAGTTTTTTATGATGACCAGAAACCCGCTTTGTTATTAACTATCGAGCACTATTCTGTACATATACCTTTCAATACTTCTCTGTTACAAGAAAACAAAAAATGCTTTCCATGTGTTTTGTTACTTTGGTAGAAGTGGTGAGTACATACTGTAAATACTGTAGAAATACAAGTATTTCAACCTTAATCTTCTTTTCCTAGAATATTTAAATGTAATAGTTTTCTATACATGTTCATGTAAACTCACAGACATGCTTTTTCTCTGTGACATATCTCTGTGAAAAAAATATATTGCAGGTTTGAGATTTAACCAAGATAGAAAATACAGTGGATCAAAGCTTCAGTTCTGGCTAAACCAGCAGGGAAATAAGTGATGACTGCCTGAGGCTGTAGCTTAAAAGCAAAATTTCTGTTACTTTCAGCTAAAATCATCAGTATAATTTATACACAGGGATGATTTCTCTAATGATATGAACAGCTTTGAAAGGTGACACTTTCACTTTAAATATGTATCTAAAGGATTTTAGCAGAACCGAGAACTTTAACATACTGCAGTAAATCATACACCTATGAAATGGCTATACTTAAGGTGGATTACAGGTGATGTTGCTTTTAGAACAAAGATAATTGGTTATGATGAGCTTTTATGCTGTGTTGTGTGATAATATTACTAATACAGGTATGGGAAATGTTATAAAAAATTAGTGGGACTTTTTTTGTATTCTGCTAACTCTCTTGCCTGGTTTATGGACTTGTGCTGTCCATTCTGTTTATCCTACTTTCAGTTCACTGTCAAGGTCTCACATCCCTTACAAACATAAGACCTATAATAAAGAGTCCTTTTATTTTGAATTGTGGTGCCAAACCATGGTGTGATGACATTACAAGTGGCAGCCGTACCACACACCTGGCATTCACTCATTGCATAATTGTTGTGCACAGCTACTTCTTCCTAGTTTGTGTCAAACTTAAAGTGTAGACCTTGTTTCCACACACTTAGGGGGTTATGTCATTAAAGACACTAAGTTTGCACATGAGCAGTAATGCCTAGCAACCAATCAGCAGGTAGAATTTACTGGTCATCTTATACATACATCTTATTGGTTGCTATTGGTTACTGCTCCTGAGCAAACTTAGTGCCTTTTATTACACATGGGGGATAGTATCTTAAAAATATGAGAAACATTTTTTTGTGTGACTCATGTGAAATTTAAACTTTATATAAATTACCACTTTCTGAAGCACTAATAGAGAATAATGCCCACATTAAATTATTATATATGTTTGCAGAATGTAAAAGTTCACCAGGTTTCACCACAAACACCCATTGCCAGAGCAAACCGACCAGACACCCTAGCAAACCTGGTCAGCTAACCTCGCCCCCTGCATGTGCATAAAGGCGCACATGCTCCATAGGAGAGGAGAAGTGGAAGAGCAGGGAATGCGGAAGGGCAGGGGAGGGAGGTAGGGAGGCGGTAGGTGAGAGCAGCAGAGGGGGGCAGGCAGAAGACCCGGGAACATGCACCTGCCCCAGTGTCCCTACATTGTTGCACCCTAGGCAGGTGCCTCTTATGCCTACCCATAGTTTCAGCCCTGCAAATACCATTAGACTCTGATGTATAGTAGAAAAAAGTACACATAGTTTGGGAAAAAAAGCTGACGTCAATGAGTCTTGCAAATTTTCACTGTTTCGTAAATTTGGATAAATGAAAAGGGATAGAATGGCCCATCACTTTTCATAGTTTCTCTTGTCAAAATAAAAGCAGTTCACACTTCCATCTGACCTATACCTGTGTTTACCTGTGTTTTCTCCACAAATGTTTTGGCCCAATCAACAGCTTCCCATTATGATTCCATGCTAAATTTCCGAATAGGAATCTCTCAAATCGGTCAAATGCATCGTTCAATTTTTTGATTTTCAAAAAAATCCTTTCATTTTCCAGGACTTTTTCACTCATTGAAGTCTATGGGCATCATTCTTGAGACAAAACATTTGCCTCAAGAATTTCACTCATCACTACAAACAACCATTGAAATTCAATGAATTTCAATACTTTACAAATGGCTTTGTTATCTCTACCTTAGAAAGTGAAAGAAGGAACCTTTTTTAGTATATCATTACAAACAACATATTCAAAATATAAAAATACAAATTAGCTTGCTCATGTTTCCATTTCTGGAAGAAACATAAAACGAAATTATAAACACAGATGAAAATATTGTATTACTAGTGTAAAGGCATTTGTTAGAATTCTCACATGCCATGATATGTACTTTGCAAGGAAACTTTAAAGAAAATAATATAGTATTGTTCATATCTAGATACCTGCTGATTTATTACATTAACACAAAACCCTTTTGTTAATTATACTGTTTATATGTATGTACATTTTGAAGGAATGTTTGGTAAGAAACAATGTTTTTCCTGACAATGAAAAGACAGAATTTTTGGTTCATGCTGTGAATATCTGGTGACAGTTATTTTACTTGCAAGCAAACTGTGGGATGAAAACTGAGTTTCCAGAGTAAAGTTCCAAGTTCTTACGCACCCTGCTGGTATTAAGCAGACTCAGTGTGGTTCCTAGTGACTTTTTCAGAAATCTTTCTGAAAATACCTACTGTGACAAAGTGTCAGCTTTGACAGATCAGTGTTCACCAGTGGACAACTTTGAATTAATAAAGGTCAAAATAGTCAACATATACTGACTGCTGTTGTATCCAGAATACTGAGCTCTATGTATAATTGTATGTTGACTGTAAAATGCTAAAAGAACAATGTAGATGTTCATACGAAATAGACAGAAATTAGATTGTTGTTACAGTAGAGTTAGTTCAGGTACAATTTCAAATGGGTTCTATGCAAAACATTTAAGGAAATTATTTGCAGTGCTTCTAACATACCGTAGCAATAAAGTATTTTAATAGTGGAGGAATGTAAACATAAACAAAAATTAGAAGTCTAGGGAGTAGTTTATCCAGCCATCATGGTAGTTTGAAGGGAGTGACATCCAATTTAGAACTTAATTTTAGAACAACACATTTTAGGAGAGTCTTTAAAAATCTGGATGAAATCTGAATGATTTTTGTCAATCTGCTGGCCATCTTACTGCTACTCTGCAGTTTAATGCACTTATCTTGGGTCCATACTTCTCATAGTATGTCCTTAAAGGGTATGTAAAGACAAAAAAATAAAAGCCAATTTTTACTTTTTTAACTACTTTAATTATAAAGAAATCTATGTCAAATGTACTTTAAACCTGACTGTATGCAGTGAAATTCCCCCTTTGTTTTACTTGATCTTACTGCTGTGGATAAGAAACTTCAGATGGTTCCTAGCTACTCTGCAAGGAAATGATCATATTCTACCTCTCTACCTTACTTCCCAGAACTCAAGCAGCTTTGTTTGTTTCCCTGTAGAGAAGCTGGCGACCTTGCAGAGATTTATATCTGCAGGCCCAGTGCACTCTGAATATTCTGATTATTAATCAGTCTTGCTGTATCAGCTTCTCTATCAGAAATTATTTGACTTGTGCAGATTTGATAATTATGATGATCCCTAAGCTTAACTTCCCCTAACAGCAGACCACACTAATCATGTGCATGGTTTTGGTCTTTCAAAGATGTTTAACATACTGTAGTTACAAGATGATGTAAAAGTGTTTCTAGGTTAGTGTCCAAGTCAGGTTTGGTCAGGCAACGTCGATGTAATTTATCAAAACCTGCTTAGGAACTGTTAGCAAGATAGATGTCACCATACTGGGATATTCTGGGCTCGAAAAGCCACCAATTTAAATGGTAACCCACTTTTTCCTGGGATGATCGTTACTTAGACCTCATCATTTAGGAGGTTTGTCAGTGTCTGTCAAAGGTAGGTGAATGTATTTTAAGGCGCAAATGTTCTTATCTGGACTCTGAGCATGTTCTGAAATGCCACAGAAGCCTCAATTCCTTACTACTGTCCCATATAGCGGAATTTATTTTAAAAGTTCCTATTCCCTGTTCTTGTATTGTTTCACAGTATTAACTCATTTGCTATCATTTATAGGGAGATTTTAGACTTATGTTTGGTATTTACAGCTGGCTATTTACAAGTTATGTTTGCTTCTGAAAGTCGGGATTAGATCAACTATAAACAAGCATTAATATTCTTACACTCTAACAGGAATCAAATTTAAAAGGCAAATTTAATTCTTCATCATTTCAAATCATGTGGCTTAATTCTGTTAAATGGATTATGATAAATGTGCTTAACTGAAATGAAGAAGCTCTGACCACTTAATTCCAAACCAGTTAATCAGAATTTAGACATCTCCATTTCAGTATTCAAGATCCATAGTTTTATTTAAAGAGCACATACAGTATATGTTTGTTGCTAAAACAATGTTATTTCTGAACTGTTCTTTTGTGTCTTTTAAGCAGCTACAATTTCTTGAAACAGCTTGTTTGAGTGCACTAATGAATGCAGAATCATTGAAAGTTTAAACAACACTAATTATAGTGTTGTGTTTTATACTGTCACATTAGTTGAAGTAAGATTAAGAATGAACATGCATTATTCTAGCATCCTGTTTAAAACAAACAATTTATTAAATTCAATTGGGATTTACAGACTATGCTCAAGGCTGCAATTTAAAGATTCAGATGTCTTTGGAGACCTCATTTAATCTCTGAATCTGAAACTGTTACATTCTACCTTTTTTCTTTCTCTCTGAGGAAAGCGCCTTTCTGCATCTTTGTTAACATGTTTATATGCAGCCGAGAAATCTTTCATTAGGTTTTTTTATATTTCACATTAAACTGTGTTGTATGCCAGATACCTGATTTATTTAGTGTCCCTACTGTGCTGTCTGAAGAAGGGCTGAAAAGAGAAAATAACCTTAACCCCTTTCAAATAATCTTTACAAAACTGGTAAAAACAACTTTGTAAAAATAGCAATAAATAATACGTTATCAAGGCTGATACACAAATATTTTGATTTTTAAATTGTTATTTAATGATGTTATATTTAAATTCCTTTATATGATTTTTCATTTAGTAGTATTTATTCATCAATATAATTTACAACAGTGCAGCAAAATAGATTCAACACATTTCAACATTTTACAACTTTTGAGCTAAACATGGCTTTTTTATACAAAGCAGTGCCAGGAGATAAGCAGAATTGAATTTCACAAAAATGTTCAACTTGATGGCCATGTATTTTTTAGTCTATTACTGTTAAACCTTGATGCAGATGCTGTATGCTAATAACAATTTTTTTCAGGGCCACATAACATAATGTTACAGTATATTTAGTTAGGCCAGACATAGGATAAGTTTGATAAAGATAGCAAGATATGAAAGTGGACCCGTCACCCCAAACAAATATTCAAAATCATATTTTATCACATTAGTCAAGCAAAATGAACATTAATTACACTATATAAATTATTTTAATCTTGTTTCCTTCAGTCTAAGGCATAGAGGAGTGGCAGACAATATTTGATTTACAGCTGAGATTTTTAAATGAGCTTAAAACAGCTATGAATGGTTAAATAAAAATTTGAAATTGGATTTCATGTTTAATTTGAAAAGGACTTTTATTATACAGATTTTTGTGTCTGGGTGATGGGTCCACTTTAATAGCACAATATTTGGAAGGGTTAGTCAGCCTTGTAGTCTGAATACTGGCATATACAGAAGGGAATTTATAAAACTAATCTTGGGTATAATGATGTCATGCACCTGGGAACAGTAGCACCAAACCACACTCCTACCAGTACCCCCTCCTTCAGGAGTCATTGCAAGGTAGTCATGGGTCTTTTAGGAAACCTCCTATTTTCTTGAAGATTCTGAATCTTGCACCAAGAACACCTGCATATTCAACATAAATTAAAAATCTGTTAATCCAGGTAGATCAGGTACAAATCCCTTCCAATAGATGAGGTAATGAAAAGAACTCATGGGAAGAGAAAGAGATTTTCTATGTTATATTGTTGTTGACCTCCATAATGACAGGTGGTTGCTGTGAAGAAACATATTTTTTAGAAAATATTAGGTTGCCAAGGGAAACATACAAGACAATGGGAATGCATATTTCTGAATTAAACTTTAATTGAATGTCAACAGCATTGATCATTTCAGTGAAAGGGCCAATACTTCTGGGGCTTATATTAGTGGAGGAAACTTTGGCATGAATGTTCTTGGATAGCTAACTAGACTTTGCCAATCGATAAAAAAAATTGAACACAGCAAAATCACATTCTAGTCATCATGTTCAATAAGTCTACCAACATTTAAGGGATTTTGTTATTATTTTATGGTATAGTTTTTTTTTCTAAAATACACTGTTTGCACTGGAAATAATTCACTTCTATATACAATTTACTTCCTGAACCAATAAGATTAATTTTTTAATTGTAATATTGGTGTGTAAGCAGCCATCTCAGGTCATTTTGCCTAGTCATGTGCTTTTAGAAAGCCAATGCTGCATTATGGAACTTCTTTCTGACAGGCTTTTGTTTCTACTACTCAATGTAACTGAATGGGGTTCCAGTGGGCAATAGGTTTTTACTATTGAGTGCTGTTCTTATACAGTATGGATCTGTTATCCTGAAAACAATTATCCAGAAAGCTTCAAATTATGGAAAGGCCATCACCAATATACTCCATTTTCTCCAAAATGGAAATTTTTTAAAATGATTTTCTTATATTTGATTCAAGCTGAGATTTAATTAATCCTTATTGGAAGCAAAACCAGCCTATTGGGTTTATTTAATCTTTACACGATTTTTTTAGTATGAAGATCAAAATTACAAAAAAGATCTGTTATCCGGCAAATCCCAGGTCCCCAGCATTCTGGAAAATAGGTCCCATACCTGTAATTGAGTTTTTTGTGTTTAACAAATATTGAACATTCGAGTTTCTAAAATTCTAAAAAGAGGGACTTTCCAGTACAAATGAGGGACAGAGGGTTGAGCTCTCAAAAGAGGGACTGTCCCTCCAAAAAAATTGACGCGAACCCAAAATGCGAACGTCGCGCGACGTTCGCGAACTTTTGGCGAGCGCGAACAGCGGATGTTCGCGCGAACAGTTCGCGCCATCCCTATCCATGTACAGTATGGGGTGCCAAATACGGATTGCTAACTTCTAAATTGACAGCTCCAGGTTTAATATCTGAACAAGAATACATCTCTTTACAGCACACAGTGACTTAACTAGAATGTATTGAGTAAACAGTGAAGTATCCAGCACCTTAGGGATATGAAATAACTTTTAAAGGGGTGCGCACAGTATAATGTGTTCACATTCACATGCTTTCCATCCTGCATCCATAGGAATTGCAGCACTCCCAGATGGTGAAGTTACAATAAAACTACCTTAAAGGAACAGTAACACCAAAAAAAAAAAGTGTTTTAAAGTAATGAAAATATCATATAATATTGCCCTGCACTGGTAAAATGGCACTGTTTGCTTTATAAGCACTACTATACTTCATAATAAACAAGCTGCTGACTAGCAATGGCAGAATATCATAAATGTAAGATATCATTATGTTCTACAGAGCTCTCAGCAATGGCAGAAATTGAAAAAAGTCTACAGTATATGGCATAGGATAAATAACGGATAACATATATCTTTATGTTCTACAAAACTTATCTGCAATCTGCTGTGTACCTTGAGCCTTTTCCCTTTGAATAGCTGTCCCTATTGCTACACAGCAGCTTATTTATATAAACAATAGAAGTGTTTCTGAAGCAAATAGAAGTTTTACTAGTGCATGGCAATGCTGCATTATATTTTCTTTACTTTAAAACAATTTCATTTTTTGATGTTTCCGGTCCTTTAATTTCACATGTAGCATAGCAATGCCATATGTGAAATAAAGGTGGATTAAATATTACCATTTGGGAGTTCTGCACTTCCTATGGATTTAGAATTCAATGGGTCCCACAGTAAAGTAATTTCAAGCTCCTGTATACTGTAGCTTTTAAGTGAGTGTCCTCTTTTTCCACTTTAGTCAGTGCTTTCAATATTACACATTTATAGTTAATCCTTATAGATTATGTTATCTACTCTTTAATTGGTGTTGGAGTTTAAGTATGGTGTTCAATAATACAGATATTTCTCTGAAAACCAATTAATGCTAGTTGACATTTTATGTTAAATATAGAGCGTTTATTTTACACCATTATGGTACATGAACACAATTTTAAAATGCCAAACGTTTAGTTTATTATTATTGCATTAAAGCAAAGATTAGCTCTATTGCTTTTAACTGACATATACATAGTAGTAACTGGATGAAACATAAAAGCCCACAAGGATAAAAATAAGTCACTACTCATTTATCTATATACATACAGCTACATAAGAGGTCCTCTGCACTTAACCCATTATCAATATATTTAAGACATTGAGACATTTTGTGCATACAGCTACTAAAAATGCCTTACCCTTTAAACAAAACAGGGATTGTTTGTCCATATATTGCAATATATTTAAGCTGGCCAACTATGTCAAAATCATCCCATATCTGGCCAGTCCTACTCTCAAATTGCATCTGATTCATTAAGAATTATATTGCTTCATTATACATTATCATTATACATTTTACAACGGACAAACAAAATCCCTGTTTTGTTTTAAGGGTAAGGCATTTTTTAGTAGCTGTATGAACAAAATGTCTCAATGTCTTGATATATTGATATATTATTGAAAATAATTGAATATTTTGATAAAAGATTGAGTGCAAAGGACCTCTTGTATTGGTCTATATATAGTCTATATATATATGTATTTTGTGGTCACAGCCTCATTGCACTCCTGCCTAATGGTTTTAAAAATGAACTTTCCCTTGTTTATTATAGAAATAGAAAATTGTGTCACAGCATCCCACCTAATTAAAATGTTCATCATTATGAACATTGTGCTTTGGTATGCTAAAGAAAAGGTTAAATGAATTAAATGAGTTAAGATGACTTTAGATAACACAGTTTCTTCAGTTAACCCACAAATCCAAGTGGCTGTATCTGTATATATACAGTATCGTAGGGATGGGCGAATTTTAGCGAAACGGCATCTTGTTTTTTACGCCGGCATCCATTTTTGGATGGCGGATCAAATCGTTGGTGAAAATGCGTTGACATCCAAAAAATGGACGCCGGCATCAAAGTTTTTTTAATCTGAATTTGATTTTTTTTGACGCCGGTGAATTTTCGCGGGTGATTCACAAATTTATTGCCGGCGGCGATACACAGGAATTTGCTGTGAATATATTTGCCCATCATTAGTATAAAGAGAACGCAAAAGACAAATGAGGATAAAAAGAAAAAGGTTCCTGTGTGGGTGATAAATAGTGGTGGGCGAATCTCCCCAGTTTCGATTCGCCGAAAAATTTGCCAAAAATTCGTGAAACGAGTCGCGGCGCGCTTTTGACATGCGTCGCATGAACTTCGACGTCGTCCTGCTGGCGTTTCGCGAATTTATTCACCAGCGCCGAATCGTGGGAATTCGCCCATCACTAGTGATAAACATCAGATTAATAAACTTTTTCTTTTTATACTCATTTGCTTCTTGCCGTCACTTTATACTTTTTCTTGATTATTTTTTTCTATGATTTATTTTCATGTTGTGCATCCCATACACGCTTGCTTTTTTAACAGGGAAAACTGTCTACCTTTACATTAGCTTTACTGTATGTGCATACTTGTTCTAAAAATAGTATCTTCAGAGTTATGGTAGTCTCATGGACATGTCATTAACAACAACATACAAGAATAGTTGCTTGGATTTTTTAAAGAGATTAATTTATAACTAGTAAATACTTGCATAAAATGTATTTTATTGACTCGTACTTTTAAAATAATGTTATATATGTGCATATGTATATATACAATGTTCTGCAAATTAATTGCTCTTTTAATGTGTCATTGTTAGGTTATGTTGGAGGTAATTTCTGTTGGCCATAGGGAAGATGAAGGCGAGAGAAGGTACCACAGTAGTACCTTAAATTTAAAATTGAGGTTTCACTATATTTTTATTTTAGTGTGCTATACAATTCTAAATTGGTCAGTCAGTATAACATCTGCTAGATTCTCCTGACCTTTAAATACTGAATCATATCAACACTAGCCCGATCTTGCCCCATACTTGATTTCAGTTACCTAATCACTTTCCATATTTAAGCACCCTAGTTAAAATTTATATTCTAGCATGCATGTTGATATCATGCCTGATTGAGTGCACTGCAATCAATTTGTTTAAATAAGAAAACATACTTATACTTCAATTATAGTAATGGGCAGTATGCTTTTACAAACAAGATTGTTATTTTATATTGTTTTATAATAATTATGTAAATTCAGATAATAGAGTGCAGAACTGTGACATTTTTGTAGTTTCGTTAATGTGATTATGTTGCTTTAACTGCATGAAACACCTTGTGTTATAAAGATAGAAACTGTACATTACCATATGCTGCATTTGCAGCTCTGTCCCTTAAATAAAAAACTGCAAAGAATCAATGTGATTATAACTGTTGGTGTTTTATATAATTATGATTAGTTTTCCATGTATTTCTCTATTGTTACGTGCATCCCCCCTGATCACAACAAAATGAAGTATGGAATACAACTATTAACGCTCCATGTCTAAATTGTTTGTCAAATTATCTTTGCAAGTTGGGAAATTCTGACTGTTATCTTGAGGTAATTAAAAAACAGCTGGAGGTAAAGTCTAAATCATTCTTGATATTTGTGCTGTAAAATGCTTGGTTGTTAAAATGTAATTGTTCTCTCATATTCAGTGGGTTACATGTTTTTACCTACAATACTATACATTTGAAACCAGTGATCCATTTGAAACCGGTGATCCATTTTAAACCAGGGGCTGTAATGGAAGCTCATCACCAGTTTCCAGTACACAATGTCCATAAAGAATAGTACAGGTATGGTAATTGTTATCCAGAATGCTCAGGATCTGGGCATTTCTATCATTTGGATTTCCTTAATTGGAATCTAGTACAAGGCACTGTTTTAGTATTACAGTGAAAGTAATTAAAACAATTTTAACTATTTGCTTAAAACTTAATCTATGTGAGATAGCCTTCCCATAATTCAGAGCTTTCATGATAACAGGTTTATGGATACTATACCAGTAGAAAGAAAGCTAAAACAGAGGAATGTAAAAAACAACATGTACTGAGATCTTGCAGAAGAGAAGAAAATGACAAAGAAACTCCCAACAGAGATATGAAAGGTAGGCCGTCTGATCAATGAAACCAAGCTTAGCATGCCCAAATAATCAGACTTGATAAAGGCAAGATATGACATACAAAGCACATCTTAACATGTGAATAACTTTCAAATTAAGCATATCAGATACAGGAGAAGCATTGTCTTAATCAGTAAGGATAAACATGTACAATGCGCCAGAAGTAACCAATAGCAACCAATGAGATGTTTGATTTTAGGCTTCATCCACATGAGCAGATTTTGGGGAGATTAGTCTTACATCCATCCCTCAAACTAAATAACATATCACTTTTTCTATATATGTTTCAACTAAAAATTTCCATAATCTGGACTTTGTGTGGAAGAATTACAGTATAACTGTCACTTCTTTTTTCGTCACAAAGTCCTTAAAGCAAAGACATTACTTAAATACAATGCCATCAGGACACACATTGACCCACGTGTCTGTTCATGCTGGCCCTCTAATATTCTGATTATACCACCTGCTACAGTCAGCACTACCTCTTGGTAAGGTAACTGGTTAATGTTTAGCATATCTGCAGCAGTTGCACCTTTGTTATACAAATTCACTCCCAATACCACCAGGCCACGTCCAGTAGCAGCACCACTACTTATGGCACATCCTTTTCCTAATTCAGTATCTGAAATTCCACCTTCTACATCATCTTTGTCCCAATCACCCTTGGAAGCTGCCTCAAAAGGAATTATGTGAATGGCCATGTAGGCTCACAAGCAGAATACCCGACATTAAACAACCACAACAGTTTAAACAGGTATATGTTCATTTATCTATGAAGCAATATATAATTAATAGATAAAACAAACACAGAGCTGCAACGGTTGACTCCCGCAAGGCAACACTGCCCAGATCATGGAGTCTAATTACAAATGAGGAATCAAAAAAGTAGCATAGTCAAAAATATATCTTGATAAATTAAAGTGCCAGTAAAGATAGTTACAGCTTATATTATTTCCTGCCTCAGTATAGCATTGCTAAAGAAGGGCCCACAACTCAATTACAAAAACAATAAATTAGCAGTTTTTTTTCATTGCCCAATAAAAATGTACATTTATTTCATAATTTTCTAACAAGAAACTATATCTCTGAAAGAAAAAAACAATGCTGTCCAAACACAATGTAAAATACTTAATATCACAAATTAAAATGTTTTAAAATGTTTGGGTTTCAACTACTTAATATTAAATATTATCATCAATAGTGCCACAGCCTCCAATGGGAAAAAATAATTGTTGCATGTCAAAAAATGTTTGTCACTCATAGATTTCAATGTCTATTTTGGATTCTTTTTACAGCTTACTGCTATATACTTGTCCATATCAATTTTAGCTTGCCTGATAGCTTTTTTTCATAATTTATTGGCCTCCTTGTACCTTATAAATGATTCGACTGTCCCAGCTAACTTGAAAGCCTTAAAAGCATGCCTTTTCTTACCCACCTCAACACCAACACTTCTATTGAACCAAAAAGGTTTTGCTTTGAAACAACGTTCCTTGCTTACAAGCGGAATATACTGACATGTACAGACATTTTAAATACTTCCCATTTTTGTTCAGTGTTTAATCCTGTGAAAAGCCTTTACCACTTAATATGTTAATAGTCCTTAGGCTGTAAGGTTATGCTATGAGAAAGGTGAAGTAAAAAGAGAGCATCCCATTGCAGACTAACAGTTAGATGTAGTGATGGGAAATTTAATAAATAACGCCAGAATAAATTTGAGAAACGCCAGCAAAAATTTGCCTGACGAAAATTAGCATTTGGACGCCCGTGTCCAAAATGAGCCACAGCAGCGTTTTGCAAATTTTTCACCATTTCACGAATTTCCTGAGAAAATTCGAAGAAGTGAAATGCCCCAGATTCGCCCATCACTAGTTAAATGGTTATTTATGAGAGGTCGAGTTATTCCTCGAAAAAACTCACAACACAAATGGTTTTTGTGATTTGGAAAAAACTTGAATGGAAAAAACTTGAATCAATATAGTCTGGGTGAAAAACTCGAACACTCATATAGTCTAATTGATCAAGTTTTCAGCAGAAACAAATGCTAATCACTCAAATTAATAGATTTTTCCATCTAAAACCACTGAAAAGAAATCAAACATCATGAAGGTAACAAACATCTTTAAATGGTTCAAGGGTTCTGTGCCATTTCTATAAATGTGAAACATGGTGGTGGATCACTGATGTTTTTGGAATGTGTGAGGCACAGGAAATTTGGTCAGAATTGATGGCAAAATTAATGCAGTAAGTTATCAAAAAATACTGGAGGAAAACTTGCACTCATCACCCCGGAAGGTGCAAATGGGACGTACTTGAACATTCCAATATGACAATGATCCAAACCACAACACAAATATCTTTTAACTGGCAACTGCATTAATGTCCAACGTTTCGGTCCCATTAGGACCTTTCTCAAGGACAATACAATGTGTGTTGACAAATTTTAAGTAATAAAGATACATTCAAATGAACCAATCAGTACTCAATGTGATTAAATTAGTTAATTAACCTCCAAAACAGTGCTTCATTTCTAATGTTATCTAAAATCTATGTCGTATAATAAACATATCCATTCGAGATGCAAATGGATATGTTTATTATATGCCATAGATTTTAGATAACTTAATAGAAACGATGCACTGCTTTGGAGGTAAATTAACCAATTAATCACATTGAGCACCAATTGGTTCATTTGAATGTATCTTTATTACTTAAAACATTATATTTTACAAAAGGATGTTCCAGAAAAATATATATATATATTTACATCATGTAGGTAAATTGTTTCCTGATTTAAATTTGGGTGAAAATATATTGTCTACAGCAATAACAGAAATATAAATTTCCTGTGTGCCAATTCCCATTGCTCTGTTCTGATGATGAAAATTTGAGCAAATAAAAGGGAGGGGACAGGGGCGACAAATGACAGCAGGCCTAGGGGCACCCAACTATGTAAATCCAGCCCTGTGTGTTTGCAAAGAGAAAGATTGACTGTTGATGCTTGTCAGGTTTGCGAGATATTGGGTGCTGACCCACTAGATGGGGATTGCCTGGCATTCTATACTGCAATGTTCCAAGTCACCATGGCACTTCCAATTGCAAGTGGCAATGCTATATGGACCTAAAAAGGGTTTAGGGGAAGATGTCAGTAAATAATAAATATATAAAATATGTCTCATGTCCATTTTGGTTCAATAATAATGTGAAAGTGCTTCATAACCAACTCAACATATCTTGGGTTCTGATGATTTGTTCAAAATATTAGTATTTTTCAAATTAAGTCTATATTAAGTTTGTTGTTACTATTAATATTTAAAGAGATACTGTCACGGGAACAGTTAACAGTGCTGCTCCAGCAGAATTCTACACTGAAATTAATTTTTAAAAAGAGAAAACATTTTTTTACACTCAATTCTGAAATCTGACATGGGGCTAGACATATTGTCAGTTTCCCAGCTGACATGTGACTTGTGCCCTGATAAACTTCAGTCACTCTTTACTGCTGTGCTGCAGGTTGGAGTGAAATCTCCCTCCCTTTCTCCCCCAGCAGCCTAACAACAGAACAATGGGAAGATAGCAGCTCCCTAACACAGATAACAGCTCTGTGGTAGATCTAAGGACAACACTCAATAGTAAAAGCCAAGTTCCCACTGAGACTAATTCAGTTACATTAAAAAGGAGAAATAACATCCTGCAAGAAATAGGTCCATCCTAAAGTACTGGCACATGTCACATGACTGGGGGCAGCTGGGAAACTGACAATATGTCTAGCCCTATGTCAGATTTCAAAACTGAATATAAAAAAATCTGTTTGCTCTTTTGAGAAACAGATTCCAGTGCAGAATTCTGCTGGAATAGCACTATTAAATGACGTGTTTTGAAAAAAAAGTTATACTTTTCCACAAGTATTCCTTTAACTATAACAATGCCATTTTTTACATAAACTAATGCTTTCCACATAAACTAATGCTTTGGTACAAAAATAATCCTTTGGACAATAAAGAAAATTTCAAAGTGTTTGAATCTATTACAGGAATGATTGAAAAATTCAGTTTTGCTAGATGATAAGGACTTCTACCGTTGCTACTTTCTGTTCCTTTGTTGTACATTGACATCCGCTCTCACTGGGCTCTTTACCATAAAATTCAGTATAGTTTGGCAAATCAGAAAATCATCTTAGTCAGTGATGGATACATTTACATAATCTGTTATTCCCTATTTTTTTCATGCATCTTATTGTTCTTGTAATCCTTCCCAAATGCCCAGTTATCAATTTTAATATAATTATAACTTTAATAATTTTCAAATGAAGAATATGTCAGCAGTTTCGTCATAGGTTCTATTTAAATGTTTTTGTTGCCAATATAGAAACTAATGTTAGAAATTACACTGGAGACAATGCACATTAAGCCTGCATAAGATGTGCTTTTTGTTTTTGGTTGAGACACAACCTTGAATTTACCATTTATTTTCTACTAAGAAGACATCTGCAATACTTAAACCTTCTAAAGCCAAAGTACAGATGGACCATACAACACTTTGCAACAAGTTATTAGACTCTTTTAGTTTGGGAAATGCTATGCTTCATTCCATTCTGTTATGCAGATATTAGATTGCTTATCTGGACACCTGTTATCCATAAAGCTCAATTTTTTAAATTAATATAATTTAACAAGGGAAAGTTGTGCTCACCACTAATTTTTAAAAGCATTAAGGGGCAGATTTACTAAGGGTCAAAGTGAATTTTCAAATAAAATTTGAATTTTAGAAATTCTAATTTCTAAGTAATTTTGGGCTACTTCGACTACTGAATAGCCCAAAATTCCATTCAAATTGAAAAAATTTGAAAATTCAAAGTACTGTCTCATTATTAAAAATTTGAATTTGACTATTCGCCACCTTAAAGCTGCCAAATTGCCATTGTAGCCTATGCTAAGCTGGCCAACATCCCATATCTGACTTTGAAAAATTGGATAGCACTCTAATATTCACATATAATTTCCACATTCAAAAAAATCATTTGGTGCAGATAACCCAGAGAATATTTTGCCTCCACTGGGGGCAAAGGTACAGACTATAATTTATATCATACGGGTTTGCACTCAAAAAAGTACTAAACAAAGTGGTATTTGCTCAAAAAGTTTTTTTTACTTGATCACACTGTTCAAAAAATACATTAAAAACATAACATCATGTTTACATGAATCACATAGATTATATACATACCACCACAAAAAGAAAAATGGAAGCTAAAGATAATGGAAAGTGGATATTCCTGCCTGCAAGTGAGAATCACTTGTCAACATCCCATATCTGGCCAGTCCTACTTTCAAATTGCATCTGATTCATAAAGATTTCTATTCATTTTACAAGGGACTAAGTTTTACCTGCACCTTACTTGCTAGTTTTAAAGTAAAACTCCCAAACCTGGTTGCCCTTTTATGAGACACCAGTGGGATCACCTGACTATAGCTGGGAGTGGTGGGAGCTACAACAGGGAGCTGGTACTGTTCCTATATGAACTATGACAAACAAGGGAAAGTTGTGCTCACCACTAGTTTTTAAAAACAATAAGTGGGGGTGCAATGAGGCTGTGACCACAACAAACATAGACAAATTGAGACATTTTGTGTGTACAAAATGTATAATGAAGCAATAGAATTCTTAATTAATTTTTTTTGGTTTTGTTTAAAGGGTAAGGCATTTTTTTAGTTGCTGTATGCACAAAATGTCTCAATATCTTAAATATATTGATAATGGGTTGAGTGCAGAGGACCTCTTGTATTTGTCTATACAGATGCAGTCACTTTGGATGGTGAGTTAAATGCGTCGTGACTTAACTCATTCATCTCATTTATCCCACTTAGCACAGAATATTGTGTCACAGCATCCCATCCAATTAAAGAGTTCACCATTGAAAACAATGGAGCTTTGGTATGCTAATGAAAAGGTTAAATGCATTTAATGAGTTAAGATAACTTTAGATAACACAGTGTTGTCAATTAGCCCTGAGTCATGACGCATTTAACTTACAAATCCAAGTGACTCTATCTGTATGTATTTTGTGGGTGTATTTAGATTATTTTTTTAGTAGGGCGAGGTCCATGTCCCAAGCTTTTAGGCTTATAGATCCCATCACCTGTAAATGAACATTGGTTGTATTAGTAATGGAAATAGGGAGAGAGCGCATACGCAGAACAGGGTCGGTGAAAAAGATCCGCGACCCGACCCTGCTTCTGCGTATGCGCTCTCTCCCTATTTCCTGATCGTTGCCGTGGCCAGAGCGGCTCTGCAGTTTGGGACTGGTGTGGAACGGACGGCGAGCTCTCCTCTCCACCTTGGCGGTCACTCCTCTCTCTTTTGTATTAGTAATGTTCAGTGTATTAGTAAAGAACCAGTGCCCTCCTTCTAGAAGTCTAGAGTACAGGTATGGGACTTGTTTTCAATGATGCTTGGTTCATTGGGTTTTTCAGATAATGGATCTTTCAGTAATTTGGATCTTTATACCTTAAATAAAAAATAATGAAAACATAAATGTGGTTATTTATTAAAGGTGGAGTTTGTTGCCACTAAGAAGTTTTCAGTAAAAACTGGATTTTTTTTTTAAATAAACACATTTTTTCAATATTTATTATAGCCCAGAGCTGACTATAACTCGAATAAAAAAATACTGTAGCTAAAATCTGTAGAAAGTAGAAGAATCTGTGCAAAGCCAGTTAGGACTTTCAGTGAGTGCTTCAATCCTTTTTAGATGTACCGAGCATCCAGAATATCAGCATCTCAATGGAAAGAAGAAGAACACTTGTGCATAGTAGTCTGAATAAACACTAACCACAAGCAGTTAATCTACATTTGAAGTGCTAGCCTTCTTTCCAGCTAAAATTTGTCAAGTTCATGAAGTCAACAGCAGAGGTCCCTTGAACCATTTGAAAATGTTTTAGCCTTCAGGATTTTTGGTTTTTTTCTATGGGTTTCGCTCAAAAACTCAATTAATTAGAATATTTTGGTTTTTCACCCCAAATAGAGTAATAATCAGTGATTCACAAAAAAATGAATAAGCACACTGTTTTAACAATTATATTGTTTTTGCACAATTAGTGGTAAACTCTACTTATTCTTTTTAGTAATGAGTACCATTTGTGTCCAGACTATGCCATTTGAGCCAGAATTGTTCTGTTACCATCTGCCATCAACAGTTACCTGCCAACAGCATTGGGGTTTACTTGGTGAAAGTATAAGGTTATTTTGCAGCCAAACATCTAGTTTGAAACTAGAAGTTGAAGGAACAAAGTCACAAATCATGCTTATTATAATAACATTTCAGTCATCAAAACCAAAATTGTGGCCACAGAGAAGTATGAGATTAATTAGCACATAGTCAAAATCATAGAACAGCACAATGTACACATAAAAAAGAGTATATTATTTTAGAACCAAAGAAATTAAAAAACAAAAGTATAATTTAGTGATGTGATTTTCTCGTATCTAGATTCATACAAAAACAGGGAGATGGAAAAAAATATTTGGTGTACACATTTTTCATTTTGCATGGTGCTTGTTGCTGTTGTGCATTAATTTATTTGAAAAGAACTTTAAAGGCAACTGGAATTGGTTCACAAAATCTGATTTTTATTGCAACAACAACAATTTAATAATTGGGAACAGAAGATAAGTAAGTAGTGTAGGGGCATAATCCTTTTTAAATATTTTCTAGTTTCTTAACTATGTACATTTAAAATGCCTCTGCATAATGTATTCTACCATAGAGTGCAGAATAGAGCAGAGAAAAAGAAAATTAAGAAATTAAAATCTAATTCAAATCAAAGATTCACGAAGAATAAACAATATGTTTAATACAATTCTGATGAGTTACTATTACAGAAAAAAAACTATTATAGTAATCAGAAAAACAATAAAATGTATCATGTAAATGAGACATTGAAATCATTGTAGATACAAGCACCCAGAGCTATGTTTTTTATGCAATACTATGCAATACTCCAAATAAAAGCAGCAGCTGGTGATTCTTATTGAAAATATTCCTTTCTAATTTATCACAGTGTAAGACTGTTAATGTCCAATTTCCTGCTGTCGGGAGGTTATTATAATAATGCAAAAAAAAGTCATGTGTAAGCATTTCCTTCAGTTTAAACAACACTTTCCAAAAGTGTAATTGATTTAATATCAATTTTACTAGTACTGTAAATGTAAATAATTAAAATGATTACCTGTGCAAGCAAAGTAGATCATATAGGTCTTAAAAAAGATATTTCCCATGACAAATGCAGAGTACACAAGAGTTTTATAGTTTGGCCAAAAGATATGTCTAAACTAGACACTGTATTCAAGTGCAGAAGAGAAGAAATCAACACTTTATAAATCAGCCCTCAGTGAGCATTGCAGAGGAAGGTTGCTGAACCAGTTGCTTGAGGAAGGATTTAATCCACACATCCCGCACACTGCTTCTTGCAGTATCTACTTGTTTTCTTTTGTCAATCATGCAGTTTAGCATGACTTTAATATTTAAATTTAAGTCATGCATAAGACACCATTCATCACTGCTGTAATACAACATAGTGTAAAATACCAAATGTATACAAGTGTAAAGATTCTTCCAGTAAGGGGGTTATTTATTAAAGATTGAATTGTGTTTTTCACAAAAAAAATGTGTTTTTCTATGGTAGTTTCAGTAAAAAAAAAACTTTGAGATTTCTAAAAGATGCAGAAAGCTAGAATACAAAAATACTCCAGCTAAAATCTGTGGAGGTCATGTAGAAGTCAATAGCAGAGATCCTTTAACCATTTGAAGATGTTATTAGCCTTCATGATTTTCCGTGGTGTGAGCTCAAAAAATTGATCAGTTCAAGCTTTTGAATTTCGCAAATTGGCGAAAACATTTGCAAAACGAGTCACGGCACGTTTTTGTCACGCATCACGTTGTTTTAGTCGTGTCGCGTCAAAAACGAAGCGCAACTCGTTTTTTTTTGCTGGCGTTTCACGAATTTATTCGCCAGCGGCGAATCGCTGGAATTCGCCCATCACTAGCTAACATTCATCTTAGAAAAAAAGCTCACAAACCTCAAAACTCAATCTGATAAATAACCCCCTAAAAGAAATTTTCAAAAAAAGCCATTGTCGAGGTCAAAGGTGAGCCAGGACAGACGTCGACTGCAGGGAGACAAGGATCGCAATTGCGAGAGAGCAGACACGAGACACAAGTTGTATCTATTTGTTCTGTTCTACCATATTGGTGGACAGACCGTTTATTTATAGGTCGAGTATATACATAATTAGTCAATGATTATTATAAGGTGGTCTAGGGTGGTGTCCCTACCACAGCCAATTAGAAAAGAGTATTCTCTCTAGAAGCATGAGTAACCATTTACCTAGTCCTTGTGTACATAGATGACCCCTTGACCAAGGTCTAATCAAACATTGTATGTTTGCTGATGTCTTTTAGGTACTTTCC